>WOXC01010336.1:0-325151 GCA_011680675.1 Gymnobelideus leadbeateri | reverse complement strand
GCTGTGAAAAATCGCCAGCCTCACTTTTTTCCTCTGGAACTATCTGGATCCAGTGGCAAGATATAAATCAGGATGACCGGAGATGACCTTGGATACAGTGGGAGATCTTGGCCTTTTTAAGCTAAGGTCTCAGTTTGAGGCAACATCAACCATCTAGTCAAATCCATAATTGAAGACTTATCCTCTCTATATCATCCTCCCAAATAGTCAGCCTTTTCTTGGGGACCTCAAATGAGGTCTCAATGACCCAAGGTAGCTTATTCTATTTGGAGATCACTCTATTGTTAGGAAGTTTCTACTTACATGGAGCCTGAGTAAATGTGCTTCTCTGGCATTTCAACCCATTGCTCAGATTGTGTCCTCTGGAGCCAAGGAGAACAAATCTAATCTTTCCATCACCTGAAAGTCCTTCAGACCCCCCAAAAACTGCTACCCTGCCCCTACTAGGTCATCAGTTCTTCAACCTTAATGTCCCTAGTTGGACCAATCCTTTTGTGGCATAATCTTTAATCCATTTAACATGCTTGTGGCCCTCCAGAGGATAGTTTTCCTAATGACAATGCTCTTTATAAAACTGGATGTCTAGAACTGAATATGAGACTCCAGGGAAGAAATATCAACCTCTTCTATCCCGGACATCAGGGCTCTCTCAGTGCAGTGTACGATTACGTTAGTTTTTTTGGTTATTGATTTACATTGAATTTTTAGTCCACTAAAATTTAGTCAGTCAATAAGCATTTATTGCATACCTATTACATGCCAAGCATTGTGCTAAACACTGGTGATACCAAGAAATACAAAAGATAATCTCTACCCTCAAGGAGCTCATAGTTTATGTTTATTGTTGTTCAGTCCTTTTCAGTTATATCCAGCTCTTCATGACCCCATTTGAAGTTTCCTTAGCAAAGGTACTGGAGTAGTTTGCCATTTTCTTCTCCAACTCATTTTACAGATAAGGAAACTGAGGCAAATAGGATTATGTGATTTGCCCAGGGTCTCACAGCTAGTAAGTATCTGGAGCAAGATGAGTCTTCCTGATTCTAAGCTGAGTGCTCTAAGTGTTCTATCCACTGTACCACCTAGCTGCCAAACAACTATGTACAAGAAAGCTACATACAGGATAAATGGGAAACAATTAACAAAGGGAAGGCCCTAGCATCAGGAGGGATTAGAAGAGGTTTTCTGTAGAAGCTGGACCTTGAAGGAAGCCAGGAGACAGAGAAAATAAGGGAGAGCTTTCCAGGCATGGGCCTCTCTAAACTACTAGCCATATGTCCTTCATTTTGTACTTGTAACATTTATATTTTAACCCCTGTAGGACTTTGCATTTACATCTATTACACTATATCTTGTTCTCTTCTTCCCATCTTTTTTTTTAGATCTTTTGTGTCCTTACACTGTGATCTAACATGTCAACTATTCTTCTAGGTTTCTGTCATCTGAAAACTGGGGGCTGATCTCAGGGTGTGAGAAGGGCCCTGAGAAGGCCATGAAGCTTCTAAATCTATCTCCTAATCCCTGAGAGTACAATCAATTTGTTATATACATATCTTAATGCTAATACCCCAGTAAAGGAGTGAAGGCAAGAATGTCATATTCTGAATTGTTACCAAGTGTTGATGCCTTAGTGGGAAAGAAGGATCTCAGAGTTATTGTGATTCTTTGTTTTTAAGGAGGATAAGGAGGAGAGGGATGCCAGAAGCTTGTAAGAAGAGGTATTTCTCTGTTCTCAGGTGAAAATGATCGATCCTTGGGGCAGCTAGGTGATGCGGTGAATAGAGCACCAGCCCTGGAGTCAGGAGGACCTTTGTTCAAATCCAGCCTCAGACACTTAACACTTACTAGCCATGTGTCTTTGGGCAAGTCACTTAACCCCAACTGCCCTGCCCTCCCCCCTGCAAAAAGAAAAAAATAATGATCAATTCCACCTCTTCATATAACTTTGCCCAGAACCCTCCTCCTTTGTACTTGTACCAATGTTATTTGTGTATTCATTCTCCCTACCACATGACTACTTCAAGTTCCTCATTTGACTAAGGCAAAAACCAAGTCCTGGGCAACTTTAAGAACTAGTGTTTTGGAAGGAGCACTGACTGGGTCTAGAACCAGCATGTTCCAACTGTCGGCTCTTGTCACTTACTTCCTGTATGACCCTAGACATGTCATTTAATATCTCAGGAGGACAGATTAGATCACCTCTATAGTTCCTTCCAGTATTAAATCACTGATCCTATTGGTACTACTGTCAGAGGAGCGAATGACAAAATTCCTTAATTTTGATAAAAAGAAATCCTAATACTCTAAAAATAGGGACTCATTGGTCTAGTGTTCTTACCACTGACCCCTAGCTGGAAACAGAGCTCCCTTTTAATTCCTTGACCTACCTTAGGTCACAGAGACAGCTGTAGTGGCTGTAACTGATTCTTAGGAGTAGCTAGGTGGTGTAGTGGGTGGTATGATAGGCCTAGAGTCAGGAAGATTTCTCTTTCTGAGTTCAAATCCATCCTCAGGCATTTACTAGCTGTGTGACCCTAAGCAAGTCACTTCATCCTGCTTGCCTCAGTTTCCTCATCTGTAAAATGAGTTGGAGAAGGAAATGACAAACCACTCCAGTATCTTTGCCAAGAAAACTTCAAATGGGGTCACCAAGAGTTGGACACAACTGAAACAACTACAACAAAAGGTTACAGCTGCTTCTTTGAAGACTGACCTTAATGGTTCCTGCACATGACTGCTGCATGAAAGTGTGGGAAGGGTCCCACAGGTGACAAAGCCAGAATTTAAAAGCAGGTCTCCTTACCACAAATCCAGTGCTCTTGTCAACCAAGAGGCTGTTAGTACCTCAACACAAGTTCAAAAGCAAGACAACGTCATGTGGTCCTTGAGGTCCCCACTGGCCCCATTCCCACTCCCCTTCTCCCTCCTCCAGGTTAGCAAGTCAGTGAAACAATAAAGGAAATTCTCTATGAAGTTCCCTCGTACAAACTCCCCAAATTCCATCCCTTTTCAGGAAGCACGCTCAGGAAATTCTGTTCAGAGGAGGGCACAGACATATAGGATGTCCTCCACCTGCTAAGCCCCAAGATGCAAGGGCCTCTCCAGCTCCCTGAGGCCACTGATGGGACTTGGAGTCACCATCTGAAAGAATAGTTAGATTTCTGCATGAGGCCATTAGGGCAAGAAACTGTGATCTGCCTGAGGCCTTCAGGCCTGTTTGCTGTTCTCTCTTCCCATTACCCTATAGCTGCATTTGCCTGTGTTTCCTGAGTGAATGGTTTTGTCCTTCGTTGAGGTCTCCTGAGGAGTCATTATGTACCTCAGGAGCCTTATCCTTACTGAAAAGCAATCAAACTTTTGGAAAGTTTTTCTGCACGAGAACCTGAGTATACCTACTTCTCTGCTAATCCTTACTCAAAACTGGGAAATGATCTGTAGTCTTGTCTTATGCCCTGCTGGTTCCCTTAGCTTGTCTTGGACTGTGAGAGGTAACCCAGGGAGGTAGGTTCTATTATCACCCCCATTTAAAAAATGATAACAATGCATCATAGAGCTGCCTCATGTTACAGATGAGATGGGCCTGAAGATTCTTTCCTCCCTCTTACACTCAGTAGCATCCATGCTGGTCTCCCTTGGTTACTGTTATATCATCTTCCTCAAACCCTGCCCACAACTTGCACTCACCTCTACATCCCTAGTGTTCTTATAATTTATACCCATGCCGACAGAGGAGGGGGGAGACAGAAGACAAACAGAGAGACAGAGAGAGACAGAGAGAGAGAGAGAGAGAGAGAGAGAGAGAGAGAGAGAGAGAGGAGACAGACAGACAAAAAGAGACAGAGTGATGGGGGAGAGAGAGATAGACACAGAGAGAGAGAGAGACAGAGAGAGGGGGAGAGAGAGACAGAGACAGAGAGAAAGAAAGCAACACAGAGACAAAGGGGGGAGACAGACAGACAAAGAGACAGAGACAGGGGGAGAGAGAGACAAAAAGAAAGAAAGAGTCAGAGGCAGAGAGACAGAGACGGGAGAGAGAGAGACAGAGAGAAAGAAAAAGAGAGATGGGGAGAGAAACAGAGATGGGGAGAGACAGAGAGACAGAAAGAGAGAAAGAGAGAGAGAAAGGGTAGAGACGGGGGGGGGGGGGGAGGGAGAGAGGAAGAGGAAGAGAGAGCTTTTTCTGAGATCACTTTTTCCCTATCATAGATTTAGAGTTGGAGAAAAAAAAAACATGGATCCCATTTAGAGGCATCTAAGTGTAGAAGGAGATAGGACTCTGGACCTGGAGTGGGGAAGACCTGAGTTCTAATTCAGCCTCAGACACTTCCTAGATATCTCGTGCTGGACAAGTCACTTCATCTCTGTTTGCTTCAGTTTCCTTATCTGTAAAATGGGGATAATAATAACACTTACCTGGCAAGGTTGTTATAAGGATCAAATAAAATAATGCGCCATGTCCTTAGCAGTGTCTGACTCGCAGTAAACACTCTCTAACTGTTAGTTATTATTATTAGCTGTGTGACCCTGGGCAAGTCCCTTAACCCCTGTTTGCCTCAGTTTCTTCAGCTAAGAAATGGGGGTGATAGTAGCACCCACCTCCCAGGATGGTTGTGAGGATCAAATGAAATATTTGCCAAATGCTTAGCACCATGCCTGGCACATAGTGTTGCTATATAAATGCTTATTTCCTTCCATTTTATTGGTGAGGAAACTGAATCCCAAAGAAGTTAAGTGACTTTCCCAAGGTCACACATATATATAGTAAGGAACCAAGTCAAGAATTGAGCACAAGTCCTTGCATTCCAAGTCCAGAATTCATGCTCCCGTTCCCCACTCTACATAGTTCACCTGGTATCATGGTTATGGTGACATACATTCTGTCCCCAGGGGCAATTTAAAAGAGTTGATAGGTACATCATGCATTCAAATTTGCAAAGCACTTTTCTCAGGACCACTACCCCATGAGGTAGATTGTCCAAGTACATTTATGTCCATTTTGCAGATGAAGTGACTTGCCCATTGCTGCCCAGGTAATGAGTGTGTGAGGTAGGATCTGAACCTGGGTCTCCTGGCTCCAGATCATTCCAGATCGTAGCATTCATTCTCCTACACCAGGCTTCCTCTTCAAGGGCAAAGTCTCTGCTCCTTTTCCTATTTATGTCCCCAGCACCAAGCACAGAGCCTGGTCGTAGCAGAGGCTTAGGAAGTGAGTGGCAGATGGTGCTGGATTTAACTGAGCTGAAAGGAAGGCAGAACATAAAACTGCACTGAGGGGTTCCTTTCTGTCAAGGACAGGCCGGACAGCTCCCTACCACAAGTGAGGAGCAGCGCTCACCGCTAGATGGCACCAGCAGAGAAGGTCTTGCTCATGCAGGAAGCCTATGGATTACCCAGCAGCTGAGTGCAATCAGTCTGTTCTCCCTCGAATCTTTCTGCTCCGTGTTTGGTAGAGGGCACAAGCCCTACAGCCACTTCCTTTCTCTGGGCCTCAGTTTCCCTTCTGTAGCATGAAAGACTAGAAGTATCTTTGGGATTTCTTCCTACTTGAAATCCTATGATCTGCCAGCATCCACGAGAGGATGCACCAAGCTCCAGAAATACCTTCCTACCAACAAGCCAACCATACCGTGTGATGGAAGGAAGAGTCCCAGGTTTTAGGGCCACCTCTGACATTTACTAGCTGTGTGATCTTAGGTGAACAACTAGGAAGTCACCAGATCAGGGCTTTCATCTGTAAAATAAATATAATAATATGTATACTGTCTCTCTCAAAAGGTTAGCATGAGGGACAAATGAGATGATAACTATGCTTGAAGGTTTTCAGAACGCTTTCCATGCAGTGATACTCACGACAGTCCTCTGAGGTTTATAAATTATAAAATGTATTATATTTTTATTATTATTTTATTATTGTTAGATTATAAAATAATCATCATTATTTTATAAATAGGAAATTGATTCTATGGAATATTAACCGCCTTGCCCCAGAGCATACAGTTAACATTTTTGAAGTATAATTGAAACCCAGATCTTTCTGATTCTCACTCTGGTGTTCCAGCCAGCTCCCCACTGCCTCTCATGTCTGGGTGGATGGGGTTTGTCACCATGGAGTGCTATAAAAATACCAGCTATATTGATTATTATTCCACCCAATAAACATTTATTGATCACCTGTTTATGTAGCCTAGCACTGAACAAGGTAACGTGGGGACAAATGAAGAAGTACCAGAATAGTCCCTGACCCCAAGGAGTGCACTGTCCATAGGAATAAGAGACTGGGTTCTAATCCTGACTTTGACATTTACCAGATATCTGACCACTGGCAAGTACCTTTGTTCATCTGTAAAATGGGGTAATAATAATTGTACTGCCAATCCCATAGGGTTGCTAGAAGTAAAATGTTTTGGTAAACCTAAAAAGCCTTATGGAAATGGGAATAGTTTGGGTGAGTGATAATTGGACCCAGAATCTTGAGTAGAAGAACCTCAAGCGTCATTCTCTTGAATGCTGAGTTTCTCAGTAGTAGGACAGAGTGCTGGGCTAGCCTCCTTCCTGTTCCTCAGATAGGACACTCCATCTCTGAGCTCCAGGTATCTTCTCTGGCTGTCCTCCATGCCTGGAACACTCTGTCTCTCCACCCCTACCTCTCCAGTTTCCCTGGTTCCTTCGAGTCCCAGCAAAATTCCACCTTCAACCAGGAGCCTTTCCCAGTTCCTCTTAATTCCAGTCCCTTCCCTCTGCTGATGAGGTCCAACTTATCCTGCCTACAACTCAGCTGTTTACACGTTGTTTTCCTCTTTACATTGTAAGCTCCTTAAGGTCAGACACTAACTTTCACCTTTCACTGTATCCCCAGAGCTTAGTATGATGCGTCATACATAATAAAGGTTTAATAAATGTTTGACTGAGAGAGGAAGACCTGAGTTCAAATGCAGTCTCAGACACTCACTAGCTGTGTGATCCTAGGCAAGTCAAAGTCTTTATGTCAGTTTCCCCAACTGTAAAATCGAAATAATGATATCACCTACCTCACAGTGTTATTGTAAGAATCCTAGCACATGAGAAGCACTTACTAAACCCTTCCTCCCTTCCTTAGTCCTGACTGTGAAGAGCCCACTATATTAAGCCAGTCTTAGACCTGAAAATGCTCCCCCCTCGCTATCTTCTTGTCTACCCTGCTGCCATGAGGCCTGGAGTACCACCTAAACATTGCCTCCCCCATCACAGCTTTCCACCAATCAAATCAATTCTACCATTGTTTCTGTAAAGAACATGCCCATCACCTGCTATACTCTTCTACTTACTGTCCCTAGGACTTCCCAGACCAGAATACCTTTCCCTGGACACAGCTTCTCTATATGTGTTACCACAAGCACCTATGGCACATTAGAATGAAAGCTCCTTGAGGACAGGGATTGTCTTGCTTTTGTATTTGCATCCCTAACCTTAGCATAGTACCTAGTACATAGGAGTTCTTAAATAAATGCTCTTTACTTCTTCGTCTTCCTTTTTTCCTTTTTTCTTCCTTCCTTCCCATCTTCCTTCCTTCTCTCCTTCCCTTCTCTCCTTCTCTTCCTTTCTTTCCTTACCTTTCCTTCTTTTCTCCTTCCCTGCCCTTCCCCTTTCTTCCTTCCCTCCCTCCTTTCTTTCTTTTTTTTCTTCCTTCCCTCTCTCCCCTTTCTTTCCCTTTCTTTCTTTCTTTCTTTCTTTCTTTCTTTCTTTCTTTCTTTCTTTCTTTCTTCCTTCCTTCCTTCCTTCCTTTCTTCCTTCCTTCCTTTCTTTCTTTTTCTTTCTTTCTTTCTTTCTTTCTTTCTTTCTTTCTTTCTCTTTCTTCCTTCCTTCCTTTTTTCTTTCTTATCCTCTTTCTTTCTTTTTCTTTCTTCCTTCCATTCTTCCATTGATCTTTACCTTCTTCCCTTCTTCTCTTCCTTCCTTCCTTCCTTTCTTTCTTCCTTCCTTCCTTCCTTCCTTTCTTTCTTTTTCTTTCTTTCTTTCTTTCTTTCTTTCTTTCTCTTCCTTCCTTCCTTCCTTTTTTCTTTCTTTCTTATCCTCTTTCTTTCTTTTTCTTTCTTCCTTCCATTCTTCCATTGATCTTTACCTTCTTCCCTTCTTCTCTTCCTTCCTTCCTTCCTTTCTTTCTTCCTTCCTTCCTTCTTTTCTTTCTTTCTTTCTTTCTCTTTCTTCCTTCCTTCCTTTTTTCTTTCTTTCTTATCCTCTTTCTTTCTTTTTCTTTCTTCCTTCCATTCTTCCATTGATCTTTACCTTCTTCCCTTCTCTTCCTTCCTTCCTTCCTTTCTTTCTTCCTTCCTTTCTTTCTTTCTTCCTTCCTTTCTTTCTTTCTTTTTTCTTACAGTTTGATGAAATGAATAGACAAATGAAAAAGAATTTACAAAGCACTTACTATGTAAAAAGCACCGGGGATACAAACTGAAAAGTAGAGATAGTCCCTGTTCTCAAGGAGGCTACATGCTAATGGTCTAAAATGGTTTCCTGGGAAACTAAGAGATTAAGTGACTTGACCAAGGCCACCCAGCCAGTGTGTTAGAGGTACAACTGAAACTTAGGTCTTCCTGACTCTGAGGTCTTCCTCCATCCAGTAAGCCATCTGACTCCCCTCTTTCCTCCTTTACAATTGCCCCATATGATTGCTTGACTAAATAACATACCAATTCCTAAGCCTTATATACAAAGCCTTCTACAGTTTGGCTCTAATATAACTTTCTAACCCTAACCCTAACCCTAACCCTAACCCTAACTTTCTAGCCTTATCACCCTTTTATACAATCTACATTCCAAATAAACCAGATTGCTTGCAAAAATCAAATCTTGTCCTTTCTTGGCTTTGAACCTTAGCTCATCCCTCACCCCGAATGGCCTTCCCACCTCCAACCCCTACCTATCATTGTTTGCTGAAATCCTTCCCTTCTTTCAAGGCCCAACTCAGGTGATACATTATCCATAGATATGTCCCTGATCTCCCTTTCTATAAGTGATCTTTCCTCTCTCAAACGTTCATTATCATATGATGGTCCCTATTATAGTTATTTGTATCTGTTACCCTCTACTAACCAACTGGATTGTAAACTTCACAAGGGTGGAGATGGTTAAATTATCACCTTTGTATCCCTGGTCTAGTGCAATACTATGTATATTCTAGGTGCTTAATAAACATGGAATGGAATGGGATGGGATGGGATACAGTGAGATATAGTGGGACAAATTGGGGGGAATGGGATACAGTGGAATGCATTGGGATACAGTGGGATATAGTGGGATACAGTGGGATGCAGCAGTGGGATATAGTAGGATGCAGGGGATATAATGGGACAAATTGGGGGAAAATGGGATACAGTGAAATGTAGTGGGATATAGTGGGGTACAGTGGGATGCAATTCGATGTAAGTTAATAGAATGGAAACAGCATTAGAAGTTTCCAGTTAGCCCCACTACCAGCTCTATTGTTGTTGTTCAGTCATTTTCAGTCATGTCTCATTCTTCATGACCCCATTTGGGGTTTTCTTGGCAAAGATACTGCAGTAGTTTGCCATTTCTTTCTCCAACTCATTTTACAGATAAGGAAACTGAGGCAAACAGGGTTAAATGACTTGTCCAGGGTCACACAACTAGTATGTGTCTGAGGTCAGATGTGAACTCAAGTCTTTCTGACTCTAGGCCTTATTTTCTATCCACCTCACCACTTAGCTATCCATCCAGTTCTGGAATAATGGGGGAAATACTGTATTGGGATTCAGGGGATGCGGATTTTAGACCTAACTCTGGTGTCTAATCCTGGACAAGTCAATTGCCCACTCTGGGCCTCAGTTTCCTTTTCTGTAAAACAAGGGGTTAGGGCGGCTAGTTGGTACAGTGAATAGAGCACCAGCCCTGGAGTCATGAGGACTTGAGTTTAAATTCGGCCTCAGACACTTAACACTTACTAGCCATGTGACCTTGGGCAAGTCCCTTAACCCCAATTGCCCTGATTTCCCCCCTCCAAAAAAAAAGCAAAAAAAGGGGTTAGACTAAAATGATCTCTAACATCCCATTGGGATCTAATATTTTGTGTTCTTCCTTCTTGCACCCCCTTTTTTTTCTCTGCAGGCCCTTGTCCAGTCTTCTACTATCATGCCCCAAACCCCAGTCCCTGTGGAGGACACCTCATCACGCCCTCAGTTCTGTAAGTGGCCATGTGAATGCCCCCCGACCCCACCTCGATGCCCTCCTGGCATCAGCCTGATCACTGACGGCTGTGAGTGTTGCAAAGTGTGTGCCCAGCAGCTCGGGGACAATTGTACCGAGGCAGCCACTTGTGACCCTCACCGGGGCTTGTACTGCGACTACAGTGGGGACCGCCCGAGGTACGCAATAGGAGTGTGTGCACGTAAGTGATCTCACTACAGTAAACTGCTAGGCTTAGCCCTCTTGTGTATAGACCCTAGCCATGTCGCTCTTCTGCTCAAGACCCTGCAATGGCTACCGAAGGCCTGTCTAGTATTTAAGATCCTCCATAGTCTGGTGCTACCCCACCTTTTCTAACTTCCTTCCACATTTCTCTGTTTCATGTGCTCTGAGCTCCCATCAAACTAGGATAATTCTGGCCCTCCAGGACCCATGCTTTTCTGTTTCTCTAGGTGCTGGTCCCCATGCAAGAACATCTACCCTGCCCTTGCTCCACTAAATGCCTACACTTATATCTGCTAAACCCTACCAAGTGCTTCCCCTTCCAGAAGAACTTCTCTGCTCCCACCCTTCAATCAGCAGCAACTGCTCACTTCAGACTTCCATATTTTATTTGTTCCCTCTTGTCAGTCCCCAATATATTTTATTATAATTATTTGTGCATATGGCATATTCCTCACTACACTGTGAGGCACACAGTAGGCACTTAACAGTGGTACTAAAAAGGAAGCAAAACAAACTTATGGCTTGCTGAATTTGTTGCATGCTCTTTGGGGAAAGGAAAATAGTAGGAAGGGAAAGGTACTTCCCTAAGTTTATCCCATGATGACAAATAAGATAGTTCCTTCCCTCAATGAGCTTATTATAGTCTAGCTGGGGAAATGGAACTTGTGGCAAAATTACTATAATACTCATTCAGATATGATTCATGCATGAAAGGAACACGAAATACTTTGAAACTTAGTTTGGGGAAAAGATCCTTTTTCATGAAAGAATCGGGGAAGGTTTCATAGAGGAGGTGACATTGGAACTGAGATTTTAATCATTATGTTACAAAACAAAAGAATAGAGCTAACAGTGATTTTTTAGATGACCCCGGATGGATGGATGGATGAATGGATGGATGGATTGATGGATGGATGCATGGATGAATCGGTGAATGAATAGTATCTCCCCAATTAGAGTAGAAACTCCTTAAAGGGAGGGACTTTTTGCCTCTTTTTTGAAAAAAAAAAAAAAATAATTTATGGGAAAAAATAAGCATTCTTTTGCCCGTTTTTGTATTTCCAGGGCTTAGCATAGTGCCTGGCACATAAGCACTTAATAAATGGTTATTGATTGAATAAATATAAGTGACTACCATGTTCCAGGCACTGTGCTAGGTACTCGTACAAATACAAAATGAGATAGGCCTTTCCCTCATGGAGTGTATGTTCTAATCAGAGGAAACAATGCCTATCCAGAAATTAGAGTTTTGGTTTCGGGTGGCCCAGAGATCTCCATAGGCATCATAGGACAGTTGATTATTCTACTTTTTTTCCAGGAGCAATGTTAGTATTCCTATGATTACTGCTCTAGGAGCAAGAGAAGGAATAGATATTGGGGGAGAGGGCTCCCTAGATCATACGGCAGGATGCCTGGGTATGTCCTTGTTTTCTGGTGGATGGATATGGCTTAGGGGTGGAGGAGGGAGCTGAGTTTGCACCAGTCTTACAGAGGGTGAAACAGAGAGATTAACAGTTTGACAGCATGTCAACAGGCAGAGGTAGCGTTTGAGAGGGGGACATTGCTGGCATGTGAGGTGGATAAATAAATCTGGACCCCAAACTCTGGTGAGAACACTTTCTATGATTTCATCATCCTTTCCTTGATCAGACCAGTAACAGAATCCCTGGCTATCCTATATACTTGACTAGGATACTGGCCTTAACCAAACTTTTTCTAAACCCACTTCCTAGCACAGGGCTCTGTAGATGCTTAATCAGTATCTATTGAATTGGGTTAAAGTCAGTTAATCAGGCAATAAACATTTATTAAGCACTATATGCTTAGTAGGACAACTGGGTGGCACAGTGGATAGTGTTCTACCTGGAATCAGGAAAACCTGAGTTCAAATCCAGCTATAGACATTTAATAGCTGTGTCACCCTGGGCAAGTGACTTAACCTTGTTTGCTTCAGTTTCCCCACCTGTAAAATGAACTGGAGAAGGAAATGGCAAACTATTCTAGAATCTTTGCCAAGAAAACCCCAAATGGAGTCACAAAGAGTTGGACATGTCTGAAACGATTCAACAGCAAAACAATAACAAATGTGCTTAATGTCCCACCTTCTACAAGAAGCCTATCCTGATGCCCTTTAATGTTAGTGGCTTCTCCCCCACCCTCTTCAGATTATGTCCAATTCAGTCAGTGAGTCAGTAAATAAACATTATTAAGCTCCCACTATGTATCAGATGCTTCGATAAGGACCAAGGAGAGAGAGAGAGAGAGAGAGAGAGAGAGAGAGAGAGAGAGAGAGAGAGAGAGAGAGAGAAGGAAGGAAGGAAGGAAGGAAGGAAGGAAGGAAGGAAGGAAGGAAGGAAGGAAGGAAGGAAGGAAGGGAGACAAAGAGGCAAAAGACAATCCTTATCCTTGAGGATCTCACAAACTAATGGGGCAGACAACAAACAAACAAATACATATAAATAAGTTATATGCTGAATAAATAGAAAGAATTACCAGAGGGAAGGCACTAGAATTAAGAGGAGTTGGGAAAGGCACCTGTGGAAGACAATATTTGGGCTAGGACTTAAAGGATTCCAGGGAAGCCAGTAGGCAGATATGAGGTGAGAGAGCATTCTAGATATGGGGAACAGCCAAGGAAAATGCCCAAAGCTGAGAGATGGAGGGATCTTGTTTGTGGAATAGCCATGAGGCCAGGGTCACTGAATCAAAGTGCCACATGCATATCCCTTACCAGGTAGTTTAAGACTAGAAAGACCCTTAAAGATGCTATAGCAAAGAATTTCTAAATTTCAAAATGTTCTTAACCTCTTTCATGTTATGGACCTTTCTGGCAGTCTGTGGTTATTTTCTTGGAAAAATATTTGTGGGGGCGGATGGGGAGAAGAAGAGATAGGTGTTTTTGTTTGCTTATTTGTTGTTTTGAAGTTGGATCTCCCTCTCTCCTCTAGAGATAGGCTGGAATTCTTGGACCTAACCCCAATGCTGATCAGCAGGAAACCTTAGATCCACCTTATTTTTCTGATCTGATCTCTGAAGGGAAGCTTCCATAGACTCCTCATATTGGTGCCAGACTTAGGCCAGATACCTGATTGGGTTTAGCACTACTGCAGATCAGAACTCCCGTGATTAATGTATCCACCAGTCTCAGCTTCCTCAGAAGTGGAGATTACAGGAATGCGTCACCATACATGTCGAGAAAGTTGTTGTTGGTGTTGAGTCATTTCAGTGATGGGGTTTTCTTGGCAAAGACACTGAAATGATTTGTCCTTTCCTTCTCCAGTTCTTTTTACAGGTGAGGAAACTGAGCCAAAAAGTATTAAGTGACCTGTTCAGGGTCACACAGCTAGTAAGTTGTCTTAGGCTAGATTTGAACTCTTGAATGTAAGTCTTATTGACTTTAGGCCTAAATACTCTATCCACTACACCATCTAGTTGCCCTGCTGGGTGGCCACTGATAGGCAAAATGATGGGATTTGAAGGGAAATGAACTTTAACCATCCCCAGAGGAAAATCTCTCCTCTAACTGGTATCTGGGAGTCCATCGTTTGTGATTCATTCTTTTAGGGTAACACCATGTTATCTTTGAAATCTTTGAAAAGAAGAATGAGCTGGAGAAGGTGGAAGGAAGGCTGAATGACAGAAAAGAAGAACGGAAGCAATAGGCAGGAAATATGGTCGTAGGGAGGGCCTGAATTTGACCTGGTTTCAAACTCTGCCTCCAATCTATATGACCCTGGGCTAGTTACTTAACTTTCTGTGCCTTTGTTTCATGATCTATCAAGCCAGGGACTCAGTGACTGTGATGACCCCTGCTAGGCCTGAATCTATAACTTTATAACTTCACAAAGCTCAGTTTTACCAAGTACCAGACTTAATGCTTTGATAGTAGAGTGGAAGGGAAAGCATACAGGACTTGACATCTGCAGCTGGTTTCAAAACCTATCAATCTCTGAGCCTCCATTTCCTCACCTGTAAACTAGGGATAATAACACTTGTACTGCTCACTTCCCAGGATAAATATAATTTTTAAAATTATCTAATAATTAGATTATTTAAAATAATATTTTAAATTTATTTTTAAATTTTAAAACATTAAATGCCCCCAAAATATGAACTATTATTATTTCTCATATATATGTATGTATACATAATTATCAGTGTGTGTGTGTGTGTGTGTGTGTGTGTATTTGGAGGAGTAGATATCTGAGGCTAGATTTGAATTTAGGAAGATGACCTTCCTGACTCTAGGCCTAATACTCTATCCACTACACCATTCAGCTACCAAGTATGGACTAGATGTGTCTAATTCCTCCTCCAACTCCAAATTGTCTAGTCCTATAAAACAAAGGACAGAACAGGATTTAGCCTTGTGTCAACTAGAGAGAAGGTGTTTGTTATTCCAGGTACTGGGACAAAAGGCCACAAGTCCATCTTTCCAGATTGGTAAGATCTGGTAGGGCTTATGCTCAACTCATAGAGGCTTTGAGGACCCAGCATCACTTACATGCCATCATAAGGCATTCCAGGAGGGTTTTACTGGAAGAATTATTATCATAACAATTGTTTTATTATCATTTTTAGTTGTAATAGTTGTCATCACATTTAATTATGATAATAGCATGCCGCCCCCACAATAAAGCTACGGGGGAGGTTTAGTGGTCTGGCAAAAAGATTCCTAGACTTGAAATCAGAAAGCATCAGGTTCAAATCTGAATTCTGTCCCTTACTAACTGTGTCTCTTAACCACAACGAGTCTCAGTTTCTTTAATTTTAAAATGGGACTAATAATGTGTATTACATATATTTCATAGTACTTTGTAGAAAGTGCTTCATAAAATGCCATTGACTTTCATTGGGATGCAAATTATACTAGTTGAGGTCCTTTCCAACACCGAAATTCTATGATTTTAGGGAGATAGTAAAAATATTTGGATCCCCATTTTATACGACTGAGGAAATTGAGATTCTGGGAGGTAAAGAGATTTGTCAGTGGTCACACTTCAAGCTAATGACAAATCTAGGAATCAAACCAAGGTTTTTCAGTTCCAGAGCCATGATTAGAGTGAGGTCAATGAAACTGCCACAAAGTAAAAAAAATCATAGGATAGACTCATCCTGGTAGTGCTTAATCTCCCCTCAGCAGCAGCTTAGAAACCTCATGATATCTTAGGGTATAAATCCCTGACTCCCACCCCCCCCCTTTTTGAGGCAAGCAGGGTTGAGTGACTTTCCCAGGGTCACACAGCTAGTAAATGTCTATGACTAGATTTGAACTCAGGTCCTCCTGATTCCAGGGCCAGTGCTCTGTCCACTGTGCCACCCAGCTGCCCCTGACTCCCGATCCTTGATCTACCAAGTCACTTTCACATCCACCAGTGTGACTTGTTCCAGGTACACTGTTAACTCTCTCTCTCTCTCTCTCTCTGCCAACACCTAGTCCAGTGTTCTTTTCACCTGTTAGAGACCAAACACCCTCTATGGTACCTTTGTCCCCTAACCTGATGAGTCTAAGCTCCTCTTTCTATTATACCACAGTAACTTCCCTGCTAAGAACCATACCCCATTATTGGTAGTGGTTCCTGTCTGTGTATTTGCAGAAATGGTTGGTGTAGGCTGTGTCCTAGATGGGGTGAGATACAGGAATGGCCAATCTTTCCAGCCCAACTGCAAGTTCAACTGCACTTGCATCAATGGGGCTGTGGGCTGCATTCCACTCTGCACCAACTCTCGCCCACCACGTCTCTGGTGCCCCAGCCCTAAGAGGATCAAGATGGCAGGCCGATGCTGCGAGCAGTGGATCTGTGATGATTCCAAGAAACCTCGGAAGAACTTGCCACGACACATCTCTCCCTCAGGTAGGGACAGGGGAAAGGAGAGGTTCTTGGCCTTGGGGTGGGTAGGTTGGGAAGACTTTGGATTTCCATTTCAACTTGAACAATGAATGAGTTCACAAGTCTGGTGTTTGCTATTCAGCCAGTCACTTACTCCATTAAAAAGTAGGATAACTATACAATTGAGGGTCTGCAATGTGATTAACATTCTCCCCATCCATACTGTATGAGATACAAAGAAAACTAAAGCAAGATTGCTATCTTCCCAAAGTTTACAATGTAATAGAGAAGATAGGGCAGAAAGATGGGAACTGAATTGGAAGCAAGAGTGGCAAAGTTCAAGTTCTTTCTCTGATAAAAATTCTAAGTGAGATCATCAGTTAACCTCTCAGTGCTTCAGGCAACTCAAAAACTATAAATTACAGATGAATTATGGATCAATATTAGTGGAGGGAATTTCCGTGCCAAGAACTCCCCACACAGATGAACTCATGAGAACCTCTCCTCCCCCACCCCTTCAAAAATATATTGCTGATAGTACTAGAAGAGGTATTAGAGGTTATCTCATCTGACCCCTCATTTTATTGATTAAAAAAATTGATTGCCAAGGAAATTAAATGACCTGTTCAAGGACTTATAACAAGGTTATAACAGAACAGAGATTAGAACAGAGAATCATAGGATTTAGAGAAATTGTCTCATCTAAACTCCACATTAAAGAGAAATCCCATAATTCAAACTCAAGTCCTCTGATTTGAGGCCAATGCTCTTCCCATCACATGATGCTGGGCCTTCTGAGTTGGAGCTCAGCATACTTACTGCTATAATTCAATTCAATTCAATAAGCATTTATTAAGCATCTACTATGTGCCAAGTACCATGTTAAGCATTGGAGAAACAAAAAAGGCAAAAAGAAAAAATAATAATCCCTGCCCTCAAAGAACCTGAAATCTAATGGAAGAGAGTACAATATGCAAACAAATATGTAGAAAATAAGCTATAGACAAAACAAAGAGGAAATAATTAACAGAGGGAAGGCACTGGAATTAAGAGGTGTTGGGAAGGCTTCCTGTAGGAGGTAGGATTTTGGTTGAAACTTAAAGGAAGCCAAGGAGGTGGAACATTCCAGGCATAGGAGACAGTGAGAGTAAATGCCCTAAGTCAAGAGATGGAGTGTATTGTTCATGGAACAACCAGGGAGCCAATGTCACTGGATCAAAGATGCTGCTAGAAATGCCAGGCAGTAGGATGATATGAATCAAGCAATAAAGCAAATATTTATTAAATGTCTACAATGTGCCAGGAACTGTTCCAGGTACAAAGAAAGAACTGCTCACAATTAGCTTATTCTAATGTCACTTTAAGATTTCCAGAGTTGCATTCCCCAAAGCAACCTGATGAGTCCAGTGATATAAATGTTCTTAAATTGCCATTTTTATAAATAAGGAAACAGAGAGTCAGAATAATGAAGTGATTTTCTCATGGTCATATCAGAGACTTGAACCCGGTCTTCTGACTACCAATACAGTACCAAATCTTTCCTCAATAACTACTCCAAGGGTCCAATATAGAAAGGCCAGTCAGGACCCATTCCTGCCACAAATAAGCAAAAGAGAAACTATTGTCTACCACACACAAGTCTCCAGGAAAATCAAGGTAAGTGAGGCAAGCTGCAACAGCTCTCTGCCAAGCCTGTGGTTCCATGACCAGGGGATCTGTATTGGGGGTGGGGGTGCTGCTCCTGAGACAGGCTAGAAAACTAGTAACATGTGTTCTAGTGGAAGCCACTTGATTATTGCAGATCCAGGGCCATGGTGACCTAGAAATGAAACAAAAATTGATGTATCTTATGAATCAAGTCAATTGCTTCAGGGCTGCTGAGCTCAGTTGTTCAATCTCTCTCTCTCTCTCTCTCTCTCTCTCTCTCTCTCTCTCTCTCTCTCTCTCTCTCTCGAATACACGAACATCTTTCCTTTTTCATTTTTCTCACTTTTATCCTTTTTTTCTTTCCTCCTTTAAAAAATGTGTCCTTGTTTTTTTTCTCCTCCTCCTTCCCCATTCTCAGAAATACAAACTCTTGGAGATCAGCTAGCCCAACCCTATCATTTCATAGTTGGAGAAAATGAACCTAGAGAAATGAAATAGATTTCCTAATGTGGCCTCTGGGGTTCACACCTGGTTCGACTGAGAAATTACCCCAGGATTAAGGTTCTTTCTTAACACCCACTCAAAACCATAAATCATGAGTCCCAGACCATGTTTACTTCTATCAGTCAGCCACAAGAAACATTAATCCAAATAAAAGATATTTAATCGAGCAACATAGCAGATAAAGTGCCAAAAGAAAACTCCCCTATGCATCCATGGAAAACATTCTCCTACATGTTGCCAAGATGCCAATGGGGAGGACACACCCCCAGAAAATGCATGTGATCAGAAAACTACCACAAAGTACACGCTTGTAGGGAAAACATGAATCCAGGGAACATGTGCAGAAAGGAATTCATGGAATAAGGACACATGTATGATGATACACGTGACCCAGGCACTCACATGGCAAGGACAACTCTTAACTGGGTTATTCCATGAATACTGATCCAACTATACTAGCTGGGCAAGTTTAACCTGTCTGCCTCAGTCTCCTCATCTATAAATTGGGGATTATCATAGCAACCTACCTCCCAGCATTGTCGTGATGACAAAATGAAGTAATAATTATAAAGCACTTCTCAAACCTCAATATATATTATATATTAGTATATATTAGTCATGATGATATATTAGATATATATTAGTATCATGATGATATATTATGATATATATTAGTCATGATGATGATGATGATGATGATGATGATGATGGCAATGTCATCAATCTGTTCTCTCCTGGGCATCGTATCTCTTTTCTGCCCTAGGGATGTTGTAGTTTTAATGGTCTTGTGGTCAATGCTGGGCAAGTCCTATCTGCTAAACATAATTCCACTAACCATGGTCAACCTTTGGCATTGTCTCAACCTATCAACATCTGAGATATATCTCTACAGGGTCACCAGCTAGGCAAGCAAGGCTCCTGTCCTCTAGGGTATGGTGAGCAGAATGTTTCTCCTTGATAAAGGCAGGACAGTTCCTAGCCAGAAGCTATGAGCCATCACACTCTTCTAAGGTGGCTTCAGAACAAAAGCCAGGTAGAGCACTCCCAGGTTGAAATTAAGTCTTTTCCTTTAATTCCGGGTCTGGGTTGGGCTATAGTCCAATCTCTTTTAATTTAGGGATAAAAATCCCTTGTAACTCCCATATTCAACTCCTTATGATGATCTTATGCCTTAAAACCCATTTGGGAAGACTATACCTGAGAATTCACAGAAGAGCTGTGTGGAAGCTAGACAATGAAGCCCCCTTCTAGAATCCTGTTTGAATTGAAACGAATCCAAGTCAGAGCCAAAACGATGGAAGATGGAAAGGTCATTACCCTCCACTTTCCCGGCCCACATTCCTATCTTTATTATCTATATCTGCCAACAGGGAAGCCTCTGACGTTCCTGCTGTATTTTGACCAATGAAAAACATCACTGTCTCAAAAAGTGGCAAAGCAAGGAATCAAACCCAAGCTCTCCTGACTCCAAGTACAACGCTTTCTTCTTTCTACTGTTTTCTATCTAGCAGGCCATCTCTCCCCATTGTCTCCTACAGATACAAAGGAAGATGTACTCATATTTTATGCCAGAGGTTTCCAAATACCTGATCTCTTATGCCAAGCTTTATGCTCTTTCAAAACACTCTCACATCTCTTACCTCATTTGATGCTTGCAAAAAGCCTACGGGTAGAGGCAAGAGACTCATGTGTTATCCATAGTAAAGATAGCAGAAGCCCAGAAAGGGCTTACCCAGGACCACACAGCTAGTGAGAGTCACAGCCAAGTCTAGATAATGGAATATTAAAGCTAGAGGGAACATTGGAAATGGTCTAGTCTTACCCACCCATTTTATAGATGAGGAAACTGAAACCCAGAGACGGCACCCAGTTAGTGGCAGGGTTGGGACTTTAGTCCATTGTTCTTTTTACGTCTTGTTTTTCAGTCATGTCCAACTCTTTGTGATTCTCATTTGAGGTTTTCTAGGCATAAATACAGGAGTAGTTTGCCATTTCCTTCTCTAGATCATTTTACAGATGAGGAAACTGGGGCAAACAGGTTAAAGTGACTTGCGCAGGGTCACACAGTTAGAAAATGTCTGAGGCCAGATTTGAACTCAGAAAAGAGTCTTCTTGACTCCAGGCCCAGTGTTCTATCCACTGCACCACTTAGATGCCCTTCTTTCTACTAACATACTGCTACTTCCCCTGCTTTCAGACTAGTATTCATTCACTAGCTCATTGCTGTCCCCTAGCTTTCAAGTTCACACTTGTAGACTCACTAATATTCCCGGGAAGATAAGATGAATTCAAGGTTGTTTGCAGAGATGGGGAAAAAGGCATCCATGGACCCCATGACCCTGTTCTTGACCCTTTCCTCTTTTTTCTTTGCCCTCTCACTTGGTGACCTCAACTATTTCGGGTTACATTACCATGCAGATAGCTCCCAGTTCTATATATCCAACCCCAGTTCTTCACTCTGTCCCCACATCACCAACTTACTTACTGGATATTTCCATCTGGATGTCCTATAAGCATCTCAAACATGTCATATCTAAAACTGAACTCATCTTCCCTCTCCCTTGTCCCCAAATCTATCCCTTTTTGGAACTTCCCTATGACTGTTCAGGGCATCAGCATCCTTTGAGTTTACCTGGCTTGAAGCCTTAAAGTTACCCTCATTTTCTTACCCCCTTCCCGTATCAAGTCGGCTTCCCAAATCTTCTTACTATTTCCACAATATCTTTTCAATATGGTACCTACACACACACACACACACACACACACACACACAGAGAGAGAGAGAGAGAGAGAGAGAGAGAGAGAGAGAGAGAGAGAGAGAGAGAGAGTTTCCACTCTAATTATAGTTGTCAGCACCTGGATTATTGCAATAGTTACCTAATGGGTCTTCCTGCTTCCAGATCCTCTTCACACCAATCCATCCTCCACATAGCCACCAAAGCCTCTTTCCTAAGGTAGAGGTCTGACCATGTTACTACCCTACTCAATAAACTTCTGTGGCTCCTTATTACCTCTAGGATCCATTGTAAACAATTCTATTTGACATTTAACACTCTTTACAACTTTACCCCTTCCTACCTCTCCAGTCTTCTTATACATTACTTCCCTACATGCACTTTAAGGTGTAACTATACTGGCCATCACTGTTTTTCACATACACTCTTCCATCTCTTGTCTTGGTGCCTGTGGTTGACCGTCCTTATCTCTACCTCTTAGAATCCCTAGCTTTCTTTGAGACTCAACTCAACTGAAGCACATTCTTCTTATGAACCCATTTTAAAATTATATAGTTAGGTTGTGCATTGCAGTAGAAATAGAGACAGAATAGACCTAAATTTAAATTCAGCCTCAGCTATTTCCTAGCTATGGAACTCTTGGACAAGTCACTTAACCTCAGTTTGCTCACACATAAAATGGGGGAAATAATAGCACTCACTTCCCAGGGTTGTTATGAGGATCAAAAAAATGAGATAATTATAGAGTATTCAGCCCAGTATCTGACACAGTAGGCATTACATAAATGTTAGCTATTGTTACTAAGAAGCCTCTTCTGATTCACTTAGTTGCTAGTGCCTTCCCATCCAAGGTTCCTTTGTATCAGCTTTTATATACTTACATAATACATGTCATCACTCTTAGTAGAATTTAATCTCCTTGAGGGCAGGGCTGTTTTATTTGGTCTTCACATACCCAAAGTGTAGCATAATACCTATACATAGTAGGTGCTTAACAAATGCCTATTGATTGGTTTAAATAAGGGATCTCTGCCTAATAGCTGAGGACCAAGCATAACTTTCTTTGCAATATCTTTTTCTGAGCTTATGAGGATTTTTTCCTCAGCCCAGGGATAAGGAAGTTAGAGAACAGAAAAGGAAATTAGAGATAAAACAGGGTTCTAGTTGTCATTGAGAGGCAGTTTTGTATAGCGGAAAGAACACTGCATAGTTAGAGGATATGGGTTCAAATTCTGATTCTTTCACTTCCAACCTTTGGAACCTTGGGCAAGTCTCAACCTCTCTGGGCTTCAGTTTCCTCATCTGAAAAATAAGGGGGTTTTAGGAAGAACTATTTACATAGTGACCACCATAGAATTAAAGAAAATAACTTTGAAAGACTTCAAATCAATAACCAATCATGACTTCAGAAAACTGATGACAAGGTGGGCATCTCACCTCTCAACAAAGAGGTAACAGACTAGAAGAGTAGAAAGACACATATTTTTAAAGACACAGCCAATATATAGACTTGTTGCCTGACTCTACTTACTGGGTACAAGAGAGCGCTTCTATTGGTAAAGTAGGGGAGGCAGAGAGTGGTTAGATAATGAAAAAAGAGGTGGAGGAGGAGGAGGAGAAGGAAGAAGAGGAAAAGAAGGAGGAGGAGAAGAAACTTTTTTTAAAGCACAAAAGACAGCAGAAGGAAGTTCAGAAGGAAGCAGAGACAAGTGAGGGAATTTTTGTCACTTGTGTTAAATTTAATATGAATTTTAAAATCTATTCAACAGAAGTTCTCAGTTTTGCATACAAACTGTTTTTATGTTCTTTGTATATTGAAATATTCATGTTTATTATGCTCACAATAAAAGAGAATATTTAGATAACTGGATATTCAGGTGATGATGGAAACAATAGATTAGATAGATAATAGGCAGGCAGATGATAGACAGATAGATAGTAGATAGAGGATGGATGGATAGATAGATAGAAAGGTAGAGGATGAATAGATAGATAGATAAAGGATGGATAGATACAGATAGATGATAGTAGGTAAATAGGTAGATAGATGATAGAGCATGGAGAGATACATAGATTATAGATGATTGAGAGATAAATAGAAAGATAGGTAGATAGATAGATAGATAGATAGATAGATAGATAGATAGATAGATAGATAGATAGATAGATGATAGAGGGAGATAGAAAGGGAGATAGATGATAGATAGATAGATAGATAGATAGATAGATAGATAGATAGATAGATAAAAATAAAATGAGAGGGTTGGCATCATTGGTCTCTAAGGTCCATCCCTTCTCTAAATCTATCATACTATGATCTTCTTGTCACTCACAGCTTCTGAAAGAGACATTGAGTCATGGCAGAAGAACTGTATTGTCCATACATCTTCCTGGAGTCCCTGTTCTAGGAGCTGTGGGATGGGAATCTCTACCAGAATCTCCAACAACAATGAGCAATGCCAATTATCAAAGGAGAGTCGCCTGTGTAACCTGAGACCCTGTGAGGTGAACATCACCCAGCACATCAAGGTAGGAGCTACTTCCCCACAAGATTGAAGGTTCTCTCAGCATGTGGTCTGGCTGTTTTGCAGAATCTCAAATTAACTCTAAGAGCCATCTGTTTTCTCCTTGAACACCTTCAGTGTCAGGGAACTCACTACCTCACCAGAAAGATCATTCTATTATTAGATGACTTTACTAGTTAGAAAAAGCATATTGTAGCTCATGGCATATGCAAGTTTTTATTCATTCATTAGAAATCTGTCTCACATATTGAGCTAAAATCATCCTCTTTTTAACCCTTTCCTCTTCCTCCTTCCCATCTAAGTTCAATCAATCAATAAACATTTATTAAACACCTATCTCAGCCAGGCCCTATGCAAGCACTATGCAAGCACTGCACTGGGAATACAAAAACAGACCAAGGACAGCCCCTGCCCTCAAGGACTTTAATTTTGCTTTTTGTAATTAAATTCTGGCTCTGCATTTTCTAGTTATCTGACCTTAGGCAAACCACTTCACTTCTGTGGGACTCAGTTTTCTCATCTATAAACTTGTGATCTGTAATGTTCTTTTATGATTAACCCAACTAGACTGCTTGTCAGCCCCTGATTTCACCTAGCCTTTTCCCATATCTCTGTCTTTGCTTAAGTTCTTCCAATATGGTTTTAGGGGTACAGGGATCCCAAAACTATCAAGGTACAGGGCAGAGTCATCTGAAAAGAATTCACGGACTCAAGCAGTCCTTCAGTCTAGTGGCAAAAAGTTTACTATAATGCTAATAAAGTGGGTGGGGCTCCTTAGGAAACTTTTGATTTAATGGGGGTGAATCTAAAGCTTATAGGAAAAAAGTACAGTGAATGATGTGTCAAGCATGCTAATTAGGTGGCCAGGGTGGGATAAAGGAGTGGTCAATTCCTAATTGACCTATTCCTAAAGGAATATACAGTTTCTATACCTTGGGCATAGGTGTCATTCACTACTGGCATGACTGTCCTGTTTGTACAAGATAACCTTGGGAGTTGACATCTATATCTTGACCTCTGAATTGTATATGGTAACTGTGGGAACCAGGGAGGTCAGCTTGTTCGTGTAACTGGGAGAGATAATTTGCCTCACTGGGGCCCATTCATGAGTTATTGTCAGAGATATGATCCCAGGGCTGGGGTCCAAGCAACCCATCTCTTGGTTTCTAGGAATGGACTTCCCTCTCCTCTTTCTGCTGTTAACAATCCCTCCCTTTCTTCAAAATGTAGTTCAAGTGCTACCCTCTCCATGAACTCTTCCCTAACATTCCCCAGCTGAAAGTGATGTCTCTTTCCTTAAATTTCTTTTAGCACTTTGCCTAGACTTCCCCTCCATCTTGATTGCATTCTCTTTGGGATCACAGGAGGAGTATTCTGGCAAATATATAACAACCAGCTTTCCAGGGGGAAAAAGTGTGGATAACATATTTAATCTGCATTATTAACATCTTATCCATCACTTTCTTAAATCTAGATAATAAAAAGCAATCAAGCTCTGATTTATAGCCTTTACTGATTTCTGAGGTATAAATATTGACACTGAAAATTTAGTAACCAGCATGTCCCTGAATTAATCAGTTTTATATGATCCTCACTTCTCTCACTACCACTTCTGACCCCTTTCCCCATCACTCTACCACCATCTCTGTGGAAGTAGAAAGGAATCTCACAAGACTGAGTTTGTTTTTATGTTTGTCTTTGTTGAGCCATTACAGTCCCGTCCAACTCCCAGGACCAAAAAGAAAAAAAAATTATCAACCAATGATTCAGAGTACTTTAAAAAATTTTGTTATTGTATTATAAGATGAATTTATTTATTTTTATATGCAGTTGTAATCTATTCCTCCCTCTGTCAGCACAGCCCGTTAGAAAAAATATCCTCATCATAAAATGCATAGTTAAGCAAAACCAATTCCCACATTGGCCATGCCCAAAAATATGTGTCTGTCTTTGAATTTCAAGTTCATCACCTCTCTGGCAGGAGGTGAGTTGTCTAGACTACTTGTCATAAGTGACTCTATACTTGGTCTAGTCTTCAGGAAAAAAAATAAAGTCTATTGCCAAGACAGAATAGCCTTTGCAATGTGGCAGAACCCTTGGGATCTTGTGTTCTGTGGGAATAGCCTCGGAGAACACCAGATCAACACTGTCCTCCACCCCACCCCCAGCACACACAAATATTCTCTCTATCTCTCTCTTTCTAGTGAGGCCTTAATCCATAAACACTTTGATAAATGGAATAACACTAAATGTATGTGTTAGAACAGGATGCTTCCATTGAGTAAGCTTTCTGGTCCCTCCAGCCCAGCTTTATGTCTCTGATGAGGGTATCAAATGATGTGTTTGTTAGTGGAGGAGACTGGGGTTTTACCTTCTCTGGAGGTCTCAACATCTGATTGCTTAGCCCCACTTGATGGCTTGTCTCACAATGAAAGAATAGATATGGACTTACATTTTTATCCACAGTATGGTTGTAGAAAGACAGAAGTAAGGAAAAGAACAAGGAAAAGGGAAATTAAATATTTAAAGGGTAATTCAGAAAAGGGATAAGAGAGCATTAAGAGAACTGGGTTTTAGAGATAAATCAATGTGACCTTGAGCATATTACTTCCTGTTTTTAGGGATCAGTCAGTCAGTAAGTGCTAAAGATACAAAGAATGGTCAAAAAACTCAAAAAAAACCCAAAACCCAACCCAGTCTCTACTCTCAAGAAACTCACATTCTAATGGGGGAGATGATGTAAATAACAGGATACATACAAGACGTATAGTGACTAGATGGAAGGCAATCTCAGAAGGGAAGGCCCAAGCAGCTAGGTGAGGAAGCAATCATCTTCATTTATAAAATGAAGAAAGATCAACTAAGGTGATTTCTAAAGTTCATTGGAGATTTACCATTCTAGAATCCTAGTTCTAACATCCTTTATTCTAAGGGTGCTTTCAGTTCTAACATTCTGTGTTTTAATAGTCTGTGTTCTACGGTCACTTCCTGCTACAAGGTTCTGGGTTCTAACTTTCTGTGTTCTCACATTACAAGTTCTAAAGTATATTCCTGCTCTAACATTGCATTCTAATAGTCTGTGCTCTAAGGTCACTTACAGCTATGAAATTCTATGTTCTAGCATTCTAGATTCTAACATTACAAGTTCTAAAGTCTATTCTAACAGTAACATTCTGTGTCCTAAGTTAACATTCTAAGATCTTTTACAATTCTAACATCCTGTCTTTTAACATACTATGTTCTAACATTACAAGTTCTAAAGTCCCTTCCAACATTAACATTCTATGTTCTGAGTCCCCTCCCAGGTCTAACATTCTGTATTCTAGAATTGTTCTTAACAATTTGTTCTTAAATTGTTCTTAAATTCTAAGATTCCAAGGTAAGATGGATCTCTTAAGTTGAAAGGAAGAGGTCAAAGGCTTAGTTAAATGAAGGTAGGCAGCCAACCAAAGAGTACTCTTAAGACCAAACTAAATAAATCTCACTTTCTTCTCCTCTAGCCAGGGAAGAAGTGCTTGGCTGTGTATCAACCAGAGCTTCCGGTGAATTTAACCATCTCTGGCTGTGTGAGCACCAACAGCTACAGGCCCAAGTACTGTGGAAGCTGCACAGATAATAGGTGCTGCACCCCCTACAAGTCCAAGACCATTGTTGTGAATTTCCAGTGTCCTGATGGCCCAGGCTTCTCCTGGAAACTTATGTGGATCAATGCTTGCTTTTGCAACCTGAGCTGTAGGAACCCCAATGACATCTTTGCAGACCTAGAACCATACCAAGATTATGCAGAAATAGCCAACTAGGCAGACAAAAGGCTAGAGTGACCTCAAGACCCAGGAGGACCACCTTTCATGGGGTCAAAGGCAACATAGTCTCATAATCTCATTCTCTTTCACACTGACAGATTCCTTATCCTTCAGAGGCTGCTGCAAGATGCCTGTTGATCAAAAGGGGTTGGGTTCTATCATCTAGATCCTAGTTGAACACCACTTTCTGCCTTAACCCTTAAGTTAAGAAAGCTCCCTTCATCTAGCATTTGGAACTATCTGTAGAAAAGACCCAAATGCCTCAAATAGGCAAACCTTGAAACACTATCTACAAATGCTAGCTATTATCAAATGAACAATGTGGTTACTGTTTATTTCATGGTTACCTCACCACCATTTGTAATGTAGGAAAATGTAGTCACTCCTAACAGACTTTGCCTTCCACTTCCAAAGTGCTAAAGAGGTAGAGTACGAAAAAGATAATACAATATGTTATGTTTCTACTTTCTAGCCCTTTTCCTACAAAAACCCCCTTGTTATATCTTTATATTTAATTTCCTCTTTGCCTAAGACTTAAATATGAATGGGTCTGCCCTTCAGAAAATCCAGCTGGCCAAAAGCCAAGCATATTTAACTGATCAATTAAGGGCATTTTTCACCTCATTGATAAACTCATAGCAGGGTCCCATTAACCATATCTCCCAGTTCATTATATCTTCTTCAAATAGCTCAAGGTCTAGTCTAGACTCTATTCTGGTAGTAGAGGAAGAAGTAAGGACACAGGATTTGGGGTCAAGTTCAAGCCCTTTCCCTTTCTATATGACCTTGGACAAGTAGCAAATTCTCTGAGCCATAGTTTAATCTGTAAACTGAATATGATAATCCCTGCCCTATCTATCTCATAGGAGTTTTGTGCAAATCAAACAGAATCATGCTAAAGCTATAAGGTGCTATGGAAATGTGAGCTATTATTAGTAATAATGACAAAAGATGTGTTCTGCTGTCTGGGTCATATCTTAAGGGAACTGGGGTACATTGCAGTATCAACTCTCCCCAGAACAGGGAATTTGAGAAATTCATGGTTAACACTTCCTGCCCCCTCTATTTATCTTTATCAGTCCTTCCAGATACTTTCTCCATGGCTATCCTTATGACTTTGCTTTGGGAGCCAAATGGAAATGATACCCTGCTGCCCATCATGGAAAGCTCTAGAAGGAAGCATGGGGCAGTGAGACATCTGCTGTCTATTAACTAATGGGCATAGATGTCATTCAACCCTTTCAGAAATATCAAGTTAGATATAGAACTTAAATAAAAGTCTAAAGAAGGCTAATATGACTGACCACTCTTGGTGAAGAGCTGGTGGTACCATGTCATGTTCTTATGGAGGCAGAAGCCTGGTGCTGGTTAGGAATGGTAATCTAATGGTACCTGTGATCCAGGTGCACAGGATTTCAATTCTAGCCCATGGTAATGTCATGTTGGGTACCTTTATTAGATTTCTATAAGTCATGTTACTTACTGTGGCTTCTGTCCATGCATGAATGTCATCTGTATGTATCCTGGAGAGCAAGGCTCTCTGGAGAACTCCCATCCGTCTTGTATCTGTGTTGTAGGAATAGATTGGATGGGATACCTGGTAAGGGAGAAAGAAACTAGATTCCTTTGGTTTTATCATTTATAATCTTACTCATTTCATCAGTGTTTATGTCAAATTATATCTCTGATTTTTCTAAAGGTTTCTAGTTGAACAGAAATGTGTAAACAATGCCTTGCTTAATCGTGAAAATCATTTAACTAATGTTGTAATGGCTGATTACATATCTTTGTCTATATGTATGTATGTGTATGTGTATATATATAATTTTCAAACTGTGACAATATTTAATCTTACAGAGGTATTTTTGTAAAGGATATTTTTAAAGCATAGAGAAATTTATCAGGATTTACAAAGAGTGGGCAAAATGAGGTTTGTTTCAACATCACATTTCGTGATCTTCATTGTTCATCATTGTATGGTCCTTCTTTACCCAAAGTGGAAAAATTTTTATTTCTTCAGTTCTGAGTTTGTGTCTTTTCTCCTGAAAAATAATAAATCACCAGCAAAACGATCAATAGACCAGTACAAAGTGTTTCCTTTGGGCTTCTAGTGTCAAAAATAACAAAAATCTCAAACAATATTAAAGTAGAATATGGTAAAAAGCTACAAACTGTTACTTAACATATCTTTCAATTAGTGATTTCCTCATTTCTTCACTTTCTCTCAACCACCTCCCCACCCCCACATATCCAATCTGTTGCCAAGGCCTTTCAATTTTGCCTATGTAATATCTCTCAAATATGTCCCCTTTTCTCTGATGATACTTCCACCATACTAACGTAGGCTCTCATCACCTCACATCTGGGCTATTGCAAAAGCCTGCCTGCCCCTTCTCTTCCCACTCTAACGCCAAAGTGATTTTCCTAGCCATGTCACACCCCTTGCCCCCTACTCAATAAATTCCAGTGACTTTTTATCATCTCCAGTATCCAATACAAAATGCTCTGTTTGGCATTCAAAGCCTTTAGGTAGGTTATCTACCTCTCCCCTTTTTAGTCTTACAACTTATTCACGTCCTCTTCAATCCACTGACTGGCCTCCTTGCTGCACTTCAAACAATGCACTCCACTCCTCATTTCCAGGCCTTTTCTCTGGCTGCCCCTATGTCTGGAATGCTCTCCCTCCCTATCTCTGCCTCCCAGCTCCCCTGACTTCCTTTAAGTCCCAGCTAAAATTTCACTTTCTATAGGAAGCCTTTTCCAAATGTCCCTAATTCTAGTCTTGGGTCGTCCCTCTTTTACTTATCTCCTACTTATCCTGAATATAACTTGTTTTTGTATATTTGCTTTTTGTCTTCTCCCCTATTAGATGGTGAGTTCCTCAAGGACAGGGACTTTCTTTTGTCTTTCTTTGTATCCCCAGCCCTTTGCACAATGCCTCCCATATAACAGCTGCTCCAATAATGCTTACTGACTGATTGAATAAATCTTAGAAGATTTAGGAACTATGCACCACAAAAATCATTTTATTTAGAGTCAGAGGACATTTGTTCAAAACTGCTCCAAGCTTCCCCTATGACTCAGAAAAGTGACCTGATTTCTCCAGGACTCAATTTCCTTATCTAGGAAATGAGGCTATTAAATTTTAGATGATCTATCTCCAAGTTCCTTTCAACTCTAAATACCATGATGATGAAAATCAGTCTCTTTAGGCTGTTGTTCAGTTGTGTTCAAATCTTTGTGACCACATTTGGGGTTTTCTTGTCAAAGATATTGGGGTAGTTTGCCATTTCCTTCTCCAGTTCATATTGCAGATGAGGAAACTGAGGCAAACAGGGTTAAGTGACTTACCCAGGGTCACACAGCTAGGAAGCATCTGAGCTGTGTGCTGACAGGTATATGTTATTATTATCCTCATTTCACACGGAGTTAAGTAATTTGCCCAGGATCACACCAGCTAGTAAATGTCTGAAGCCAGAGTCCAATATAAAGAAGATATTTTCTAATAACCGGAGTCATTCTAAAATGGAATAAACTGTCTCATTAAGTAGTGAGCTCCCTATCACTGATATTTGAAGAAGAAGAACAAGGAGGAGAAGGAGGCTGAGAGGGAAGAAGAGGAGGAGAGGGGAAAGGAGAGGAGGGAGAAGGGGAGGGGGAAAATAGAAAGGAGGAGGGAAGGAGGAGAAGGAAGAAAAGGGAGAGGGGATGAAGGGAAGGGAAAAAAAGAAGAGAGGGAGGGGAGGGTGAAAAGGAGGAGGAAAAGAGGGGGAGGGGAAGAGAGAGGTGGGGAGGAAGGAGGGAGAAGAAAAGGAGGAGGGGCCAGCGGGGGAGAGAAGGAGAAGGAGAAGCAGAAGCATCTACACATCCAGGTTTGCAAAGCACTTTAATATATTATCTCATTTGATTCTCACAGTAACCCTGGGATGTATGTGCTATTATTATCATCCCAGTTTTATAGGTGATATAACTGAGTCACAGAGAGGTCAAGTGACTTGTCTAGGATAACCTGACTAGTAAGTGTCTAAGGCAGAATTTGAACTCAGAACTCCCCCACCCCAAGTTGCACACTCTCACCACTGTGCCACCTAATTGCCTAATAAATAAATAAATAAACCTAAATAAATATGAGGGAGTGAGACTGTATAACCCCGTTCTGATTCTAGCATTCTATATTGTAAAGGTCTCTCCTATTTTTTTCTAACATTGATTTTTAAGGTCTCTTTTATCACTAACAATCTAGATTTTTCAGCTCTAGCCATCAAGATCCCTGTAGTTCTAGGTCCCTTCCAATTCAAACATTCTATTAATAATTAAATAGGTTACTAAGGGAGGCCCTAAAGAGAAGGGAGGAGGAGGGCTGGAGGAGAGTGAACACAGTGTCAGATACTTCCCCTAAAACCTTTGCTGTCTGTCCTCTACTTAAATCTTGGTTTAATCAGTGAGGTCCAACATAAATCCTGTATTTGGCTCATAGAAAGGATTTGTAAAAGCAGACCCAGCCCAGAGTAACAGCTGTTACAAGATTTAAAGCGTTCCAGATCAGAAAGTATCTTCTGATACCAGGGAAACACAAATACCCACCAAGAAAGAAAGGTGGGAAAGGGAAACCCAGCTGGGAAAAATGGAGTACCTCAAGAGCATCCAATCAAACCTGATTTCCACACCTCTACCCTTGGCTGACTTGCTCTATGCAAATAGCAGTTTAATACCTCTGCTGCTTCCTCCTTTTCCCTCCATCCTTAAAAACCTAACCATCTGAAACTAAAAGGTGGGGGTGGGGAATTAAACCCCTTATCAGCTGGGAGAAACAAATGTTCTCTGATTTAGCAGAAACAAGATCCCACTGAATAACCCTCTGATACAACCTATTGCTGCACTAGAAAAAAAGGGTGCTTATTACTAACAAGTACTTACATTTCAATCACTCCTGACAGTTGACTAAGCATTTTCTTCACCTGACAGGTGCACTCTGCACTCTGGTTGGGAGCCCTACTTTTTGCAATCTAACGGACTCGAAGTAAGTTAATTAGTTAAACAGGTAAGTGGTGCAGTGGATAGAATGTTGGAGGTGGAATGGAGAAGGCCTGAGTTCAAATTCTGCCTTAGATATCCCTGGGCGATCTCTTAATCTCCCTGACCCTTATGAGGATAAGTAGCATTACGAGGATCAAATTAAATAATCTATATTATAGTGTTTTGCAAACCTTAAAGCATTATATAAATAAATGTTGCTATATATTTTATTATGTGTTTATATTTGTATATTTTGTTATTAGATACTCTGGTCACTAAGTGGCTATTGCTTCTGACCACCAGCACACAGCGGTCAGTGTAGACTCCCCTAAATGCTGATCTATGTAGGAGTAATCTACTTTCTCCTCCTCTGTATTTCTAAAGGTACGGTACTGAGGGAGAGGTATCCAGTAATTTCATTGGTATAGGTATAGGATGGGTGTGGAGGCCTTATGTAGCCCTCTAGGTCCTCCAGTGCAGCCCTCTGACTGAATCCAAAAGTCATACAACAAATCCTTTCATGGTTTTCCCTCTATCAAATCACCTTCACTATAATTTATCATCTTAGAGAATTTCATGACAGATGAAATGATTTGCCCAGTCACACCACCAGTATACGTCAGATACAGGTCGTTCTTTTTCAGAAACCAGTTCCTCTATTCACCAATTCCAAAGGTCAAAAATAGAAGTGGAAATATGCCAGCTCTTGCATGTCAACTTTTTCTTTGAGGCTTTTTTGGCCACAGTTTTTGTAACTAAGAGTTCAATCAGCAAGTTTAAAATAAAGAAACCTATGATTGAAGGTACTTTTTTTAAAGCGACTTTATTTTAAAAAATAGTAAAAATCTTTGTTCTCAAACCCTCATCCCTGCTTCGGAGGTCTTCTCATTCACTGCCAACCAACCTCATTCGATAGGTTTGAGCAATTTGCTTTTTAAGGGTCACCTGATTTTCTTTTTGGAAACACAACAGGGTAACTCTAATGCCAGTATAATGACGCTGTAAAGATGCTTTCAGATAGAAAGTGGTAATGAAACCGAGGAGTTGGGTTGAGTCCCTCCCCTCCTTGTATACATACTTTCTCCCAGAGATAGATGGGGGAAAGAAAAAAGGGCAGAAATTGTGGACTTAGGTACTCTCTTGAGGTTGGCAAACATTCTGCAGAGACCTAGGTGGGGTAGAGGAGTGCTACAGGTTACCATCACACCCCAGAGGATCTCTCACTGTTACTGGGAGAATTCACATATGTCCTATTCACTAACTCCTCTCTAGTTTGGTCTGGAACCCACTCTTCTGCTCTAGGTTGAGTTCCAAGTCAAATGCCAACTACAACTGCAATGCCAGAGGGATGCCCATTCTGTTCCAGTCACTTGGAAGGAATGGCGTCCAGGTTTTCTAACAGTAGATGGGGCATTGCCAAAATATGCCATTCCTTGGGCCAGAATCTCTCCCTGCCTCCCTTAATGCCTTGAATTCTTGCCCCCTAATTTCAATCCTTTCTCCCCCAGCAAGCCTTATTCTACCACTGCAACTGCTATGGTGTGGGGGGGGGGGGGGAGGACACCATCCATGTCAGCACCCTAGGTCAAAGCCCTGGTCTTCTCATGGTAGTTCAAACTCAGTCAAGGTCTACTAAGTGGAGATGATACTTTGAACCTCAGCCTTCCAGCTGCCTTCCCCCCTAAAATCTAACAAGGTTGACTTGGGGAGACTTTCAGAAGCTTCCTAATCCAACCTCCTTCCTTCCTTATAACAGCACTTTGGCACTTAGACCTCTGATGAAGTGCCTTCCCTGGGGATGAGGCTAATGAGCTTATTTCCATAACAGAGTAATGGAAGCTCATTGGAGGGAGGGATTATTCTGTAAAGGCTCTATCCTGCTAAAAGTGTTAAGAAAAGCTTTTTCAACTAGCTCGGTCATCAGAACTGAAGTGACTTCAAAATGGCATCAGCCACCATTTTCTCTAACTGCTCACTCTTGATTTGACTCCCTTGCTGATAGCATCTATTGAGTTAATGTTTTAAGAGGAAAGGTTTTCTTGCTGAGGCCAACATGGAATTCCATGAAATGGGTCTCTGGACTCAGCCTCTTTGTAAAGGAATTGGAGGTTCCAAAACATTAGTACTACTAGCTCCTAGTACCCTAGAATCCCACTATCTAGATGTTTTGGCCAGAGCTCTGTGCCTTTGAAATGCAGCCCTGCAGTTCGTGGGATGAAGACTTACCTGACAGTCATGCTACATCAGAATGTATGAACTTGTTGGTAACAATGTCATGTGCTACGAGTCAGTCCCTGTCACTCTACACTTCAGTTTCCTTACCTGTTGAGTTGAAGGAGTTGGCTTCCTAAGATCTCTACCACCTTAAATTCTACAATCCCCTGTAAACGTTATTTCCACCTCTCCCATAATCCTTCCCCTATGGCCAAGACATGTATTTACTCCAGTATTCCATGCTATTGTTAAACACACTTCCCCCTGGCACCTTCTAACACAGAACTTCCTAATTTTCTGTGTGCTGGACCCCTTTCACATAGAAGACCACAAACAGATGAAACTTAAGATCTGATGGTCCTCAGAAGGTAGAACATGAACAATGTGTGGAGATGTATAGGTAGACAAGATTTGGCTTGGTACAAGGCAGATCTCTGGAGATGTCCCAAAGGGGAGCAAAAGTTGCAAGCAGTAGAGTTTTCCAACACTCGAATTATGTCAGTCATGTTGTAGCTGAATTATGTTATGTTATGCTGAATTACGTCAGTCATTGAAGCAGGCAATCTGAGACCCCTCCCAACTTGGATTTCATTCACATTTAGGGGAATTCGTATCTAATGAACAGAATGCCATATTTTTCTATATGGCCCCCCATGTGGGAGGTGGGCAAAAATTCTTTTGAACCCCCAAATCTGCTACCTTACCCCCACTTTTCTTCATGGTTATCCTCTCAAGTATCTAAGAACTTTCCTTTCCCCCAGCTGTAACAAAGGACTTCTACCATATTGATCCTACAATAAGTCACTTATTTCCCCAATCTGGAATACCTGAATTTGCTGTTATTTTTTTCAATCTGTAATATATAAATTGTTCCAGGTATAAAACTGTATGCAGACATTCATGTCTATGCATGTGATTGTTATATGTATATATGTGAATATATACAAGCATACATATGTATATGTATGTGTGTGGCCACATATTTTACTTTGCCTAGACTCAGAACAAGATAGTCAAACACACTTAATAAGGGTTTCTGCTCTCGGGGCTATGTACATTTTAAGCCTTATATCTAATTGGGGGGCGGGGGGAGTGGGGGTGGAGAGCAGACGGGGAGGGGAATAAAAGGAAACATTTTATGCAAGAATGCTGGGCCTATAACCTGGGACTGACTGGAGAACCTCTCTGATCCCCTTTTTCCTTGTTCAGTAAACGTGAGCAACAACACCACCCTTCCTTCTGTAATTCCAAAGGAGGTATTTTGTGGAACAAAAGAGAAAATGTAGAGGTTACCTATAAACTGTCAATTACTATAAAGTATGGAAACTATTATTAGTAGCCTAGTAGCTGGGGTCTGTTCACTGCACAAAGACCCAATGTATAAGGCAAAGATAAAGACACAAGGAACTGCAAAGTTACAAATTTATTGGTCTGGAAATAAATACAAATATCTCATTAAGAAACCTTTTTGGCAAGACTTGACACCACACTGTCCTCCTCTGGTTCTCAGCCACTCCTGCCTCCCTCACCAACTCTTCTGGCAAGGACTGTGTAAAGCCCCCAAAGACAGAGGCTCCCAGCAAGTCAAATGACATCACCCCAGGCCAGTCATCCTCCCAAAGGTTTATTTGCAATTAATATCCTTCCAATAGGAAAATTCATTAATTAGCTAAAGCCACACACAAAAAAACCCCATCATAATTGGTTGCTTTGTTGAACAATGCTTTCTCCAAAAAGATGGAGGAATGTAGGAAGTAGAGGAAAAATGTAGGAAATCCAGAATCCTTACATCTTACCAGCTCCCATCACCACCATCCCCAAACCCCTATGGGTTCTCTCCACCAACCACTGGACCAAAAACTCTCCTTTCGGGAAATGGTTCTAAACAAGTAACAACTTATGCCAAAGTCAAAATTCACAGATATCTTTTTTTAAAGGTCATGTCATCATTCTAAGACTTATTCTTTATAACAGAATGGAGAGGCAAATTCATTTCAGGATTTAAGATTCCAGAGTGTTATTATTTTTGGGAGAGGGGAGGTGGACAAGGTATGGGGACGTTGGTTTCTTTAGCCAAGCTAATGTTAGAATACAATATTCCTTTCCTTCAAGGAACTGCAGAGGACTGCCATCTATTCAATGTTCTGGAAAATCCGACAAGCCCTTCTCTTCCACACCCCGCCCTGTACCCCGTCTTTCAGGTATGGTTAGATAACAGGCTCCATTATTCATATAAATGAAATTAAAACTGTAGAATCAGTGGTGTTCAAGCTGGAAGGGCCTTTAGTTCTGAAAGCATGGAACAGACTGTCAAGAGCTAGAAAATATCTTAGAACATAGAACAATAGACTTGTTCAAGCTGGAAGGGGTTTAGAAGATGAGCAGAGCTGGAAGGTACCTTAGGGATCATTATTTCATAGATGAGGAAACTGAGGACCAGGGAGGAGAAGCTGGGCTCTCAGTCTATGGGATGAAACTCTTCCCTGTGAAATTGCCAAGGAATGAAAATTCCTTTTAAATAAAGTAAGAATCAAAGGAAAAAAAAGGAAGGTTCCTTACCACATTTTAAGGAGAGGTGTGGCAAGGCTGAAATCTCATAAAACATGAAATACCAGAAGCCCATTGGATAAATTTCATTGTGTTTAAAGCCTCATGTTTACATTGGCTATTTTAATTGAATGTTAATGGTCACAAGAAGAAAATGGGTTTTTATGCTTCAAAATTAAAAGGCGTATAAATGCACAATGTAATTTTAAAGTATCTACAATTATGATAGTTTGAGTTCGCAAAAAAAATATATATAACAACAAAAACCCACCAGCGTAAATGTGAGCTTCACCATTTCCCCTCATTAAAAAAAAAAAAAAAGCCACCCACAATGCACTGGCCACTCCCTCCTTACATCCAAATAGTGTTGCCTGTATTACAAACTGGGTCAGTTTTTCCTTTTGCTGCAAAGAAACACAAGTTAGTAGATTGGCTGTAGCACTGACCAAAGGCCTATGTGACTTTGATTAATCAGGCCAGCCTGAGGGTTTATTTTTTTTCAACACAAGTTTTTCTCTTCTCATATCTCTTTTGGGGGGCAAAATGCCTCTTTCAAGTCTGATGTGAGTGAGAGAAGAAAGCAGCAACCAGAATTTTGTGAACAATTTAATCAAGAGACCCATCTCTGGATGCTTGCTTTAGACTGGTCCCCGTTATCTTTCCACACTCCAACCCCCCCCAACATCAAAAAGACTCTTCCTCAATTCACTCACTTTGTTCTCACCAGAGCTCACTCTTAAAAAATAAGCTTTGGATTAATACCAAGTTATGTGCAGTGTGATATAGGGGGGTTGGGATGTGGGGCAGGGGGAGGAGGGAAAGGAGGCAGCTACTTAAACAGTTCAAACCAGAGCCAGAAAAGGGAGATACTGGGCTCCCAGGGGTCCCTGTCTAACAGGAGACTTCCATGGACTTGAGCCCAGCACTGTCCCCGGTGTTCCCAGAGTTGGGAGTGATCTCGAGGCGGGTGTCTGTGTGGGAGCGGCTGCGGGTGCCCTCACTGGTGTGAGAGCGGCTGCGGGTGCCCTCGCTGGTGTGGGAACGGCTGCGGTTGCCTTCCAAGGAGGTGACGCTGGAGCCAGAAGCTGTGCGGGACCTCATGAGGCGGGTCATGCTGGCAGAAGGCACTGAGGAGAGACAAGTAAGTGATGAGACATTCACGGAAGGTCCCTCCAGTCCAGCTCCCCATCTTGCCAACAAAACACCGGAGAGGCATGAAAACTACATAGCCAGAATCCAAATCTTGACTCCCCAGGCTTATCATCTTTTCTTTCAGTCAATCTAGGTTTGAAAAGCTATCCCATCACAAAGAATCTTAAGACCATAGGTCTGGAACTCAAAGGAATCTCAGAGGTCACAGAGCCCAAGACCTTAATTTTACAGATGAGAAGAAACCAGAGGCTTGGGGGAAGCTAAATCACTATTCACAATTACTGGTTAAATCTCTCTGGGAGTCAGCTTAATCTGACTACTCTAAATCCCCTTCATTTTACAGAAATCAACTGTTAACATTCTGTGAGGTCCTATGTCATTTAAAAAAAAAAAAATGAATTCCATAGTGCAAAACCCCCTTAAACAATGCTATAAAATCTTTGGGACCCAAAATCACAAATTTGAAAAATTTGGACCTCCAGTAAAGTGGAAGCCATCTTGAAATGAATCTCCACAACAAAATACCAGAATGTTCAGTGTCTGCTTGAACACCTCTCAAGAAGAGAACTGACCATCTCTTAAGACTGACTACTCCACTCCTGGACAACTCTAAAGATTAGCAAGGATTTTCCAACACTGCTTCTATAGTTTCCACCCCCCACCCCCACCCTTTTCCGGTTTTCTCAAATGAAACAAGTCTAATCCCACCTCCAAGATAGAACCCTTCCAATATGTGAACAAAGCTATAATGGTCCTTCTAAATTTTTTCTTCCCCAAGCTAAACCTACCTAAGTTCTTTTCACTGAACTCATAGGATATGGATCCCAATGACCTTTCACCATCCTTAACACAGTCACTTAAAAATGCTTTTCTGAAACCATGGCTCCCAGAACCCAGTGATCTCATCCCCTCCCATGGATTTAATTATTATCTCTAGGCTGATGATTCTCCAGTCTAGTCTAATCTAGTCCTGACTTCTCTGCTGATCTCCAGATGACCACTGGCCATCTTGAATGGAATGTTGAGTAGACATTTTAGATCAAGCAGGTCCAAAACGTTTTCTGTCAAGGGCAACACAGTGCTCCCAAGCCCCCAGACTCAAAAGGTGGGTGTCATTCTTGTCTTCTCATTTTCTGTCCCCAGCATACCCAATGTTGCCAAGGCCTATTTATTTTACTTTGTGACATCTCTCACCTACATTTTCTCTTCTTTCCTGCCTCCATCCAAGTATAGACCCTTATCACCTCATGCCTAGACTACTTAATAGCCTGCTGGTGGGTCTACCAGCCAAGTCTCTGTCCCCTTCAATCTATCCATTTAGTCACTGAAGGGATTCCACTAAAGAACAAGTCTGATATCAGTCACTTCACTACTCTATATAAAAACTCCAAGGGCTCCCTACCGCTCCCAGGATCAAATATAAAACCCTGTTTGGCGTTCAAAGCCTTTATGACTCACCGTTGCCATTTCCCCCAACCTTTCCAGTCTTTTCCCCTCATATCCTCCCTCAAGTACTCTCTGATTCAGTGACACAAGTGTCTTTGCAATTCCCTGAACAAGACACTCTAGTTCTTGGCTCTGGACAGTTTCTCTGGCTGTCCCTTAGGACCAGAATGGTCTTCCTCCAAGTCCCAGATAAAGCCTCACCTTCTACAGGAAGCCTTTTCCAATCCCTCTTAATTCTTAATCACTCCCTTTTCCAAACCCTCTTGATATCTTTCCTCTGTTAATTACCTCCTATTTATTCTGTACATAGCATATTTGTGGATATTAGTTTACAAATAACTTCTCCTTTGGTCTGTACACTCCTACTGTCTTCTGCCTTTCTTTATCTCCAAGGACATAGGCTCTTAACCTAGACTTTCTCTGTACCCTCCCCATCCCTCCAGGAAGTACCTCACTATGACTATCAGTCAAACAGCCTGGGTACATGGTAGGTGCCCAGTGTTTGATGAAGTAACAAACAAATACAATAAATTTGACGCACAGGCATTTGGCAGCACCAGACACTGCATAAAAGGGACACATACTGCCATACTTGTGGGCACATCATAGTGATAAAACTACTGCTGAGCTTGGTGCCCTGGCCCCACGACCTCTTCCCTCCCTTTGGGATCATGCAACAAGTGTGAGTGAGTAGGTTCCAGGGGTCTTGCCTTTCCTTTTTCTCCATCTGTAATGGGGAACCTGGACTCTTGAGAAAAAGCACAGATGCTCTGCAAGTGCCTGACTCAGCTTTCCCTACTCCTCTCCAACCAAGAACATACATATGGGGGTGGGGAGAAGGAAAAGGAAAGCCTACACTCAATATCAGTTCCAAGACAAATCAGCCCTGATTCACAGGCTGTAAGGTAAACAAATGTGAGAGGCTTGGTGTGTCTCTCTGGTTACCTCATTTGCAAGCAAGTGCTATTTGGGGTTTCAACACCTAGCTCAAAAGGTTCAGGGGTTGACAGGAGAGGAGACAGAAACGCACCTCTGGGAGACGGTACCATGGGACAAAGAGCCTGAGTCATGGAGGAGAGTAAATGACCCGTGTGCAACCTTTAGGGAATGGGGGAAGGGACGTGGCACAATGGGGATCCTACATGTGTGTGTGTGTGTGTGTGTGTGTGTGCGCGCGCGCAACTCATAGAGGACGACCAGGAGAAAAGGGCAGGGAGGATGACAACGGCACCTACCATGCCAGACTGTTGTGAGGACCAAGGGAACAGAACACCCTGCAGACCCTGAAGTACTATGTAAACAGCAGCTCTCCGTTATCAAAGCAAACCTTAAGGCACTACATAAATGACAGCTAGTAAGGCATCCCCAAACCTTTAAGCTTATAAAGCTTAAACTGGGGCGGCTAGGTGGCACAGTGCATAGAGCACCAGCCCTGGAGTCAAGAGAACCTGAGTTCAAATCCAGCCTCAGACACTTAACACAATCTATCTATCCGTGTGACCTTGGGCAAGTCACTTAACTGCCCTCCAAAAAGCAAACAGACAGATAGATACATAGATATATAGACAGAGCAAGCTTAAACCAGTACTTAAACTGTACTAAGACTTTTGGGACACTTGCATACATACATACACATACACACACACACACAGATGTATGCACACACAATCATGTGTGTGATCATATGTGTGCACACATATGTATTGCATGTGTGTATACAACACATGTGCATGTGTATTTGCATGTGCACATACACACATTTAAAATAATATAAGAGCATGAGTGAATATATACACATTCCTTCCTTCCTTCATTATTAGAGGCAGGCATGGTGCAGTGGGTCAGGGAGACCGGAGTTCAAATCCACCTTCATACTTAGTTGTGTGACCCTGGGCAAGTCACTTCACTGCTACCTGCCTCCGTCTCCTCAAGTGCACAAAGAGGACAATCACAACACCAACCTCACAGGACTGTGAGGGTCAAATGAAAAAATGTTTGCAAAGTCCCAAGCACAGTGCCTGGCCTGCAGGGGCCTTGCTGCCTCCCTTTCCGGCAGGAATGACGTCCTTGGAGTCAGGTGACAAGGACTCTAATCCCAGCTCTGCCATTCAGAACGTGTGTAACTCTGGGGAGGTGTCACTTGGCTCTCTGGCCTGCGTGTTTCTTGTCTGTGAGACAGGGACTGTGTTAAATGACTTCTGAAGCTTTCCTAAAGCTATGCAAAATCCCCTACAGATACAAACTATGATGCATTCTTTTCCCTCAAAGACCTTACAGGATGGATGAAATATAAGGGAATAGAAGATAAGACAGCCTGGCCTAAAGGCTCAAATATCCTCTATCCACCAAAAAAAAAAAAAATCACACCTTGATCCTCCCACCCCACCAACAAGCTCTCCTCTCTTCCCTGACAAAGTCCAACAAAAGGCGTCCCCAGGACCAGTTTATCACAATGAACAGATGCCACCAAAGTGCTTTCTCTCCAGCATCTCAGAGAAGGCAGGGGGTTGAACTGGTTGACCTCTGGGGTCCCTTTCATCAAAAGGTTCTATAGAATGTGGCCCATGACTGGCTGCCACTGCCACGGTCCTAAACAGAGAATGCAGGAAATCACAGCATCTGTCTTGGGCACGAGCCCACATTTCAGAACTGGGCCATGTGTGTGTTTGTCCTGGCTGGGGAACAAACTTTAGTCTCAGCATGGGAGACAGAGAGTGGCAAATTCATACATTTTGCTCCTGTTTATAGCCTTATTTTAAAATCAAATAGTTGAACTAAGGCCTTCTGTCTGATTATAGGTCAGAAGTAAATAATCAGAGATTCTAATTATACAGCACTTGACAGTTTTTTTTTTTTATATTCTTTCCGGCACTTTACACCAGAGAACTAAACATTTTCATGAAGTCAGGGCTTGAAGCCAAACAGTCAGTCTGAAACACTTACCCCTGAGAGAAGAAACCTAAGCCAACACATAATTCAGGAGTCTGATTCCTCCCTCCTGGAGAGGTCAGCCGGTATTAGGCTTTCGTTGCTGTTCAATCATCAAAGATGCTGGAATGACCTGCTATGTCCTTCTCCAGCTCATTTTACAGAGGAAGACACTGAGGCTAACAGGATTAAGTGACTTGCCTAGGGTCACACAGATAGTAAGTGTCTGAGGCTGGATTTGAACTTAGAAAGATGAGTCTTCTTTACTCTAGGTCTGACCTCTGTGTACTATGGTGCCACCAGATAAATGGGACACAGGACAGAATGTATTAAATAGGTATTGCATGGTAGTGAGATGTGTTGGAAGGACCGACTGGATGTAGAAACAGAGAGGGTTCAAGGCCTGGCTCTCAGGCCACAGGTAAATTCACTTGACTTTTTTAAACTATCCTTTCCTCAACCCCAAGAGCGGAGATAATATTTGTATTATCTGCTTCATAAGGTTGTTGGGTTCTAGAAGCATCTTTTTTCACAAACAGCAAAAAGTGCTATAGAAATGTGAGTTTATAATCCACATCATAATGCCTCCCTTCTCAAGGAGGAGGGAGAGAATCTGGAACTCAACGTTTTAAAAATCAAATATTAAAAATTATTTACATGTAATTTGAAAAATATTAAATACTTATTTAAAAAAAGAAATTTTGAGTTATCAAGTTAAATAAATGGATGGTTTGATTCACTTGGAAAGGAACATTTGGCAGGAATGACGCCCTAGGATTTGCTATCAGAAGACCTCTCTCAGCCCGTTGCCTGTGTAACCTTGGATGTGGAGATAACAATATTTCTATTGCATCCCTCATAGGTCTGTTGTAACTGCAACACGCTCCATATAAATGTATGCTGTTATTATTTGCTTAATTGTGCCCCATCTGGCCCCTAGGGACTGAGCCAATTCTATGTGGCCCATAAATAGCCCGTTTTTATATATGGGGAATTAGCATATTGTTATAACTTACTCTTAGCTCCCTAAGTCTTCTAAAGTAGGATGGAATAAAACATTGGGATGAATAAAACCAAATGACACCCCAGGAGAAAAGGAGGTACACAGCTTATTTTACTGACACTGATTTTACACACAATTCTAACAGGCTTGGTTGCTCGTTTCCCAGCCCACAGGAAGAAGTAATGACTGACCGACATCCAATGAAGGAAGAGGGGGGAAAATATAGGCCGACTACAGGCAGAACACAGCATCCTGAGACTGTTTAGTGTAGGAGCAAAGTGCCCTACACCAGCTTAACAAGTAGTTACCAGAAATGATCCAATTCTGCTAAAACCTACTGCTTAAAGAAGCAAAACAAGTAGGTATCGGCTTTGGAAAGGTGTGATTTCTCACAGAGATGCTCCTGCCCCAACAATGCTTGATAAACGTGGCGTTAATGGGACAGATCCTAGCCTGGTTTCCCTATACCGATGAGGCTGGAATCCCAAGCCCTCAGCCCCTCCACAAATGCCTTCCCCCTCCTTGATCACTTGGTGAGGTGAGCAAACCAACTCCATTTGCTTTGGGGCATTTCTGAACTCTACCCTTTGGACTTTGACCCATTCCCTTCTTCCCGATCCTGAATGAGGGCTTCTTGGACCCTCTTTCTGCATTATGGAACAAACACAGCATATACTTACTGTATCCCATTCCCTGGACAAAGTACTTGAAAGCTTCTGCAAGCTTGGCAGGCTGTGAGAGAAGGGAAATAAGGGAAAGCTTTGGTCAGTCGGATCATTCCTTTAACCTGGAAGCAGGGGCCCTAAGCATCCTGTGGCCCCTGAACCACTAGAACCAGGGCCCAGACTTGGTAGTGTAAGATGTAAAAGTGGGGAAAAATAAGGGAACGGGGTCTCACAGTTCCTGAAAATTCTGTTCTCAAGCCCAGGAAATGAGATCTACAGAAGGCTGTGTGTTGTATACCCTTAAAGTCTATACACGAGGGCTTGGCTGGCCTAGGATACGTAGCCAACTCCCAGAATCGGAGGTAGCAGTGCATCGGCAACAGGGCAATGGACCTGGATTTGGGAAGACCTATGTTCCAATCCTATAATACTGTATGACCTATGATTATGGCTCTTATTAAGCCATTCTGGCTCTGGGACCTTGGCTTAAGTCATTTCCCCTGAGACTCAGTTTCTCCAAATGGAGAGAAGAATCTATCTATTGATCTATCCTTCTATCTATCAAAGCAGAATACATTAGATGACTCATAAGGGCCCTTCCAACTCTGCTTAACATCTCTCTGGGGACCCTGTCCCCAGTTACACTAAACATTTCAACATAGGAATTTCAAATGGTGGGGCAAATGTGATTTCTGAAGCAAATTCATTCCCTCCCACCCCTGTCTCCTGGCCTTCTTCTTTCCTCCAAAACACCAGTATAGTTATTTAGGGAATTATACCATCACTAATTATTTATTACAAAATAAAATGCTATAAAGAAATATTAGTTTTAGGGTATATAGTAAAATATTTAATTAGATCTCTTTCGCCTTTCAAATAGCAGGTCTGGTTATCCCAGGCCAGTGAGGGCTTAAGGTTAACTCCTAGGCAGAGATACCCTCAGGAGGCTGCATTAGGAACTTGCCAAAGTGTGTAACTGGCGGGTATTAACATGTCTGGCAGCTTAGGCCTAAGCAGGTTTCTGTTTACAAGGCCATCTGTTCCTTCTGGGGATTGGCAAGACAAATGTCTTCTAGGTACTACACATCTCCCAAAACGAGAAGATAGATTATGTAAAGGATCTGAAAGCTGGTGTTTTGGGGTGAGGTTTTTTGTTTTGTTTTGTTTTTTTTCCAGAAAGTGAAAAGCCAAACTAAAAATGGGGTGGAGGATAATTAATAGTATAGAAATGCAGAACCTGGGTTGGAAGGGAGCTTAATTTTTATGGTTTGTTTCCTCATCTTTAGAATGAAAAGCATCAGAATAGATTTCTGAGGAAAAGAGGAAGGTCCAGTCAACATGCACTCATTTAGTGCATTCTGTGTTCCGGGTACCATGACAAGCAGAAAGAAAATGAAAAATAAAAAAGGGGAGAGGGAGGATGAAGATAGAAAGGTGAGGAGAGAACTGAAAGAAGGGAAGGGAGAGGAAAAGGGGAAGATGAGGAGATTGTGAGGGGGGAAAAGGAAAAGGGAAAGGAAAGGGGAAAAAAAGGAAAGCTTGAAACTGGGGATGGACTTAATGAAAAACAAATTGACTAAATGAGTTAAAAAGGCAACTGTGCCAGTGCAGAGGTCTCCCTGGAAATCCTTGCATATTGTATAAATGCTAAGGGCATTTTACCATGGCTGGGGCTGGACAATAATGACGAAGTGGGAATAAGGAGAGAAGGGGGAAATATGGGTAGAGCTGGTGTTGCAAAACTGTTCTGCAGAGAAGGGTCTGATGATTTCCGAAAGCAGCAACCAATTCCCAGTTTTGCTAAATTCATTAAAGGCATTAAGTATTGTTTGGAAAACCAACTGTAATTAAACATTACCTGAGAAATTTGTGGCAGGCCTCCACAGTCTGCCATCTAGAAGGAAAGAAAATGAGGGTTATAAGGGGAAACAGCATAAAAACATTACACACATACCATGTAGGTGAGGTGTACTTGCTCATTTTTTTTTTTCAGGAAGGGTGGATCATCAATGAATCTCCCGGTTTTAAAATCAGGTGGCTGCCCAGCAGATTACCGGAACTTATCTCCACACTACTTTTCTCCCTCCGTGGACTTGACTGTCCAATCAAACTTGCCTTCTTCACTTGGTATATACGCCCACCTCTGGACCTTTGCAAAGTCCATTCCCTACACCTGGAACACACTCTATTCTTCATCTCTGTCTCCAAATCTAATTTTCTGTCAAAACCTCTTTCAAGAGGCCTTTATTGATTTCTCAATAAATTTTCTCAAATTTTACTGGACTCTTCTCCACCCCCTGAAAATTACCTTATATTTACTTTATAATCATATGTTATATACATATACAAATATACATATGTGTATATACACATGCTATGTGTATATATAAAATTATAACTATAATGATAAACATGCATGTTATTTTTCCTGAATAGAGCATGAGTTGGCTGTAGATGCTGTGTGTTTCACACAGTGCTAGAGTGTGTGCTTAATAGGTTATTTCTTGATTAATCTAGGCAGGTAGGTGACTGAGTGGAATTGGAAGGGCCTTACCTTGTTAGTTATTAAAACTATCTTTGGGAAGTAGCTGCATTTTAAAAGTACAGGAGGCCCTGGCCCTTCCCTCCTTGACCAAGTTCTAAGGTTTCATGGAAGGGAAGGTGACCTGTGGGGACTCCTCTCCCTTCCTCTCATGGAATTGCCTGCCCCTCCCCAAATCCAAATAAGAGGAAAAAAGGAAGAGTCTGGTGATTCCCTTCGCCCTCCAACAGGAACCTACCAGACCTAGTTGTTACCAATTCATTATGTTATATCTGTTATAGAGCAACAGCAAAATAAATCCACAGGCTGTTGGCTTATTGGCCTCCCCTTCAGGCTAGCTTTAAAAATCCATTATGGAATACATTCCCAAACAGTCAGCAAAGCCCTTGGCTGGACTCCAGTGCCTGGGCCTGCCCTTCACTGGCCTTGAGAGTCAAGGTCTCCCTCTGTCCCGCTTCCTGGGTCAGCAGCTACCCTCCTCTATGGAAGGGGCACTGAATAAAAAGGAACCCTTCCCTGAAACCTGCTGCACTGCTAGGGAGGCAGTAAGTCACACAACCTCTCTGAGCATCAATCCTCTCATCTGAAAACAGAGATAAACTATATGGGACAGTTGTGAGGAAGCACGTGGTAAGCCTGAAAGGACTTAGAGGGCTGTTCTCTCTCCTATCATCAAAGGTATGCATGCTGGGGGAAAAAAGGTCATGCAATTGAAGGCTGAGATGATCTGAGTGTTACATTGGTATCCAGAAAGCAGTATAATGAATAGAAAAATATTTATTATATTCTGACTGGGCAGGAAGGTGATGTTCAATAAGGTGATGCAGCTAGGTTAGAGTGCTGGGCCTAGACTCAGGAAGACTTGAATTCAAATCTGACCTCAGATACTGACTAGTTATGTGACCCTAGTCACTTAACCTGGTTTGCCTCAGTTTCCTCATCTGTATCAGCTCCCTTTTATGAGTGGTCTTTGAAGCTCCTTGTACAGCTTAGTGTTTAATAGTGTTTAATGTGTTTAATAGTGTTTAATAAACAAATGCTTCAGGGACCTGTCTGTCTTTCCCTCCCTTCCTCTATCTTCCCTTCACCCAACCTGCCCATTCATTCACCATGTTACCTTTAGGAGTGTGGTCTTGGTTGGATCCAGTTTAGAGTTGCACTCCACCTATGTAAGAAGATTCATTTGCATGAATTATCTTTGACTTCAAAGAGATCCCATAGCTAGAGCTGAGGCTAAAAAAACCTCCTAATTCATGTCCTTAGTTTTCTTTCTAAACATATTGGGCAAACCATTACCATCCTCTGGGCATGCATCCTCTTCATGCATAAAATTAAATCAATTACCTTTAGAGCCCCTTCTGGCTCTAAAATTCTGCAGAATAATAGCCTTTAAGAGCTGGAAAGGATGTGAGAATCCCCAGGCCAGCCCAAACCCCCAGCCACTGCTGCAGACCCTTCTATAAGAGCCCCTACAAATCGTAATTCAGCCTTTATGTAAACAACAGCTTAAGGGACAGGGGGCCTCACTACCTCCCTCTACTTCTGGCCCCAATTATGATGAAATTCTTCCATCCATGGAGGCAAAATCTGCCTCCCTCCAACTGCCATACACTGGTCTTGGTTCTATTCTGGAATTACACGCACAGACCTACTTTCTGTTTTCTTTTTCTACATGATAGCTCTTCACCCATTTCACAGATTCTCTGACTTGGAAGAGACTTCAGCGTTGCCTGAGAAGCTATTTCCCTTTTGATGTCCTCATTAAGCGTTTGGCTGGGACTCATCCCACCTACTTCTTGCCTTTTCTTCTCTAGATTAAACATCTCCAGTCTTTCAACTGTTCCAAATGGCGCCTGCCTCTGGAGATGAGCCAGTTTGTCAGTGTTATTCCTGAACTCAACACAGCACACTTCACCATCATCTGAGCAGCTCAGGGGATTATCACATCTCTCTTTCCAGACACTGTCTTTCTGTTAATGCAGTCTGAGGTCACACTAGCTTTTGGAGCAGCTGCATGATAATAAAAAAGCATTTATTATTCACCTACTGTGTGCCCAGCACTAGGGATACAAGCAAAGGAGGAATGAATTGCTACTCTCAAAGAACTTATGGGTTTTTAGTTTAAAAGGAAAAAAAAATACCCCCAACCCCAATCTTTCTCATGAATATAGAGAGGGAGCCAAGACTCATTTATGTTACATTTGGGCAATGTTAAGTTTCTAGAATTAACAACCTCCAATTCCCTTCCTAGCCACAGGGTACCATTTAGGATCACATTCCACATATAGATTTTTCTCTTCAAGTGGGGCTTCTTCTCCTCCCTACTCCCCCCAATCCAGAATCCTAGGAGAACTCAAGAGATTAAACCCACCTGCTGCACATTCATCACAATCAGCTTCCTTGGTTTCCCCCCACCTGCCCTGACAAGAGTGTCAAGCACCCCCAGCTCTGGCCGTGCCACCCAAAAGCTCAGCAAGTCACTTGGAGGCCCAAGAACAAAGTGGTAAACATGCCCATAAAAACCCAGCAGATAAAAAGCAGCCAGGAAGACGTGGAGAAAGCAGATGCGGGGCCCTGTTGCCAGGCAACAGAAGCCTCAAGAGGGGGACAGCAGACAAAGATGCCAGCTGGTTTTCTGAGTTAAGGCTGAGATGGCATTTAGGTGAAATCACCCGGAGACTGGTGGGGGGAAGGGTGGGGTATCAGGGGCAGAGTGGATGAGGAGCCCCAGATGGACAGCTGAAAGGAAAGAGTCTACTTTAATAGCCAGTCTCAAGATCTTGGCTCTTTCTCCACCCTGGATAGGAGGTGGCTGGCAGGGTCCTGTGGCTCTGACTTCTGCCAAAAAGTGACACACACTGTGTGGACCCCGCCTTGGAGCAATTAAAAAGTAACCAAACCCCCAAGCAACCTTGGAAAGGAACAGAGGACCCTGGGAAGAGCTGCCTGGGAGATGGGTAGAATCTGCTCTCTCCTAGAGAGGCCAAAACCCTGATAATCAAACATTTATCAAACACTGATTAAGGATAAGGTGCCATGGCACCCTAAGAGCCCAAGATTTTGAGCTGTTCAAATCTCAGTTCTGTCACCTCATATAATCCCAGAAATCTCAGAACTATGACAAGTGGGCAGGCCAGACTTTAACCTCCAAAGGAGGGGAACCCATGACCTGAGTCACTCAACCCCAGGGCCATTTTTCCTGGCTGTTCCTCAATATTTGTAATGTTCATCCTCTCTGCCTGCTGGCTTCAAGGCCCAGCTAAAATCCCACCTTCACCAGGAAGCCTCTCCTAATGCCTTTTAAGGCTAGTGCCTTCCCTGGGTTGATTACCTCCCTTTACCTAGCATGTATCTTGTTGGCACAGAGTTGTTTGCGTACTGTTTTAGACTGTCCTTTGCCTTTCTTTGTATCCCAGTGCTTAGCACAGTGCCTGACCCACAGTACACACTAAATAAAGTCTTATTGACTCACTGGCACATCATAGGGCCTTTATAAATACTTATTGACTGATTTCACTGAGTTCCTTTAACCATTCCTCATATGGGGGCCCAATCCTTCCTCACCAAGGCATGAACAGCACATTCTTAAATTTTTAGATTCTGAATCTCTGGACCTCAGTGTCTATAAAAATAAGGAAGGTGAATTTTGAAAAAGAGAGAATAAAGGGGCGGCTAGGTGGCACAGTGAGTAGAGCGTTGGCCCTGGAGTCAGAAGGACCTGAGTTCGGATCCAACCTCAGACACTTCATGCACACACAAACAAAAAAAACCTAGCCGTGTGACCTTGGGCAAGTTACTTAATCCCAATTGCCCTCCAAAAAAAAAAAAAAAAAGAAAGAAAAAGAAAAAGAGAGAATAAGCCAGGGGGAAAGACAGTTTTTAGAATTCTAGCTCTTTATTAGAAAGAGTAGGAAGGAGAGGGATTTCTTTGCTTCCCAGGGCTTTTAAAGTCATGTGTGTTATTCACAGACTCTCAAGAGTTATAAAGGGCCAGAGACCAATCATATAGTACTTTCAGCGACATACATCTCACTCTCCCCCAAAGCCAGCCAATTTTATTTGGGGCCATTCCAATCACTAGAAAGTGCTTCTTCAAGCACTGTACCTGAAGCTTCTAGCCACAACGCAGAGCAAAGTAAACAGAACCAGGGGAACAATTTACATTGTGACCACAATTATGTAAAGGAAAACAAGATTAAGAGATCTCAATGCAATGATCTAGGGCGATTTCCAAGGATGGCTGGCTAAGCCTGTTACCCGCCTCTTAGCAGATCAGGTGTGTAATGGAGCATACTCTGTTATTCATGGACAAAGTGTTTATTTATTTTTCTTAACTTATTCCCTTGTAACATGGGAAAGAATAATGGTTTTATGGAAGAAAAGGGAGGAGACTGTCAATGGCTTGGGTGACACAGATTTTGTTTTAAAAAGAGCACCAATAAAATATTTTTAAAATTTCATCCAATAATTGTTTTGCTCTCAAGAATTAAATCTACTCTCTCTTCTACCAACACCTCTTCAAACACAAGAAGGGACAAGATCATGTTTCCTCTAAGTATTCTTTTTCTCCTCTAGGCTAAGCAGCCTTTGTTTCTTGTCCTCCTCCATGTCCTTGGGCATGATTTTAAATTCCTTCACCATCTTGATCACCCTTCACTGAACTTTGTCCAGCTCATCCATGCCCTTCCTGAAAAATGGTACCAAACCAACACAATACTCCAGGTGCGCTCTGATGGGGGCAGAGTACCATGAAATTCTCACCTCCCTGCGAGATACTGTATCTCTCTTTAGACTATAGTCTAGACCAGAGCATAGGATCCTAAAGTAGGTGACACTGCCCCCTAAGGGGGGCACTGCAATGATTAAGGAGGGCAGCAGTAGCCTCAGGTGCAACTGGGGGCATTGAATAAAAGTAAGAGGGCAGTGGAAGCATAAGGAAAGAAGAAAAGTTTGAAAAACCATATGTACATGTGTCATCTATTGTCTAACAGAGTTAAAAGTCGTAGTGATTACATTACTTTCCAAATAAACACACAAAATGCAAGTTATAACTGATCAGTGATCAAGTCCGCCAACAAGTCTTAACAAGTAAGTACTGGCAGGTGAAATGTGTCGAGTATTGTCCAGGAAGTCCAGCAGGCATCAGCAGGAACATATGCTCGTAATGACATGCTACTATATGGTTACGTGATGCAATACTGTGTCATCAAAATTCCAATGCAGGAAAAAACCCCCACAAATTCATAATAAATTATTAAGTTTAAGATGCATCATTTTTTTTTAAAAAGTATCTTTTTTTGAAATGATGCAAATTTAAAAAAAAAAAACATTAAATGGTTAAAGAAAGTAGATTTCAGGGAAGGAGGGGGAATGATAATTTTTTTTAAAGGGGGCAGTAGGCCAAGTAAGTTTGGGAATCTCTGGTCTAGAGAGAAAATGAAAAAATACTTAGAACAATATAACTTGACTATTTTGTATACTAGCATGCACATTACACCTACTCATGCTTCATATTCTGTGCCTTTACAACACACCAGATGATAAAGCTCTTACTTCATAGCAAAGCTATAATTACAGAAAACTAAATAATACATACCACAGCATCCACCGCAGGTGAATTGTCTCCAACCACTAACAACGAAGGGCACCTAGAGAAAGGAAATATGTCAGTCGTAAGAAATGCCAGAGTCCTCTCCCTGTATACTCCCTTCTCCCTACGTGCCCCCTTCATCATCTCTTTACTATTCCTTCAAATATTTGTTGACCTAGCTTCCTCCTCACTTTCTTTTGCTCATCAAAAATCATGCACAAGGTTCAGTTAGCAATCTTATAAAATATAAATTAAGTAGACCTTACCAGAGACATATTCATTTTGAGATTTCTAATACCTGAATATGAAGTCTTGTCTTAAGATGAAACAGATTTCACCCATAGGTGAATTTAATGCATCTCAGTCTAGGAGATGGGCCTTCTGGTCACCCCCTTAAAAAACTACCAAGTGGGCAACTATGTGTAAGTCCAGCCTCTGTATGCAGAAGGAATTAATTAAAACGACCTGGTGGACATTGTTCTGTTTTTCTTAATTAGGAAAAGCTCCAGAAAAAGCCAGCTTCATCTCACTATCCCGGCAGGTTGGAACCTGGAGTATGTGAAACTGTATATAACTCATTCTTGTCAGTTTTGGAAGGGATCATGGGAATTCTAGGAAAGGCTCAGTCTGCAAAGAGATATGAAAGACAGTCACTTACTGTAGGGTGACAGCATTGGTTCCGGGGAGAGGACGCTCAATTTCTAGATCCCGGCGACTGTGGAAATAAGCCAATGTAATTAAGAGATGCTGCTTCCTCAGGGGCAGGAGAAAAAGATCAATAGTAGAAAGGACCTGGGAGCAGATTGCCTCCCCCCTCACCCTTTGGGATGACCCTCCTGACTCTACATGCCACAAAACCAATCAATGTCAGCTGGGGTGCTAGGCCAGAGCTTTCCTAGGTACACTGACTTAGGTGAAAACATGCCTGGTAGAAGCCAGGGTCTGTCAGGAGACCAAGGTATGGCCATTTCATAGGAAACAAGTAGAATGATTTTCTGACTGTTTCACATATGGGCTTTCTACAAGGGTTCTCAACCTCTCATGAGAAGCAAATACCTCCTGCATTCTTAAAGTTGTGACAGCCCTGGGTGGGGGAAAGACTGAAAATGGTATTGGCAGAACAAGGGGGACGGGCTGCTGGCTGTGATACTCGTCCCCATTCCTATTGCAAGCAAAGCCACCTGAGACCAAAAAGATGGGGACAGGGAAGCAATAACTATTTTGAAGATTTGCTAACCAAATTTTAGGTCAGAGAACCTCTGAGGTGCTTAAGGAACAACCAATAACTCTTAAAACTCTCAGATCTAAGGTTTCTTCTGGCTCTGACATTCTGTACATTCCCTCCTAAGGTTCCTGCTATCTCTGGCTTTCTAGGTTCAGAGGCCCTTTCCAACACTGAGATTCTATGTTCTAAGATTTCTCTCAGGGTTAACGTTCTATGTCCAGGGAGTCCTTCTAATTATAACACTGTAGGTTCTAACGTTTTATATTAACAGGTATCTTCCAGCTCCAATATCATAGGTTATACATTCTATGTCCTATTAGGTTTCTCCCAGTTCTAATGTTCTAGGGTCAGGGTAGGGAATCTGCGGCCTTTAAGGCTACATGTGGCCTTTTAGGTCTTTGGGTGTAGCCTTTTGCTTGAGTTCAAGTGATAGAAAAAATCCTTTTATTAAAGAGATTCATTCTGTAAAAGTTTGGAATCAGTCAACGGGCCCCACTTGTGACCTTAAGGTCACAGGTTCCCCACATCTATTCTAGGTTGTAATATTCTAAATATGATTAGGGCTCTTCCAGTTTTGATGTTCTAGGTTCTAACATTCTATGTCCTACTGGTCTCTTCCAGCTCAAACACTCTAGGTTCTAATATTCTAAGTCCTACTGGGTCTCTTTCAGCTCGAACACTCTAGGTTCTAACGTTCTATGTTATGCTGGGTCTCTTCCAGCTCAAACATTCTAGATTCTAACATTTTATGTACTATTTATCAGGTCTCTTCCAGCTCTAACATTCTAATGTTTCATATGTCTTCCAGCTCCAATACTGGAGGTTCTAACATTGTATGTTCACAGGTTGTCCCCTAGTTCTAACATTCTATGTTCCACAAACCCTTCCAACTCTTATCACCCTATGGATCAAAGATTTACCAGTAAATCTAGTATTTGTTCCATATATATGAAGCACATATAAAGGGTATGTGCTCCTCCCTGGGCACACAGCAGGACGAGCACATGAAAAATATGGAATATGACTCTGACCTATACAAGATAACCCTACACACTGATAGTTGTTGGGGACCTTGGAGCACATCCAGCCCTGGCCCCATCATTTTCTAATGAGAAAACTGAAGGGCAATGAGAGAAGTGACTTGACCTGGATCATGAAGCCAGTTACCTGTTGTAGGCATTAATGAAGAGATGGAGATTGCTTGGATTCATGTCATTGATGATATGGTGACGGTAGGTGTGCACCACCTCTATGTTGTTCTGCATTTCTTCCTGTGATTAAGAGAAAGCGGGGAGGTGGAAGAAAGACATAAATGACCTCATCACCAAATAGGCCCTACCAGGAGGAAGGAATGGGAGTGGAAAGCCACAGTTAAGTCTGGCCCAACTAGGAAAAGTATCAGGGCAGGGTTTGCGTGGGATTCTAAAATGGTGGTCAGAGAGGAATGGGCTCTGGATTTGGAGTCAGCAGCCCCAAGTTCAAAGGCTGCCTCTGATATTTACTAACTAGCTGGTTGACCTTGGGAAAATTCACTGCCTCTTTGAGCCTCAGCTTCCTCATCTGTAAAATGGGTACAATGATACCCATAACACTGTGTTCCCCAGTGGGCTGTGGTGAAGAAGGCCTATCATAAACACTAAGGCACTATAAACATGCAAGTCATTAGGGCTGGAGGGGACCTTGGGGATCATCCAAACCCAGAAAGGGAAAGTGATACAAACAATCACAGTCAGAATCAGGAACAGCCTTTGAAATTCTTGGCTACTGGCTCAGTCCTCTGTACTACCTACCCTGTCTTCTCTGCTTGAAGGCCAACAGCATTAGTGGAACCCATGACATTTTTAAGTCACAAAGCAGGAGGGGCATTTCAATCTATGTGAAGCTTGACCCCAAGTCAGCACAAGCCCAGTTTCTTTTCCCTTTCTTGCTGATTTTCGGGAAGGGCCAATTGTTGGCCAGACAGCAACTCACAACATCACCCCCTTTGCCTTGGGAGCCCTAGGGACAAGCATGGGCTTGGAAGTGTTAGCCTAATCAGTAACATCCAGAGCTAGAGAAGGCAGAGGCAGAGACCCTGATGAGACCATGCTGAGCTGGTGCTGTTGTCAAAACAGAGTCTGGGATTATTTAAGAAGGAAAAAGGTCAATTGGCTACAAACACCACTAGAAGAATTAGTCTGTGAGTAACCCTCCTGTTATTTCAGATTAAAACCAAGTGGCAGAAACTGGCAGCCGGGGAGCAAGCTGTGCTGTCACATGTGTGCTCACAGGGGGACATATAAGCCTAGCATCATAACAGATAGGCAAGGCAAGGTTGTGTAGTGTGGGATGATTCTAAGAGGTCTGTGAATGTGTATTTTCATTAGCCTCCAAATGAAATTTACCCTTCTCTTCAATTACAAATGTAGACCATTCTTACTCTGAGAAAGGGTCCACAGGCTTCACCAGACTGCTAAAGGGACCCCGGCCCCACAAAAGGTTAAGAACTCCTCAGCTACCTCAAGGGCATTAGAGGCAACCAGAAATGTGCCTTGGACTACTTAAGTGAGACTTGCCTGAAAAGTGGGAGTGGAATGGTGCATGTAAAGTCAAGTTTTTTCAGGTTATTGATTGGCTTTGAAGAATTTTTTTCTATTCCCTTAAAAAAATCTTTACTAGGGGCAGCTAGGTGGTACAGTGAATAGAGCACTGGCCCTGGAGTCAGGAGGACCTGAGTTCAAATCCCACCTCAGACACTTAACAGTTACTAGCCATGTGACCTTGGGTAAGTCACTTAACCCCAATTGCCCCTACAAAAAAGCAAAAAAAAAAATCTTTACTATCTAAGAGATGGTTCACCAAGAGGGCTGAAGAAGGGATACAAGGGGAAAATCCAAGTGACTAAAAAGATATCAATAAAAATAAACAAAAATGGGTGTGATAAGCCTGACAAAGAAAATGTATACCACAAAATAAAGTCACACTTAAGAGTCAGCTTCCACAGAAATGTAGCTTCCTCCCCTGGTCTTTACTCTCAAGTCTACTTGTGGTATAAGGGCAGGGGAGTGAGCAACATTCCTCTTAGATATCACATGGCCTGGGCTGGTGTCATGCTTTCTCTGCATGGAGCTAATGTGTTCTGAGGAGTTTGATCTGACTTTAGAGGGTTAGGGGTAGGGTGGAGGTCGGGTACTACTACAGTAGGATTTCACCAAATGACTCACCTTCCCAAACAGATGAGACACCACCATATCAGGAAGAGCTTGGGTCCACCCAGAGATCTAGACCAGATAAAACAAAAACATTAACAACAAAAAGAGAGATAGCCAAGTCACTGAACTGTCTGAATCCTTGGACTCAGAGATCCCACTTCTGGGCCTATGCCCCCAAGGAGGTCACTGAAAGAAAGAAAGGCTGTTCACAGCAAATATTCAGAACAACACTCCCCAGGGTAGTAAAAAACTGGAAATAAAGGGAGGACCTATCAATGGGAGAAAACCTCAACAAACTCTGGAATGTGAATGTAATAGAATCCTATTATTCTATGAAAAAAAAAAACCCACCAACAACAAACCAATGACTAAATGGAATTCTGGGAAGCACAGATGCTCTGATACAGAATGACAAAGGAAGACAATAACAATACAAAAACCACACTAAAAGGCAGTCAAACTCAGATTAATCGCAATGAACAAGCTCGGTGTCCCCTCTTAGTTAAGTGTGGGACTATAGGGTGTCATGGATGTTGTCTAACTTATCACATATGGTCATTTGTTAATTGGGCTTTGCTTAATTTTTCTTTATCACAAAAGCAGAATGGCTCCAAGGAGGACAGAGTGGAATGTTGGGAAATGATGTTGTGTAAAAAGAAGTCAAAATACAACTTTTTTAACACCCCCCAAAAAAATGATGGGGGAAGAAGCGGCTAGGTGGCGCAGTGAATAGACCACCAGCCCAGGAGTCAGGAGGACCCAAGTTCAAATCCGGCCTCAGGCACTTTAACACTTACTAGCCATGTGACCTTAGGCAAGTCACTTAACCCCAATTGCTCTGCCTTCCCCCCTCCCAAAAGCAAAAAAAAAAAAAAAAAATGGTGGGGAAAGGCAATTATTCAAAATAGAGGTGAAACTTAACAGTAAATGTGACCCAAGGCCACTATCAGAATGCTGCTATGAACTAAGACCCCTGGCTTTTTTCACAAACCTTCTGAGAGGCCAGGTCCCGATCTTGACTGGCTTTAGAGTTGTGATTTTAGGCATTATTTAGTCCAACCCTCTTTGATTTAGAGGGGAAAAAACAGAGGCCCTGGAGGCAATATGAAGCTTGGTAGGGTTCTTTCCACTACACATACTGTTGAACTGGGATTTAAATCAGTCCCACCCACTGTGAAAGGTCTCAGGCAGGTAAGAGCTCAGGGCCCTGATACAGTCACAACTCTAGAGACCACCTAGACCAGCCCCTTCCTAAACACTGAGTCTCTCCACAACATCACCAGTCATGCAGGCTACATCTGAAGACCTCCAGTGAAGGGGTGAGGGGTGAGGGGGGGCACTCCCTGCACCCCTACCCATGCTTGAGGAAGGAGGACAGATTGCACAGATAAACTCAATGTACCAGTAGCATTAAGCCTTCAGTGGTGAGATGACTTCACTGACTCCATGTCACTTGATAGCCACCCCAAGTTTGGCAAAAACACATTTTCAAAATGAAAAGTCAGAAGTGCTCCCAGACTAAAAGGCTATATAATCTCATTTCATCTGGAACAATTTATTCTCTCCTTGGCAAAGATGTGAGATCCTTCCAAAAAAATATTTTTTTATAAAAACCAATAAATGTCTAGCTAAGAGCTGCACAGGTCAGCACTAGCTTAGAGGGACCCTTGATGCCTGGGGAAGGAGCCACTTCAGAAACTAGTACTATTTGAGGATCTTCCCACCCACATTTGCTAAGAGCTCCCAGCTGAGGGGCGGCAGAGGCCAAGGAAAATGCTTTTTTGCAGGAATAAGACAGAGCTCGAGGTGCTGCTTCCTATCAGGGCAGATTGTGGCTCCCTGCCTGCAGATCTCCTTACAGAAAACACATGCACGTTTCCAAAGCCGCCTTTCTTTACCTTGGTTGCTGCCCAGTCCATCCACCCTTCAGCGCAAGGGTTCACATTGATGAGGACAAGTCCTTCCACCATTTCTGGGTGGTTCAGCTGCAAAGGAAGACAATAAAGTCAGAGAGTATACCAGACAAGCAGAAATACTGAGGTACCCAGAAGGGTCCTCAGGGGCCTAAAGAGACTAGAGGACCTTATTTCAACTCCTTGCTTGGCTAGCTATAGTTACTTCTGGTGTGACATTGAAGTTACCTCTCTAGGTCTATTTCTTCATCTGAAAAATCAGGGACAGATCATCTCTGCTGTCCCTTCTAACTATAAAGTCAATGATCCCATCTACCACAAGCTGACATATGGACTGGAAGGTAGGTATTATTTTCTCCTCTCACTATAGTTGGAAGTTGGAAGGAAATCTCAGTGGCCATCTGAACCAACCTACACCCAAAAGGAACTCTTCCTATAACTATAGCTAGCCAGATTTTTCTTGAAGACCACCAACGAGGAGGCATTCACAGCTTCCCAAGGAAGTTCTGTTAGGGAAGCCTAAAATGGACACTTAGCAGCTTTCATCTATCACTGCTCCTGAGTAGCTAGGATTGCTAGGGAGATGTCCTGTTATCATTGTTGTTGTTCAGTCACTTCAATTCTATCTGACTCTTTGTGACCCCATTTGGGGTTTTCTTGGCAGATCTGGAGAGGTTGACCATTTTACAGATGAGGAAACTGAGGCAAACAGGGTTAAGTGACTTGCCCAGGATCACACAGCTAGTGTCTGAGGCCAGATTTGAACTCAAGAAGAGTCTAGGCCCAGGCTCTATCCACCTAGCTGCCATTAGGTCATTCTCCTTTCATCTTCTCTACTTCAGCCTGCATCCCCATTCCACACAAAAGAGTCATTTAGCTTCAGTGGAGACCATGGTTCCTACTCCTATTAGACTCAAATTCTTTTAAGAAGTTCTGGAAATTGAGCAGAGAACGTAGATACCTTGTTTGCCAAGGCCAAGAGGATGAATTTCATCTTTAAACAAGATACAATTGTTACCGAGAAAAAGCCACCCTCCACCCACTGGAAGTGGGGCATGACAGAATAACGGTCTGTCTGTTTGTGGTCTCGTGTCCACTGAAATGAGCTCAAATATTTCTGAAAGGCCAGGAGACTTACAGCAAATCGAGTTAAGATGTAGGCACCGGCTCCGGTTCCCATTCCAATCACGCTTTTCAGTCTGTAGGAAGAAAATAAGTACCCCCCAAAAGAGGACCTCCTGTTAAATGGGACCGAGAAACCCACAAATAACAAAAGCCCAGTTTCTGCTCCAGTTACCTGCCCCCTTCTGATGAGGTCAGATTTATCTAGAGTTGACAGCTAGCTCAACGGTCACAATGGTGTGCCATCAAAATAGCAAAACGCTCTCCTTTCCCCTAAACAAATCACTGCTTTGTAACTAGACAGGGAACCGTGACCTCTCCACTGCTGTGGCTTCATGTCCATCCTTCCCTTCATCCCAAGTCTCTGAAAGCCAACTCTGTGACATTTACTGGAATGACTATTACAACACAGCATCTCCCTGCTTGGAAACCTTAACTCTGCATTTGATTGGTAAAAAAGAACATGGCCCTGGGATCCACAGGGTATGGAGGCAGGAGAACGGATGCAAAGACAGCTCTTACTGAATGATATTTCTTTAAGAAGGAAGTAGTCTTAAATAAAATAACAGGAGAGGAAAAAGTAAATGGGAGGAGACAAACACCAAAGAATCATTTTGTCCAGAAGGTTGGAAGTAGGGGAGGTTACCCTACTAGCTGTTACCCTTTAATCCCTCCATGTTCTTCCAGTCTAATAGCCCTGTAATGGCCTAACCACCTTCCCTTTTTGGGTCTTGAGTCTCTACGGGTTAGGTCTTTCAATAAATGCCTTTTCTTCTGTACTGGGCTCCTCTGACCCCTTCATTTTTCTATCACTGCTGCCATGGTGTGTCTCAGTGCTGGGCACACAGTAGGTGCACAATTCTGGTTAATTGAATAGACACCTTATATAATCTACAAACTATACTTCTACACTTCCAGATGGCTGGACACAATGGAAGAAAATTAAGCTGACTGAATTACAAGAAGCAAATTTTTTTTTTGGTAGCCTTTGCCAATTTCTTTTTGTTTTTATTTTATTTTTGATTTATGGAATAAAACAAGCATTTCCATGGCATAATACAAAAAAAGATAACTGCACATGAAACTGTAGAAGCAAACTTTTCAGAGAGCCTTACAAACACACATACGCTTAATCCTCTTCTGACACACCAAAACCTATCTCTAAATTCATGTGCATCTTGCCAAAAAAGGATGAAAACTAAAGGCACCCTTTAAAAAGACAAAAACTATTTTCTACCACTGACACATTTGTTTTTCTTACCCAAACTGGTGGAGAATTCCAGGAATCATTTCAGCCAGTTGATCCATGGAAGGATACATATACCTGTGGGAAGAAAGAATATCACCTAATAACAAAGTCCAGTTACCCAGAGCACATCACTCCACCATTCCACCCAATCTGAAAAATATCTGGAAAATAAATGGATTGAACTAGGCACTTTCTAAGGTGTCCTCTAGCTCCAGATCTATGATGCTGATCTTTCTTATCCACAACAGAAGCAGGAAATCTGAAATCGTAGTCTTTCCTAGCAAGATAGTGTCAGAGTCCTTGGAAATTTTGGTCATACAGGGTCTGGGGCTTTGTCACGATAGTGATGTTTGGCTTAGGGCACCATATTTTAGGAAGGACACTGACAAAATGCAACACATTCAGAGGAGAAAACTAGGATGGTGAAAAGCCAGAAGACACAAATATCCAAGAATCAGCTGAAGAAGCAGATTTTTTAAACTGGAAAAGACTTAGGGGGAAGATGAAATGGCTGTTTTCACATATTTGAAGAGGGAGTAGTCTTTTTCTACTTGGCCCTGGTGGGCAGAGTTAGTATGAAGCTGCAGAGAAGCAAATTTTAGCTCAAGAGAAAGAAAAATCTCCTAATAACAGGATTCCTCTAAAGGTGAAATAGTCAATCTCCAGAATCAGAGACCTCTCCTTGGAGGTTTTAAAAAGCAAGGCTGGATCATCATTCTTGAGAGTTGTAGAAGATGATGCCTGTTCAGGCATGGGTTAGACCAAGGCCCTTTTAATTCTGAAGTTCGACTCTGAAAGTCAGCGGCTGGGTGATGCAAAGGATAGAGCCTAGTACCAGGAGCCAGGAAGGTCCGAGTTCAAATTTGACTTCAGACATGTACTATAGACTGTAGGCAAGTCAACTAGAAAATAATTTAGGGGTGGCTAGGTAGCGCAGTGAATAGAGCATGGGCCCTGGAGTCAGGAGGACCTGGGTTCAAATCCAGCGTCAGACACTTAACACAAAACTAGCCATGTGACCTTGGGCAAATCACTTAACCCCAACTGCCCCTCCAAAAAAAAAAAAAAAGGCAAAAGAAATAGCCTAAAACCTTCTAACAGGCTGCAGGCTCTCAAATGGAGAGAGGCCCTAACATACACACCTGCAAATACCCCTGGTGCAAACCTTTTTCCTACTTCAAATCTGGCCCTGAGATAAATGGAAACCAACAGGACTGATTCTGGCCCCATACCGATCTTCTCCATTTCTGAGGCTGATGTGGCCCGTGTTTCACTACTACTGTGGTGTGTGTACTGGACTAAGAATGCAAGGCTCAAGATTCAGTTCTTCTACCACTTCCACACTACGTGACCTTGGCCCTTCACCGGGCCTCAGTTTCTTCTTTTGGATAATAGAATAATGCTTTGACATGCCTCTGACTCCAACTCTAACCCTACATGATCGCCTCTGACTCTGAGCTATTATGAACAATCACTTTAAGAAAAGGAGCTTTCTTCTCAGATCATCTGCTGATTGAGCCATCACTGGACTTAAAAAGTCTCCAGTGAAAATTAAGTATTCCCCAGGCTCTCAACAGGTTAAAAACCAGAGATTGGAGATGAGAGGAAATTTAGTAGGGATAGATGTAAAGATCTGCACAGGGGCTCAAAAGAATCAACTGCCTAAGTATGATGGTAGAGCAGGGACATAGCTAGGTTACAGTTCTTTAGTGGGAACTCGAGGGTTTCATCATACAGCAATTTCATTAAAGTCAACAGAATGATGTTACTGCCAAAAAGAGCATCTTTGGCTGTGGAGTATCTAGAAAAGTAGCTCTCATTTTTTTTTTTCAGTCTTGGGATACATTTACACTCTTAAAAACTGAGGACCCCAGGGGCAGTTAGGTGGCATGGTGAATAGAGCAGTGGCCCTGGAGTCAGGAGGACCTGAGTTCAAATCCAGCCTCAGACACTTAACACAAAAACTAGCCATGTGACCTTGGGCAACTCACTTAACACCAAATTGTCCTCCAAAAAGGGAAAAAAAGAGGACCCCTTCAAAGAGTTTTTGTTTTATGTGGGTACATTTATTGATATGTTAGAAATTAAAGCATTTTATCACGAATGGCTAAGTATGAACTCCGGAAGATGAGTCTTCCTGACTCCAGGCCCAGCATTCTATCTACTATGCCATCTAGCTGCCATAACCTTGGCAGGGAGTGCAAATATTTTCACCCCCATTTTATAGATGGGAAAATTGAGGATCAGAAATGTCAAGTGACTTGCTCAGTTGTGACACAGCAAGTAAGTGGGTGAACTGGGATTCAAACCAAGTTCTTCTGACCAATTCTCATATTCTATATGCCAGGGAAGGTGTTATCTCTTACAGATAAAGATACTGAATGAAGCTCAAAGAAGTGATTTACCCAAGAAATTAAGTCAGTTAACTCAATTAATTTAATTTACTCAATTATCTAAATTAACAATATCCCAGGCTCTCAGACCATGAAAAAAACATGTTCTTTAGAGTAGTGACAGGGAAGGGGTACCCCAAATTCCATGATGCAGCATTAAGGCCCCAAACTTTTATTAAAGAGACCTTTGGAGTGAAAGCCGCTGAGTTATCAACCCAAGTGATTCTATCCTGCTAAAGGTAGATTTACTGACCACTCATTACTTTAACAGCTGGTTAATAATTAACTAAATCCCTGCTTTTTCAACAGGCTTTTCATTTCAATTACTTGGGCAGTATGGGTTCCATCTATTTATGAGTTAAGGAATAAACGTTCATTTCTAATAATATTAGAAGCCCATTTTTAATCCCTTAAGCAGTGGGCTGCTCTCCCCCCCACCAGTATCTCATTATTTGATCATATAATCAGAAGCGGGGCTAGGAAAGGAGGTGCCCTCCAAGAGATTAGTTTCCAGCAGTGGAGAGCTCCCTGAGTATATCTCTATCTGCCTAAAAAACTGAACGGGTAATACAATACTGTGGTGGAGAAAGATCATGTTGTTTTAAGTCCCAAGGACTTTGATAAAAATTAAACCATAGGCGTGGTCCATTTAGTGGGGAAGACCGGAAAGCCCATTCCACAGAAAAGAATCTCCCTCTACTTAAAGAGTCAGGAAGCTGGGCTTCTGCTCCCAGGTCTGCCACAAACTAACTAGGTCTACAGCATTAGGCAAGTCACTTTCTCTTCTCTGGGCCTTAATTTCTCATTCAAATTCAAAAGGCTTTTATTAAGTGTCTATCACATGCCAGGCACTGTTAGGTGTTAAAATATATCCCTGCCCTCAAGGAACTTATATTCTATTTCTCGGAGATGTACCCAGATCAGGAAATGTGAAATACATTCAACAAACAAAAGAAATCTCAGGGAAGAGAGATGTTAACAACAAGGGGAATCAGAAAAAGCCCCCATTTTGTAGAGAACCCGTGGCTGAGTCTGGAAGGGACTTCATGAATCATAATTTCTTGAACTAGGGGACACCTTCCCTGGCACACAGGACCAGGAGTCAATGAACTGTGCTGAAATGAAGGAGCCCCCCTAGAGCTTCATGGAAGTACTTCCTAGAACCCTCTGTTAACCACTTACCCCCTATGCACCCCACATCTCACAGAACCTGAGAAACAGCTGTAAGGTAACCACTTTCCCTTATTAGAAGAGCAGCCCCAGATTTATCAATAAATTTTGTACCTTAGACAAGTCACTACTACCCTATTTGGGGCTCAGTTTTTTCCAAGTATGAATAGGAAGGGGAAAGGGAGAGATGACTCTAAAGGAATCCTCCTAATCTAATTCGATGAGATCTAATCTCATCAAATCTAACCCTGGCCCAGTAACAATGGCTAAGATTTATAAGACAGTGCTTTCTATGTAAAGGCACTATGCTAAGGGCTTTGCAACCCTGGAGGTAGGAAAGCTATTATTATCCCCATTTTACAGACAAGAAAACTAAGGCAGAAGTCAAGTGACTTACCCAGAGTCACACAGCCAGTACGTGGCTGAAGCCACATTTGAACTCAGTTCTTTCTGACTTTAGGCCCAGCTCTCTATCCACTGTACCACCAAGGTGCCCCAAATGAAAAAAAGAAACAGCAACCCAGAGATGACTTGCAGATGCTGGCTTTCAATCTGTCCTCCCTTCTTCATCTTCTCATACAGGCTCCTTTCATTTCTCTCCCTCTTCTGTTTTACCCCAGCTCTAACACAGTGCATTAGAAAGGACTGGAAGTCAAGAGAATATATGAGTTCTACTCCTGAGTGACCTTGCTCAGGTTTCCCTATGGGGGGGGGGGGGGGGGCGGGGGCGGGGCTTAACTGGAGAAGGAGCTGTCCAGTCACTAATGTCCCTTTCTAGGTCTATATTTATGACGCTAAGATTCAATGCTATGCTAACCCTAGTCAGGCCATTCTCCCAATACCCTAACACTAGCTGAAGACACTACATCTGGAGTCAAAGGACATCTATTCTTCAAACACTTACCCCACAGGGAAGGATGGGGCTCCATCCTGTTGCCCAGGGGCATCCACATGGCAGACGGCAAAATGTTGGGTGATCTCCTGCATGTCCTCTGAATTGAAGAGAGGGTTGTAGCAGGTTTTGTCTGTAGAACAGAAAGAGGAGGGGAGAGGAAAGACAAATTAATTTTAAATGATCCTTGAGCATGGCTTCTCTTCTTGCTCACACCAAGCAGGAGGAGTCTATAAGATACATGCACCCCCCTACCTCTGATCACTGAATCACAGGTCTAAAGTTTAGAAATCATCTGATCTAGCACCTCCCTGAAGAAGCCTCTCTTACAAAATCTCTGATCATGCAGGCCATCCTGGCACATAGTAGGTACTTTACAAATGTCTATTTTATCAGTTCCTTGAATGTCTCTATCTCAAATGCTGGACAGCTCCGATTATCAGGAAATACTTCTTTGGACTGAGCTCACACCTCCTATAACGTCTGCTAGTTCTAGGCCTGCCCTCAGGGTCATTGTCTGACCCCCTTCCAAATGACACCACTCAGATATTTAAGAGTTATTGATAGCTAACAATTATACACTAAGTTTGTGAGCACCCATTTAATCCTCACAACAATCCTGGCAAAGAGGTACTATTTTAAAGGAAACTGGGGCTAAGACAAGTTTTAGGTGTCTTGCCCAGGGTCACCTAACTAATATCTAAAATGGGTTTCAGATTCAGGCCCTCCCAAGTCCAGCATTGTGGACACTGAACACAAAAGGGTTATAAACCCTGCCCTAGCCCTAAGCTCTAATAACCAATTTTCTCCTAGATGCTTACTGCATTCCCCCTTGTATCAATTACTTGTGTAAATCAGTCTTATCTCACTTACTAGACTAATAACTCCTTGGGGGCTAAGTCTTATGAAGTGTGGTCTGCTATAACTCGGGTCAGGTAGGTGGTACAATGGATAAAAAGTACAGCCTGGAGTCAGAAAGACTCATCTTTCCCAAGTTCTAATCTGGCCTCGGACACTCACTAGCTGTATGACCCTAGGAAAGTCACTTCCCCTTTTTTGTCTCAGTTTCCTCATCTGTAAAAGGAGCTGGAGAAGGAAATGGCAAACCACTCCAGTATCTTTGCCAAGAAAAGCCCAAATAGGGTCACAAAGCGTCAGACATATCTGAAAAACGACTAAACAACAAAGAAGGAGAGGTCAGACAACACCACCATCAGATTCAGTTCACTGTCCCCGCTCCGTGTCCCTCTTGTTACATGGCCCTGGGAAGTCTCTCAGTCCCAAGTTTTCTTTTGACTTCATTTTCCCCACTTCCAAGATGGGGAATAGTGACGCTGCCCCAATGGGATTATTGTGTTGTAACAACAGAGGTTAAAGCATAACGTAAATGTTGATGATTACTACTAATAAGGAATCTATTGAGCTCCATTTGAAACCCGGCAGAAGACAGAGAGCCTATTGTGCTCCCAATATGGGTACCATATAGTAGGAAGCAGACAATTTAATACAGAATACCAGGAACTCCAAGCCAAGCCATGCGGAGCCCTGCTATTCTAAGAAGATCAGATTGAGAAAGAAGGCTCTGCAGAGAATACAGCGGGACTTCCTCTTATTCTCCTCTGCTCCCTGGGGAAGGACACAAAAAAATGACAATCATCCCCTTCTCAGAATCACACAATCTTCCACTGTTGCAAGGGCCCTCGGAGGCCATCTAATCCATCCCCTACACGAACATGAAACACCCCCTACAAGAGCCCTGGCCACATGCCGCCTACTTGGAAGACCTTCGGGATGGGGACCCACACCTTCGAAGCAGCCCATGAGGGGACAGCACCAGTTAGAAGAACAGTGGTCTTGGTATCAAGCCAAAAATCTGCCTCTTTGCGAATCTGCACCCACTGCTCCAAGTTCTGGGACCAAAGGCAACAAGATTTAATCTCCCCAGACTCAATAACTTCAGTTCCTTCTACTGGCTCTCATGACAGGGTCTCCAGCCCTTTCACTACTTTGACTGCCCTCTGGATTTTTTGTCATTGAAATGAGAGACAACTGCCCTGTGGAGGTATTGTTACTGTTCTTCAGTCATTTTTCAGTTGTGTCAGACTTTTCATGACCCCATATGGGATCTTCTTGGCAAAGACACTGGAGTGGTTTGTCATTTCCTTCTCCAGCTCATTTTACAGATGAGGAAACTGAGGCAGGGTTAAGTGACTTGTTCAAGGTCACAGCTACTGAGTGAGGCTGTATTTGAACTCAGATCTTCCTGACTCTAGGCCCAGCACTCTATCCACTGTGTCACCGTCCTAGATGCTTCCTCCTCTGGATCCTCTCTGGTTTATCTAGAAAACTGGTGCCCCGAGAGGAACACAACACTCAAAAGGGTCATATGATTTAGAGCCAAAATGAGCCCTAGGGATGGTTAGTCCACTCTGCTCCTTTAACAGATAAGAAAATGGAAATTCACAGTTAAGTGCCTAGCCCAGGAGTGGGTCACCTGCAACCTTGAGGCCACATATGGCCCTCTAGGTCCTCAAGTGTGGCCATTTGACTGAATCCAAGCTTCTCAGAACAAATACCCCTTATAAAAAGATTTGTTAGGCCCTAGTGCAAGGGAACAAATAGCATAAGCAAGAACTTTAAAGTAGTACTGGATTCCAAATCCAAATGCATTCCCCCAACCCCTCTACGTCACAATGCCACTGCTAACAGCATACTGATCTACTCCTGCCAGGGCAGCCTACAAGGAGCCCATCCCCTCTGTAGCTTTTCCTGGATCTCCAAGAGATTAGCTGGGCAACTTACGGTTCATGCCAATGTCATGGTATGTGAGGATGACAGGACGGTTCCCCTTTGGGGTTCCACATACGGTGACATGGACCGAGCCATGCAAAGTCTCAATGTCCTGCTCCTGTGGAAAGAAGAACACAGAAAATATTTTTCACCGAGAGCTCCCATGTCTCCAGATTCTCCTAGATGAGGGTTTTGGCTGCTGGTGATCCTACCTCTGGGCTGGCTGAGCCCTAAAATTACCTCCACGTTCTTCACTGATGCTACAGCTAAACTCAAGTCATCAATAGGAATGAAAAGGAATTGATTCTCTGACCAAGGGACACAGCTTTCTGTCACCCTTATGCAAAAGGCAACAATAGTGATCAATACTACTTGTCTTAAAAATATTCGCCCACTGTCCTTCTAGAGGCATTCTCTAGATAGCACGCATGTTACCAGGCCAGGGCTTCATCTCTGAGTCTTACTATGACCATAGGGTCAAACATCTAGAGCTGGAAGAGAACTCAGAGCCGTCTAGCCGAGCCCCTTCACTGTATAGACAAGGACACAAGTTCCATGGAGGTGAATTTACTACCTCTTAATTTTCACCTCCCTCTGGGATCCTTAGTTTTCCCTCAAAGCTCAATTCAAGCACCACTTTTCATGCATGTGATCTTCTTTGCCTTCTTTCAAACCCAGTCTATTTACAGATAGTTTTCACTTTACATAAATTCACATTATGCAAATTTGTAAAAGAGTTCTGAAAGAAATCCACATTAAAAAAAAAAAAAAACATTGTTAACTTAACAGCACTGCCTCTCAGCCTGGAGCTCTGCAGTCCTCCCCCACCACTGCCCTTCCCAAGAAAAAAACCTAAAAACAAACCCAAAACAAGCAAACAAACAAACAAACAAACAAACAAAAAAAACCCAAACCCTAAAAAGATCCCTCCAAATGAAGGCAGAACAGACTCTCCCCCCCAAGAATCTGCCACTGTTGTAGATCTGGGAAGTTGGCTTGAGAGAAAGGAGACTTCTGCCCTGCTCCACCCACCCTGTGTATGTTCTGCTGTCCATGCTTGGGTACCTCATGTTTGTCCCTGGCCCCCAAGGAACACCCATGCATCCTCTCCTGTGTCTGTGTCCAGGCCCCACGGGTCCATTCACTACAGGTCCTTCCTCTTGTTCCTGGTCAGTCCCCCATACGGCTGTTCCTCCTCCTGTTTAAGCTTCGCTGTCCCTGGCCCCGTGTCCTTGAACAAAGTGACAGCCACCTCCCTAAAGGGTGTGTGGCTCCCTTCCTTATGTCCATTGTGGCAAATTCAAATTATGTAAAAAAATCACTTTATGCAGTAGTCTGAAGAACGGTCCATTGACATCAAGTGAGAACAGTCTGTATTTGCTATACTGCATATTTGTGTATGTGTAGCCTGCCCTGGTAGAATGGGAGCTCTCTGAGGGCAAAGTCACTTTTATCTCTATGTGCCAGCACCTAGGACAATGCCTGGTATGCAGTGTGCACTTAATAAATGTTTACTGAATAAGTCACTGATCGGAAGTCCCAAAGCTAGGGAGCTGAATGATTGGACTATGAGCCTAAATCTTTTGTTTCTAACCCATGCTGTGCTGGGGACTAGAACCCATGTCTTATGAAAATAAATCCTTGCTCTTTCCCCCACACCACACTGCCTTGTCCACTGTATTATCATCATCAATGATGACCTTTTATTACGTACTTACTTTCTGCTAGCCACTATACTGAGCACTGAGGATACAAAGACAGGCAAAAACATGGCTCCTGCCCTCAAGGAGCTTATGCTGGAACAGTAGAGACAACTACAGGATACAGGATAAGGAGAGAAAACTGGAACAGTAGAGACAACTACAGGATACAGGATAAGGAGAGAAAACTGGAGGCCACTTAGAGGCAAGGTGCTGTCTTGCCTGATTGCTAAGGCAGCCCCTCTGGACCAGTCACCCAAGCCACACTGTAGATGGCTAGGCTGGGCCCAGCATCCCCTGGTCATGGTTCTGAGCCAGATGCTAGCACAATGGCCCAGTGTTAGCCCATGATATTCTCCATTGTGTCCTGTCTTCCCAGAACCCTCCCTCCTGCAGATGTGTATGCTTCTATCCAAAAATAGGACAGAGAGCCAAACAGAAGGGGACTTTTAACTCTGGACGGCATGATTCCAACCTCTGTAAGAAGAACCAATGTGGCTTAATCTCTTTACCTTTACAATGGGGATGACAAATGAGATGATCACTGAGGTCCCCTTCTGGTTCTAACCCAATTTAATCCCAGCATTTATTAAGTGAATATTAAAAGTAATGAACGTCCTGGACCAGGTGCCGAGGATAAAAGAGGCTAAAAAACTCAGAACTATCCTTGGCCTCAAACTTACGTGGGTTTTTTTTTTTTTTTTGGGGGGGGGGTGGGCAGAGGAGGAGCATGGGGGTGTGGGTTTATGTGACCTGCTGATAATTGTCATGAACCATACTAATAAGCAGGACTTGAATCCAGATCTTCCTGACCCTCCGCAGTAATAGGTACTCAACCAGTATCATGCTTAGGGAAGTAAGTGGAAATCAGCTTGTTTTTTTCTTGTTTCCCAAGCACATAAGCCAGTGTCTTGCTTTGCTGGTGCTCAACTGAGTTAAATTTTATCCTTATTACCCATCACCTTCCTCATAATCTCTCCTTTATATCATGGTTACGTTAATATTCCTTGAGAACACCTCAGAAGGACATCATGAAAGGCAGGTAGGCAGACAGCTGGACACAAGTCAGAAAGTTGTTGCTGACCCCCCTGTCTCTAGGAGTCAAGACCTTCTGATTCAGACATTTAGTAGGTGTGCAACCCTGAGCAAGTAATTTAAATGCCGTCTGCCTCAGTCTCCTCCTCTGTAAAATGGGGGATAATAACAGCACCTAAACTCCCAGGGTTATTCTAAAGGATCAATATTTGTAATGTGCTTTGCAAAGCTTAAAACACTACATAGAAATGCTAATCTAATCTGCAGCAGTCCTCTTGAGGCCTAGAATATTCAGAGCCTCAAAAGAAGGCTTCTGGTATATTAAGTGGCTCTCCTATGGAGGATATTTAAAAACACAGAAACAAAAATGGCACAGAATGAAAAGAAATACTGAATTAAAAATTTGTATAATCTTAAGGAAAACTAAATCTCCCAGATCCAAAGCTAAAAAAAAGAGAGTAATGTTCAAAAGAAGACCTTCCTTGCCCCATTCACTGCAAGAAGGTGACCTAGGTTCTCAAAGGTTATGTCAATGGAACCCCTGGGGACGGGTTACCAACCGGGATCCAGCTTGGAGGATGGGGCAGACCAGCGGCCAGTTCTCTTATGGAGCACCCCAACTTAGGGTGGAAGGGCTTATCACCAGGAGGTTGGTAACATGTAGCCATACCATCTCAAAGACTGTCTATGGAAGCCTGATCAAGGTCAACAGAGGGAATTTACCCACAGAGATGGAGGATACACTGCTCTGAGGTCACTGCCTTCTTTAAAAACTTTCAAGGGCCTCCCATTGCCCACCCAACATCCAGACTCAGTGTCCTCATCTGAAAAATGGGGATCACAATACCACCTACCTCCCAGGGTTGGTGTTAGGGCAAGATAATATTTACAAAGCACTCTACAGATAGTAGTAGGGCACTGTGCTAGGTATTGGGTGACACAATTATAAAAATGGTAGAAATCCTGCCCTTCGAAGTTTTTATTCTATTACAGTCTTCCCTACGACTATCTGATCCTATTTAGGTTGAATCCTAGATTTCCTTTTCAAGAACCATCTCCAAATTCACATGATGGGTGGGGGACAAGGCATGGACAACTCAACTTCCTCCCCCAAGGTAGTCTAACGAAAACCATGGACCTCTTTTCTCAGAATGACCAATTTAAAAAAAAAATAAATATCACAGACTCTCAGGTTAGAACCCCGGTCTTAAGGGAAGCTTTCATGGATCCTGGGAGGCAGAAATAATCTTTTTCTTTTCCCAATGGCATTTTATATCTCACTAATGTGTTTATTTTCTTTTAGAAATCTTTTTTTTTTTGATAGATAAGTCATTGGTTAATTTGTAGAAGAAAACCAAGCATCCAGTATCAAAAATGAAAAGGGTGGAAATCACCACCAATGAAGAAGGAATTAAAACAATCATCAGGAAATATTTTGCTCAATTATATGCCAATAAATCTGACACTCTGAGTGAAACTGACAAATATTTATGAAATATAAATTATCTAGATTAACAGATCAGGAAATAGAATGCCTAAATGATTCCATCTTAGAAAAAGAAACTGAACAAACCAATAATGACCTTCCTAAGAAAAAATCCCCAGAATCAGATGGGTTCACACGGGGTGGCTAGGTTGCACAGTGACTAGAACACCAGCCCTGGAATCAGGAGGACCTGAGTTCAAATCTGGTCTCAGACACTTAACACTTACTAGTATGACCTTGGGCAAGTCACTTAATCCTAATTGCCCTTCAAAAAAAAAAAAACCCAACAACAACAAAAACAAAAAAATACTAGAAAGCATAGGGAGCGCATTCCTTAAAATGATAAGCAGTCTAAAATCAACAGCAAGCATTATCTGTAATGGGGATAAGCTAAAAGTCTTCCCAATAAGATCAGGGTGAAGCAAGGAGGGCCATTATCACTACTATTATTCAATATAGTACTAGAAATGTTAATTATAGCAATAAGGAAAAAAAAATCAAAGGAATTAGAATACGCAATGAGGAAAGATAACTATCACTTTTTTTAGATGACATGATGCTATAGAGAATCCTAGAGAATCAACTAAAAAACTACCTGAAATAATTAACAACTTTAGCAAAGCTATAGGATATATAAACCCACACAAATCACCGGCATTTCTTTATATGACCAACAAAACATAGCAGTAGGAGATAAAAAAAATCCATTAAAAATACCTGTGAACAATATAAAATACTTGGAAGTCTACTTGCCAAGAAAAACCAAAGAACTATAAAAACATAATTACAAAACACTTTTCACCCAAATAAAGTCAAATCTAAACAACAGGAAAATTTTAGTTGTTCATGGGTAGGCCAAGCCAATATAATAAAAACAACCACCCTACCTAATTTAGTTATTCAGGGTCATACCAATCAAACTACAAAAAAAAATTATTTTATAAACTAGAAAAAACAACAAAATTTATCTGGAAGAACAAATGGTCAGGAATATCTAGAGAATTAATAGGAAGGTGACCTAGCAAAGACACCAGATCTCAAATTAATATAATTATTAATTATAATATTAAATATAATATAATTATATGTAACATATAATTATAAAGCAGTAATCCTCAAAACTATCTGGTACTGGCTAAGAAATACAGTGGTAAACAGGGGAATAGATTAGTTACACAATACACAGGAGTAAATGACCATAATAACCTAGTGCAGCCTTTGGGATAAGAACTCACTATGTGACAAAAACTGCTAAGAAAATTGGAAAACAATAGGACACAAACTAGGTAGAGACCAACATCGCACACCATACACCAAGATAAAAGTCAGGACAGGTACATGATATAAAAACATAAAGTGAGACACCATAAGCAAATCAGAAGAACAAAGAACCTGTCAGAAGAATTAATAACCAAAGACAGAGAAATGTAAAATAGATCATTTTGATTATATTAAAAAGTTTTGGACAAACAAAACACAGATCAGAAGAAGAAAGCTAGGAAACAATCTTTAAAGCAAGTATCTCTGATAAAGGCCTCATTTCTCAAATTGGTTAATGTGACAAAAAAAAAGGAAAATGTTAAGAGAGGATGTGGGAAAATTGGAACACTAATGCATTGTTGGTGGAGCTGTGAATTGATACAACCATTCTAGAGAACAATTTGGAACTATGCCCAAAGGGCAATCAAACTGTGCATACCATTTGATCCAGCAACACCACTACTAGGTCAGCATCCCAAAGAGATCATAAAAAAGGGAAAAGGACCTATATGTACAAAAATATTTATAGCAGCTCTTTTTGTGGTGGCAAGATATTGGAAATTGAGGGGACACCCATCAATTGGGGAATGGCTAAACAAGCTGTGGTACATGAATGTAATGGATTACTATTGTGCAATAAGAAATGATGAGCAGGTAGATTTCAGAAAAACCTGAAAAGACTTGTACAAACTGATACAAAGTGAAATGAGCAGAACCAGGAAAACATTGTACACAATATCAGCAACACTGTGTGAGGATCAACTATGAATGTCTCAGCTCTTCCCTGCAACACAAAGATCCAAGGTAAGTACAAAGGACTCACAAAGAAAATGCTAGAATTGATGGACTCTGAATGCAAATCAAAGCATATTTTTTCACTTTATTCTTTTTTGTGTTTTTTTCCCTTTTGATCTTTCTTCTTTCACAATAGTGACTACTATGGAAATATGTTTTACATGATAGCACATGTATAACCTTTATCAATTGCCTTCCCTTTTAGGAAGAGGGGAAGGAACAAGAAAAATCTGGAACTTGACATCTTGTAAAAATGAATGATTAAAATTGTCTTGACATCTAATTGTGGGGGTGTGGTAATAAAATACTATTAAAAATAATTTTGTGTGTTTATTTTGTCTTAGAATTATGTGTTTATACTGTCTTGTCCATTCAATTAAACATAGAGCTCTATGCAGACAAGGAAGGACCTGGTGCTTAAGACAATGGTTTCATGGATATTATAGACCTAATAAATGCCCACAGAATGCTGAATGACAGCCACCTTGGTATGATACAGTCAGTTCCCCACTACTAGGTCTTTGAGGGGCCTAGTAATTTTGTAGGGTTCTTTATTTAGGTCCTAGCTGTTTGAAATGGCCTTGGAGGTTCTTTCAATTTTTTGTGGTGTCCTCATATCCATTACCACAACTGATGCCTCACAAAAGATAACAAAAGTAAAATCACTTTGTAGCTCCTAACCACCCAAGTATAAAAGCTAAAAACAACCCTATCCAATTATACGGTTAGTCCTAATAAACAACACAACAGTCTCCCAACCTTCCAGAGGAAAACACACACAACCCAAGTGACCAAAAACACCTATTCCAGCCCCCATGAAGCTCTCCTGCCTTATTCCCCAAAGCTATCTGCACCAGCCCCTCTGACAGGGATGCTTCCCAAACTTCAGATGACCTTAACCTCACACATCCGTCCAGTCAATTCCCAAACCAGCTGCCTTTCTCTGGCCAGGAGGCATGTCTGTATTCAGGCTACTGTGAGGGTGGCTGAGAAATAAAGATGGAATTTCCTTTTCTGTCATCTCACCCCATGGCCGGCTCATAGCCCTAATGGCCCCTTAGGAAAACCAGCCACCAAAACCCCACAAAGTCTGTGGTCAATCGGAGCACTTGAAAACATTGGCTGTTTTGTTATGTTTGTGTAGGGGTGGGGGTTGGGGAGAAGGAGGATGTGGAATGAGGAATGAGGCCCAGAGCAAAATTCCCCTTTTACAAAGGAATCCCAAAAAAGAAAACTTAAAAAAAAAAAATCACATTGATCCAAAGAGATTCTAAATCACCCTTTCCTCTACCTCTGGCTTACTTATTTACTCACTCTCCCAACAAAAGCATGGGGTCCCTCTCCTACAACCACTGCACAGCTACACCTGGGGGTACTAGGACAAAGCCCACTCATTGGGAAGGAACTGTTAGACCCATCCTGATCCCAGACAACAGAAGGATCCCTCTGACTTCCAGCAAGGCTGCATTCCTGCCTGATTCTATCTTGCCCAAATGCCCTCCACTCTTGTAGCTGCCTCCTCCTGACTGGTTCTTCCCAAAACTTCCATTTTGAGGTGGACACCCAGGCCAGCCATGTCTTCACTTCTCTCCAGACTTTCTCCACCGTGCCCAAGAGTGCTCTCTCCTGAAATTTTTAACTTCCTTCTACATTTTGTCTTCTCTTATTAGAATGTAAGCTCCTTGAGGGTAGGGACTATCTTTCTATTTGTATTTCCAGAACTTAGCATAGTGCTTGGCATACTGTAAGTGCTTAATATGTGTTTGTTGACTTGTTGGCCTTGATGGCAGTGAAAATTCTTTTCTGGGACAGCTGATGCCAGTTCAAGTAAGCTCTGTCTACTACCTCCCTCTCTGCCCCCCACTGCAGGAAAATTGGGACAACTGAAAGAACACAACCATGTTCAACATGTAGGGTAAAAAGCCATCTCACCTCCCTTTCCCCTCCCCATCCCAAGGGTGACAAACACCAAAACTAATTAGTTTAGAAGAAGTAGGTGTAGCTTCAAAAAATAGTGGATGGAAAATGGATTAACTGGGATCCAACCAACTTGGACCCCCAAATTAATGTTATTTTACTTGCCTTACATTTTTAGAAGCCAACAAACCATAGGAAAGTAGGCTTTTGTGGGGATTATTTGATAAACACACAAAGGATTATTTCAGGGGGCTACTGTACATTCAACTTTCTATACCTTTCCTACTGGTATACATTGTCCTAGGTAATGTTTATCCTTTATTAATGGATCTGTAAGATCCCTTGATCCCTTCTAGGGCAGTGGATAGAACACTGGGCATGAAGTCAGGAAGACTCATCTTTCATGAGTTCAAATCTGGCTTCAGACACTTCCTAGCTGTGTGACCCTAGGTAAATCATTTAATAACGCTTGCCTCAGTTTCTTCATCTGTAAAAAGTGGAGAAGAAAACGGCAAACCACTCCAGTATCTCTCCCAAGAAAACCCTAAATGGGGTCACCAAGCATCAGAAAATGACTAAAACACTAAACAACAAAAACAAAGTCTCTCCTAGTCCTGTGATCTGATATTTCTACGACTGTAATATTATCTGTGTGGGCAATACCCCTCCCTGTCAACACAGATAACATCCCTTCAATTCCATGAACAAAGATCACAACACAGAGTATATCCCCTCTACTGCCATCAAGATATAGACACAACCACTCTCCCAGTTCTGGAATAGAAAGGATTTCTGACCCGCCATTAAAATTTTATCACTGTTGACCCACCTCTCATAATAAGCCTCTCCAAACCTAGCTAGTCTGGTCCCCAGATGACATAGAAAGAATCCATCATTACACCCAAATCCAATGCCTTTCCAGCTTGGAAGAGTTCTACTCCTGTAGTCTTGAGAACAGAAGTTCACTTCCATGCCATCACAAGGCATCAGGATGGCAGTCTTCCTACTAGGCAATAAAAATTATTTTAATGAAACAATGAACAACAGGGTGGTTGCCAACTAGTCAGGAGACCTGGATGCAAGTTCCAATTTTTAGGCAAGTCACTGAAAACTCTAACTAGGCAACATCAGGTGTAAGTCTCCTTCAACCCATTATCTTGGCTTGGCAATATCTTTTTGAAGGGGGGGGGGGGGCAGTGGCACAGTGGATTAGTATGCCAGGCCTAGAGAGTCAGGAAGACTCCTACTTTCTGAGTTCAAATCCAGCCTTGGACATGTCCTCGCTGTGTGACCCTTGGCAAGTTACTTAACCTTGTTTGCCTAGGTTTCCTTACCCATAAAATGAGCTGGAGAAGAAAATGGCAAACCAAGAAAACCACCAAGCATTGAACACAACCGAACAATTACATAAGAGGTCTTAGGAATCAACTGTTGAGTGCTTCTATATCTGGAAGAGACATTAGAAATTTCTTAGCCCAATTCCTCAGTTGATTGTCAGGAAACATCAACCTGACCAAAGAAGTGGCTTGTCCTAGTTATTAAACTAAGAAACAAAGGGGATGAAAAACTAACTTTCGATCAGATATCGTTTTTGGTCTTTTTCTAAGATGTCAGCAGTTTGGGGGTGTACCACAACCAGACACTGCACAGAAGCCAGAGCTGACTTCAATAAGTTCTTCATGGAAAGAATATTTCAGGCCTACGCAATTTCATCACTGTGGTTACTCCCTTGACAGGACAGCAGCCCCTCTCTAGCTTTGTAGTCAGATGGTCTTCAAAAGTTATGGACCTAAAATTCAGAAACCAAGTTGCTGATGAGTTTCTCCAAACTGCTAGGGTGGCCTCATATGATATCTAGATCATTACTCCATCCAAATGTAAGGCCTTTCCAGCTTTGGAAGGTCTGGTAGACATTGTGCATTAGCATGAGTCACTGAGAACCCAAGTTCACCTCCATGCCACAAACAGGCATCAGAGGATGGCAAAAGCATTATTCTGTTTAGTCCACGGAGGTTAAAGATTTTATCCATGAAAGTAAAGGCTAGAGCTCTGAAATAATGTGAGGCAGGCCAGACAGAAAAGTCTGTGATCAAATTTTAATTAAATATGTGTTCTTTTAAGAGGTTCATAGAAGGGACAAGTCAAGATGATATTTTTATGAAGAGATTAGGATGGTTTGCATTTAGTCACCAATTATTCAGTTAGAAGCACCAACAGTTTGGTTTCAAGGTTTAGGGATAAATGTCTCCTTGTAATGTTTACCCTATTCGGTTGCCTATCTTTTTTATGGATGATGGAAAGGTCAACCTCAGGCCAGCCCTGTCCAAATTTTCAAATACCATTCTGATTCTTTAAGAGATCAGGAGATTCCAAGGTTCCGTGGAAGAATACAGTGGTAGAATTACAAAATTATAAGTAACCTAAAGGGAAGTGAAAAAGTCTTAAGTCTAAGTAAGCTACAGCTTATTAGGAAAGACTAAGTGTGAAAGACTATGTATGAATGGAAAAGATGTGGTGGAGAATGAGAAACAATGAATGGGTGTAACCCCTTTATGGTAAACCAATCAAAGGTAGGATCCTTGTACATTACTGGAATCAACAGGCAACTGGATATCTCAGTATACTGAGCACTGGTCCCGAAGTCAGGAAGACCCTGGGCAAGTCAATACCCTGGGTCTGCCTCAGTTTCCTCATTTGTAAAGTGAAAATAAAGTTGCAGTTTGTAAAGGTGAAAGTTCTACCCAAAAACAGGATCATAGCATCATTTATCCAATTTTGATTTCCAAAGTCTGATCAGGTTTTTTTTTTTTTTTTTTTTGCTACAGCAACACCATTGTTCTATTTATTAAGATACAAGTTCTTGGGATCTATTTTGAAGGGAATTCCTACAATGATGAAACAACAGGTCTTGGTATAGGGCACCGGACTTTGGGTCATGAAGTTCAAATACTATCACTCCCAAATTGTGATGGAAATAATGACATAAGGGAAGTCTTAAAGGGTTTACATAAATATTTTTACATAATATTGATAGCAAGGTGGTATGCAACAGATGATAGAACACTGGACCTGGAGTCATTAAAACCTGAGTTCAAATTTGACCCATGTGTGAACCATGGCAGGTCACTTAACCTGGATGCCTCAGTCTCCTCATCTGAAAAATAAGAGTAATACTTCCCAGGGTTGTTGTGAGGAGAAGATATCTATAACGTGCCTTGCAAACCTTAAAAGTGTTATAGAAGGGGGTGGCTAGGTGGCACAGTGAGTAGAGCGCCGGCCCTGGAGTCAGAAGGACTTGAGTTTGGATCCGGACTCAGACATTTAACACACACAAACAAAAACCTAGCGGTGTGACCTTGGGCAAGTTTAATCCCAATTGCCCTCCAAAAAGCAAAAAAAAAAAAAAAAGTGTTATAGAAATGCTAGCTATTATTATCATCATAGTGATGACTAATTGAACAAAAGACTTGAAAACAAAATGGCCTCACCTCTAACTTGCATTAGCTCCTGTGTGCTTTTGCATGAAGAGAAAGAAGGGGGATGAAAAAACTAAGTAACATCTCCAGGGCTATCCTGGCCCCAAGAGTTTATGACTTAAGTTCTGTGATCTTTAGTCTGAGTCAACCTTATAAAAGGAAAGGATAAGATGTCCTTTCTAGATTCTTCTGGGGAAGATAAAAATCACAAACACTTTATTTCTGTCAAAGCATATTCCACCTACATTGTGAGGTCTCATGGAGACAAGACCCTTGAAGAGAGACAGGACAATCACTACTATCCTCCCTAGATTTATGGGGAATTGGAACACTGAGTGAAAGAAACTTGGCCAGGGTTTGTGACTGGTACACAGCTTAGTTTCAGGAGTTCTGAGCCTTGGTACCAGCTCCACTGTAACTGAATTCTGTGAACCAAAGGCACATTCCTGATCTCCACTCTGAGTCTCAACTATAAAACAAAAATGACTGGCTTAGAAGACCCAGGGTTCAGTCCAATTTCAAAACAAAACTTTTTAGACTCCCAGGACAATGCTCTACCCACTATATCACACATCTTAGAGAACCTGGGAAGAAGCCCCAGCCTACACAGTGTCTCAAAAGTCTTAGTGCAGTTTGGGGACAATGTATTTTATAAGGCAGGGTAAAATAATCTAGAGCTTTTTTTTTTGTTCTGGGAAGGGAGCCAGGAGAGGAATCACCATAAGTGAGAGTTGCATCCTTCTAACTATCTATTAAGTCCTTTTATTTTAGAGACAAACCACAGAAAAACTTAAGTGTCCAGACAGGCTGTATGGTATTATAGTGGAAATACTGGATTCAGAGTTAAGAGACCTAAGCTTAAAGCTCCTTTTCCCACACTTACTAGCCGTGTGACCCTGGACAACTAATGTTTGCCTCAGTTTCCTCATTTGTAATATAGGGGCAATAACCCTTCCCAGGGTGGTTATGAGGTTCAAATGAGATTATAATTGTAGAGTGCTTAGCACAGCATATAACGTTAGCTGGAAGCATCTCTTGTTTATCTTCCTAAGAGAAGGACCTCAGAAGAGCAGGTGGGAGGAAGAAAAGGCTGATTCAGTAGGATTCTTGGCTCCTTGGAGGAGCAAAGCTGATGGATAGAAAATGCAGGGATGTGAGGGGCTGATGAAAGCCACACAGGAAAGGAGAAACCATCAAGACAAAGAGTGAAGGACAGCTCAAGGAGATGATGTCAAGGAGGACCAGGCTGTGCTGTGCTAACTCCTTAACAGCCTAAGGCTGTGCCAAAGCCCTGCTGCTGAATGCAGGGTCCTGGGTCCCGAGGACCCGGCCAATTTGAAGTTTTGCTTGGTTGATGGATTCAATCATAAAAATGTTCTGGACAGGGCTGGAACAATTCTCACTGTACCTGCTGTCCTAGCCTAATGACACAATCAAACCCAGTGATGCAGGGGACACCTTAATGACCAATTTCTTGCCAAAGTCCAGTGACTTTTCTTTGAGTGGGGGAAAAAAAAGGAAAGTAGGCAAGATGGGCAAAAGATAGGCTGGGAAAGAAGAGGGCTGGCTGGAAAGATGGACAAAAAAAAAACAAAACTTCCATCATCTTCACTCTTAACAGCTCAGGGCTTGACTTGGAATGACCAAAGACTGGGTTTAAATCTCACTTCTGACACATTTACAAGCCATAATTATGAGTGGATAGAGCTGGGACTTCAAATCTCACCTCAGAAACTCACTAGCTCTGTGTGACCCTGGGCAGGTCACTTCCCTTCTGTCTGCCTCAGCTTAACTGTAAAATGGGGGTCACAGCACCTACCTCACAGGACTCTTCTGAGCTTGAAATGAAATATTATCAGTAAAGTACTTAGCATGGTGGCTGGCACCTAGTAGGCATTTAATAAACTTAATTTCCTTCCACCATAATTATTATACTTAAACTACAGGTGAGGAATGGGGCACGTTTCCAGACGCAGCCAATGCACAGATTTGTTTTGTTCAACTCGTTTTGTTACAAGGAAGGGTTCTTATGGGGGTACAAGGAAATGGGGCCAACTGGCAAATGAATGTATCAAAAGACTAAGCAGTAAAACTTACTTTGAAGGCACCAGACAGGGAGTTAGCAAACTCAAGCCCTAGTAATTCAGGCACTAAATAGTTGCGTGATTGATCTTGAGAGAAGCAGTGTGGGAAAAGACCTGGATTTTCTCTGTATTATCGGTGCATATTTGGGCAAGACATTTAATGTCAGTTTCTTCATCTGAAAAAAAAGTGAAGGTACGGTGCTGGGACACTTAAGCCCCTTCTGGCTCTAGATCCATGACTTTACTAATTGTCTAAGCTCATAAGGTCACTGAGTGGCCATGGCTCTGCCGGAACAAATCCAGGGTCTAGCTGTACCTTCTTATTTCCAGCCCTGACCCCCACCCCCAACCTCCCACAGGAGCTCTCCCTCCTCTCCGTCTCTGGGCCTCCATTTCCTCATAAAAAAAGCTCCCTAAGGACCTTCCTGGCACTACTGTTAACAATGGATTCCTGTAGATGCTCAGCTGATTGATTTAATCAAAGCTGGCAAAAACAGAACAAGGAACTATGGATGGAGTTATACTGCCCTGGGTATGATGGAAAGGAAGCAAGAAAAGATATATGATATATATAGATATAGATATAATATGTGGGTAATATGTGTATGTAGGCTGCCCAGGTATCCTCCCCCTCTCGCTCTCTGGGGCCATCTTATTTCCCAAGAGGTGGGTGAAGACCACCGGGAGATCTCTTGGCTACTTCCTTAAAGTTCTGAAATGGAAGGGGTAGGGAGAAGAGACAAACTGAAACTGCGCTGAGATGGTAGACCCCATTCTTCACTCTTTCCAATACCAGTGATTCCCCCATCACCGTCACCACCTACTACCCCCAAAGGAGAAGTATTCTAAATCTGAATAAGGTTATAGCTTTTCTCCCTGCATCTCAGGTCTGACTGCATTCCTTTAAGGCCATCCAAGGGCCCTTACGGGAAGCAAGCAAGCGTCCCACTGTTGTTCCACCTGATGTGATGGACCTACCAAGTTCAAGGCAGGGATGGTCAACTATTTTGACCTAGCTAATTCTAGAGAATATCCTTTGTATAAAAAACAAAACCCAAACCCACAGCTCAAGGTGGCTACCCTTCTCTTTTTTTCCTTTTTGGAGGGCAATTGGGGTTAAAGTGACTTGCCCAAAGTCACACTGCTAGTAAGTGTGTCAAGTGTCTGAGACTGGATTTGAACTCAGGTCCTCCTGACTCCAGGGCCAGTGCTCTATTCACTGCGACACCTAGCCGCCCCAGCTATCCTTCTCTCAACAGAGGAGTGATGGCCTTCAGAAACAAAGGAAGACAAATTTTCAGACACAGTTAATTTCTTCCAAGGGCTTTGTTTTTATTTTATTTTGCCCCAGTGGGAAGGAGGAACAACAGGGAATGAGAGCATGATAGGGAAGCAAAAAAGGTCACTTTCTTTCAAAAAAGGTCATCCTTCTTAAAAAGATAAAATCGAGTCATTTTTTTTTAATAAAAAGAACAGAAAGAAACCAAAAAGCAGTCAAACAGGATAACTTTGAAAGCTACAGAGTCAATTTATTATATATTTTTATATACTTTAAAAGTATTTTTTTTAACTCAAGAAAGTGAGTCTTCCTGACTCCACTACATCATCTAGCACCCTAAATCCCTGTTTTACAGATGAGGATGAGGAAACTGAGGCAGTTAGTTAAGTGGCTTGCCCGGGATCACACAGCAGCAGTGTCTGAGGCTAGATCTGAACAAGTGATTTTACTGATTAAAGGGAATTCCCAGGTGAGGAAACTCCTACCAATTCAAGTCGGTACCTTCTCTCAGGGCAACTAGGTGGCATAGCGGATAGAGTGCAGGGCCTGGAGTCAGGAAGACCCGATTTCAAATCCGGCCCCAGGTACTTAATAGCTGTATGACCCTGGGCAAGTCACATAACCTGTTTCTTTATCTTTATATGGGGATAATAATAGCTCCTACCTCTCAAAGTTGTCATGAGGATCAACTGAGATAATTGCAAAGCACTTATAGTAAACACTTTATCAGTGTTAGTTATTAGCATTAGTTATGATAAATAACCCAGTGCTAGGTGAAGAGAATGATCAGCACTATTATTCTGTTTACAATTCCTGGCACACAGTAGGCACTTAATAAATGTTTGCTGACTAACATGTGGTCTACTAGAATACAGAGGCTGGGAAATCCTGACTGCATTCCTGACATCTGTTCTCCAAGTATCCTTACTTGTGAAGTAAGGAAGATGTCATACATAGGCTTTCCTCCTTGCCTCCTAGGGGTGAGAAAAGGTAAGATTATAGATACTGAGAGAACCCCCTAAATAATCTGTGTGATGCAGGGTGGTCATTATCCTCTTCAGCACTCAAGGCTTCCGTATCCCATTATCTCAGTATAAGCAGAACCATACAGCAGAAAAACATGTAATTAACACTTTCCAAAAATTGGTTGTCTTTAAGCAATCACCAAAAGCCCTTATAATGGCCTCAGTAATGTGTAAATGAGAAGGTTGTCCCATAGTGCATAGAGGGCTGGGCCCAGAGTCAGGAAGACTAGTCTCCCTGAGGTCAAATCTAACCTCAGACATTGAGTAGGCTATATGACCCTGAGCAAGTCACTTCACCTTGTTTGCCTCAGTTTCTTCATCTGTAAAAAAAAAAATGAGCTGGAAAAGGAAATGGCAAACCACTCCAGTATCTTTGCCAAGAAAACCCTAAATTTGGTCATAAAGAGTTGCACACAACTGAAACAACAACAACATTTTAAGTCATGTGGCCAGGAACAACTCAACAATAACAACATAAATTACTCAGACTTTTCAAAACTAGAAGAACTTGAAGATGCACCAGTCTATTAGTCCAAGCCCCTTTACCAGAGGGGGAGAGCTGAAGCCCCAAGAGGAAAGGTCAGGCCTAAGTAAAGCATTGGCCAACCTTGGTTACAAAAGATTGGGTGCTACTGAATTTTAAGGCTGCTTTAAATCCTTCCAATTTGTACTTTTGGCCTAGAGATAGCTACTGCTTCTGTTCTTATCTGTATTTCCAGCATGACACTCATCTATCTATCCATCCATCTACCTACCTACTTACCTATCCATCCATTCCTCCTAGAGCCAAACATAACATTATGTACATGGAAAGTAACTACGTGTTAAGTGATTGAATAAAAAATCTTAAATCTGTGTCTTCTCTTCAACAGGCCCTGCCCATCCATCACTTTCTACTGCCCTGTTCCCATAAACAGAGGGAGGAAAGCCAATTCTGCACACAGCTTGTTCCTGGAGGCGAGTCCTAGAGAACCAATCCAGCACAGAGGGGAAAATGGACAGATTTCCATTCTGGGCCAAACAAACCCAGAAAGATGTTTCACTTTCCTGTGGGGCTGCCAATACTAAAGACCCCCCAGTCATATTCCTTTGCTGGGAAAAAGGTCTGAACTGAAGCATCTCTGTGCCTTTCCTTAAAGCACACAGCCTTTTCTCCAGACTCCAAAGTATCCCCAACTTGGGATGTTTCCCCATTTTGCTTCAAGGGCTAGAGAAGTACTTTAATTTCTTTGGACAATATTCAGAACATTTGACACTTTTTCTGCCCTGGGTGGGGATGTAAGGTTAGTTTGATTTCTTCCCTCCCTGTAGGGGTTTTGAATAGTGTTCAATTTCAAAGCAAGGGAAAGAAAGGAGAGAGAAGAAAGAAAAAAACCCATTTCTACTTGCCTGAACGTCAAACTCTTGCAGGAGGCCAGTGATGGTCTGTAAAGAGAGAGTCATGGTCAGTTTCCTCCAAACATACCAGCCACATGGGGAAAGGCATAGAATTGAGGTAAAGGGTCCAATCTGGGATAGCTGTACCCCCCAGAAGCTCTCCTACTACACCGGAGAGAACATCTACCCATTAAATTTAGACAGGACCTGTGGCCCGGTCCATAGGTCAAACCAGGAAACTGAACTGTTACAAGTACCAGATACAGGCTACACACGCCACTGGGAGAACCACATCCAGAATCCTAGGGACTGTGCGAGGACTCTATGAATTAATGTGTAGGGTTAATAAAGATATGATTTCTCCAAGGTCACTGTACCTGCCATACCACAATTTGAGGATTCCCCCAATGAAGAGGGAAGAAAGTCCTACACCAAGGGTAGTCAGATCTGGTGCTGGTTAATAACAGTGTCTGCCCTCCTTCTCTCTACATCCTTCTGAATGGAAGCAGGTCCAGATGGTACAAATGTTCTACCGAGCAGAGGAAGCAATCAATGACTTTTTCTACCAGTGAGTGGGCAGGGAGCCTAGCCATTCCTGGAATTATCCTGCTACCTAACCAGTGCCCGTCTGATGTACAATTTTCAGGCACCAGGAAAGACTGGCATTTATACAGCACATACTATGTGCCAGGCATTATTAATTACTGGGGTTTTTTCCTTTCTTTTTTTTTAAACAAATATTATCTTGGGTGATCATGGCTAAGTGATGTCATATGCTCTTGCTAACTGCTCAGCTACAGTTTCAAAATCCACACGACTTTGAAAAGAGGCCCTCATACCACATCAGCAGAGCTATTTCTCTGAGAATGATTTTTACAAAGCCCTGAGGGAAGGGACTGTTTGGAGGAAATAACAAAATCCACGCTCTGGGAATGGGGCCCCAGTTGGGAGAGCCAGAGGTAAGAAAAATGGATTTTTTTTTTAATTCAACTTCTATCAAAAATGAAAATAGTTTTGCACCCAACAGTGCCCTCTAACAAAAAGGCAGTTAGGGAGATTGGGTTAGTGGCAAAAGTCACTACCTTCAAGTTGCTGCTTTTTGATGTGGAGGAATAGGCTGGGTCTTCACTGAAAAGCAGGCAGTCCCCCCCTTTTAGAAGGTTGGGGAATGGGCACAATGTGGGGGGAGGGAGGGGAGGACATACCATATTAAGCATAGCAATGAATTACTGTGACAAATCTGGGGAAGCAGACTCCTTTTAAACCATTAAGGAGAAAATCAATCTCTCCCAGCCCCAACAAAGTACAAGTGTAACCAAAACTGGACAAGACTGTGAGGAGTATTTATTTCATCTCCAAGATTCACTGAGACCTTTCACAGATGCCAGAGCATATTTCTGAGTTGTGTATCTAATGAGTTGTGTATTCAACAGCAGTGATGGAGTTGCTATGAACCATCCATACTCTACCTCTCGACTGATTAGTGGTATGTGACTAGAAGACAATAAGCCGGGGTCAGAGGTACTGTCCTCAGCCCTGGGGCTGAAGGAATAATTGGTTTCAACTGAGAAGGCCTGTTCTGATGAGTAGGCAAAGCTAGGAAAGATATAGATACCCCAGGACGCAAAACATTTCAACAAGCTGCAATATAGCTGAAACCAGCAAGAGAAAATTTAGTCGGGCCCGAGTGAGGTGTGGGTGTGGGAAAAATCAATACAAAACCCTGCACTTGAGTTTAAAACATCAACTATGGAAATAATCTCCAGATCCTCCATTTCTAAGGAGGGGCACTGATAAGTTCATTTCCCAGAGGAGGGTAACCAGGATGGTGAGGGGTCTAGAGACCCTATCTCAGAAGGATGGGCTAAGGGAAGACCTCTGTGGTGGGTAGAAGGCTGTTTCCAAATACCCAAAGGCCATCACATGCAAGAAGAATAAGACTTGTTCTATTTGGTCCCAGATGACAGAATTAGAACCAATGGGTAGATTTCCATTCAACAGAAGGAAAAACTCCCTGAAATCAATCAACTTTGGTAGCAAAGGGAGTAAGGTAAAGCTGGACAATCATTTATTATTGGGGATGGTGTAGTGGCAATTTAGGCTTTGGGTAGGAAGCCTAGATCTCTGAGACCTGTTCCAGCTCAGGAATTCTATACTACTGTGCGGTCAGTTTTATAGGTCATTATTAATTAAATAAAAAAGGAATTAATAAAATACTTCCTGCCAGACTCTGCTAGATTAAAAATGACAACCTCTATGTAGCTTTTTCACTAATTTCTTTTTTAAATTTTCACAAGGGTTAAAGGTGATTAACAAACCCAGATACATCTGATTCTTGGACTCCCATTTACAAAACTTATCACTTTAGGTTCTCACACAGGATCTCTTTTGAGATTTCTAAGAGCTAAGACTTTAGGACCTATGACCTCCTGAGACTGAGCCTGAGCCCAAGACGAAAAGTCACGTTTACTCTTCTTACCTCTTCTCTTTCCACCAGAGGCTTGACCTCTGCGAGGTCCACATCCTGGAGGTCCTTCGACATGGTCCCAATCTGTTACCTGAAAAGAATGAAAACCAAAGGGTCAGTGATGCTTGCCCCAGACTTTTATTCTCCCCCTTTTATTCACCACTGCCCCACCCCCAGTAGAAAGTTGTACTGAGGGAAGAATTCAAAGACCCCCAAACAAAAGGTACTTCCCACTTCACCCCCATCCTGGCAGGACAGAGCCAAGAAATGAGTATCAGAAATCAGAGACTGGGGGGTAGGAAGCAAGTCTGAACCCTGGATCTGTCTCATCAAGCTGGTCAATTCATGTCCCTGGGCCTCAGTGGATGGAAACAGGATTTGGGTCAGCTCCCAAGCCCACTACTTGCTAAACATGTGACCTGAAGCAAGTCACTGAATCTCTGTGGCCTTCAGTTTCCTTATTTATAAAATGAGAGGGCTCAAAATCTTGTGGAAATTAATGTTGGAAACTAAAAATAAATAAATTCTAGATTAAAATAAAATAAAATAAAATGAGAGGACTGGACTAGATGGTCTCGTTTCCTTACACCTCTAAATCTGTTTCCATCACCTGCAAAATGAAAGGTCCAGACTAAATGATCCTGAGTCCCCACCAACTCTAACATTCTGTGACTGTCTGATTGCTTAGAGGTGCCCATTGTTAACTCATAAAGTAAAATTTTTTTTTCTGGATTAAAGGTGGGGGGAAGGGGGAGAGTAGGGGAGGGCAATGCAGCACAAGAAAGGTCTCCCACCAACATAACCTTTCACATTTGTATACCACTTTATACTTAGCCCAAAGGGCTCTCACTCACATGCCCTCAACTGAGTTTTAGAACTATCCTATAAGTGAAGGAATCCAAGTATTATCACAGAAAGGTGAAAGGCTTGGCTTAAAAGTTAACCTGTCTGCTTTATGGATATTTCTAGGCCTAAATTCCACATCCTCCTACTCCAAATGCAAGGCTCTTTCCTCTGTCTCATAGTTCCTACAGTCATCTATCCCTCATGGAGCTTAAAAATAGTCTGTCTTTTAGCACAGATATTCCTGTAAATACCATCTCTCTGACAGACCATAATCTCCCTGTGGGCAGGCAAGTCTTATACATTTTTAGTCTCCCAGTACCTGATACAGGGTTCTACAAAGTATACTCAGTGAGTATTCATACTTTAGTCATTATTTATTATTTAGCTTTAGAGCAGGAAGGAAAGATAGGCCAAGTCTCCTTATCTAAAAAAGAAAGAAAGGGAGGTCCAGAGAGGCTAAGGCATCTTTGCCTAAGGTCATATGCCCTTATGTACTTACGCCTCCTTCCAGTAACTTGGAGATCCAAATCTAACACTTTGTTCACTGTACCATGAATGGATACAGCAAGCCTTTTTTGCCCTGTAAGGGCAAAACAGGTACATGGAGACCAAAGTATAGCTATAAAGATCATTAAAATATTAAACCAAAATCCTCAGGTTTCCTGCTTCTCCCCCATCCCTCCCAAAGTCTCCTGTTTCTTTTCTGCTCAACTTTGTTCCTGGGGAATTAAATGACCTCTATAACACTATTTAACCTAAACCTTCCTTTTCACAGGCCCAGTTATTAACTTAGGTAGGATATGCCTACATATTATCTAGTCCCAAATTTGGCAATGTAGCTTCAGAGAAGAAAGACAAAGAAAAAAAAAACAAAAGATAGAGAATTGGGCCCTTAAGGATGTGTAGGCTTTTAAGGGTGGGGAACTTTTGGCCTCCAGGTCACAGAGGGCCCTCTAGGTCCTTAAATGTGGTCCTCTGACCCAATCTAAACTTCAAGAAGGCCTTGGGGCCACAGGTTCCCCACCCATGAAAGTTTAGGTGGTTCTTAACCATTTGTGGGTCATGGACCTTTGGGAATAGTTTACTGAACCTTTAAAATTATTGCAGGAGATTCTAAACTTCAGTTAAAGGCTGGTAAAAACAAAAATTCTCTTTTCTTATAATATATAAGCACAAAAAACCAGGCTATTTATGCATATGCACAGAGACAAAGAAAAAGAGAGGGCAAGAGAGAGTGTATGTGTTTCTCATTCAAGTTCACATACCCAATGAAATCTATGCACAGACCATGCACCTCAAGTTATATACCACTTCCTTAGCTAAAAAGCAAAGAAACAAAACAGAAGGTATCCTGAGGTGCAGGTCATTGAGGGAAATCTAAATATGGTATCTGCCACACAGTAGGGAGCCAGCCCTCTGTAGAACTGAGGCTACCAGCTGTGAAAGAAGAGGCATTTTCGGTATTTATGGCCAAGGTCTTTGGTCCGGGAGTCTGAGGGAGGGTGAACAGCCAATCCCCTAGTGGAAGACAGAGACAAACACTAAAATGCCCTCAGAATGACTCTCAAACAGTTCCTGGCCATCCCTCCCCACCATGAGCCATCAGATTAGAAACAAGGAACACAGAAGGTCAGAGCTGGGAGGGTCCTCAAAAATCATCTAATTCAATGACCTCATGTTAAAATTGGGAAAATCCCAAAGGGCTCAAGAGAAGTGGTTTGCTTGAGTCACACAGCTTAGCAAGGGCGTAGAGGTTGGTATAGAAATCAGGCCTCCTGTGTCCTAAGCAAGGGCTCTTGCTACCATGCCACCACCAATGCCCACAGAGGCTAGGTTCTGCTGGAAACTAACCCCAAGCCAGTGAGGGAAAGGGCTGCATGGGGGAAAGGGAAAATATTTTTGTTGTCAAACACTGTGAATTTTTTCCTGCCTACTCTCATCCTCTCCCCACCCCCAGAAAGGCAGGATTCCTTACATACTGGGACAAATGAATGTTTTCTTGTTATTCTTTTTCCTCTGCAGGTTTGGAGAGGAAAAAAGCAAGAGCTCAAGTTGGAAGTAAACGGAATTATTTATTCAAGTTTAGGAGCCATAAGCAATGCCTTTATTTTATAGGTGACAAAAAGAGAGCCATGGAAGTTGGGGAAAGTGCTTGCTTAAAATCAGACAGCTAATAAATGACTAACTAGGTCTTCAGAGGTTCCACATGGACCTCTCTGATACTGAATCAATCATCTTAACACCACCCTCTTCCATATCTCCCCTCTAGACTTTTACCTCAACTGTTTTTTAACCCAGAACCTTCCCTCCCCATGCTGGCCTTCTCCCATTGGCGAGATCCTTCCTGGGACCTCCATTTTGGAGAGAAGTACAGATGGACCATGCTTCATTCCCTTTCTAGCTGTGCTGCTGACTTTCTGGACGTTGACACTATGTTTTTGGGCTGATACCTCAACCTCTCCCCTTAGCCCCCTAATATAGTCTCTCCCATTAGAACGTAAGCTTCCTGAGGTCAGGTCGATCTTTTTTTTGTATTTCTATTCCTAGTGCTTAATACAGTGCCTAGCACACAGTAAGCATTTAAACTTTTGTCTTGCCTCCACTTCCACTGCCTCCCCACCAAAAGTTAAATGGTGCCGGCATTCGAGGCCCTCCAAGGTACCATCCTTCCTTTCAAGCTTTGTCTCAGATTATTCCCCCCCCCCCCGCATTTTTATTGCATTTGCTGCCCCTATTTCCATGTCTTTGCTCATCCATGCCTATAATGTGCAAAATCCTCAATTTCTGCCTTTTGGAATCCTGCCCGTTCTTCAAGACTCAGTTCAAATCCTACTCTAGAAATTCCCCAGTTATTAATGGCCCAGCTCCTCTCTTCCCAAATCTCTGCCCGGCCTCCCTAGACTCTCAAAACTCTACAAAATTAGGAACCACACATCAACACAGAGCCCTAGAAACACTTTGTAGAGAGTTAATAAAATGTGTACTGAACTGAATATCTGAGACAGGGAATTATTCAGCTTATTCAAGAGCTCATTACCTTTTGGGGCAGCTCATTCCATTTTTGGACATCTAAATGCAAGTCAAGACTTAATCTGTAAAATGGGGATCATTACAGCACCCAACCTCCTAGGGTTGTAAGGCTCAAATGAGATTATAGTGGTAAAATGCTTGGCACAGTGCCTGGCACACCATAAGCACAAAATAAATGTTATCTATCGTTACTAATCACAATGAATAAGATCACCTTATTTGTTATTATTGTTAACTATTACTCTAGTATAATGTAGACTACAGTCCAGGCCACACATAGCCTTGGGGCCACAGGTTCCCCACCCCTGGCACTATTATAATTAATAATGTAATAATCATTGGATTATTATTGTTGCTACTATTTCCCTGGTTTCCTTAGCTTCTTGTGCCTTCTCCTACCCTTAAAATGTCTTTGTATTTACTCTGTATTCTGTATATATTTATGTGTATCGATTGAGAACCGTGCCTAGATGTTTCTGTTTGTCTCTGGAGCCCACCAAATGTGCCTGGGACACATTGGACATGTAATCTAAATAAATAATAAAAGGGGTGGCTAGGTGGGGCAGTGAGTAGGGCACTGGCCCTGGAGTCAGGAGGACCTAAGTTCAAATCTGGCAGACACTTAACACAGACTAGCCGTGTGACCTTGGGAAAGTCATTTTTAACCCCAGTTGCCCTGCCTTCCCCCTCCAAAAAGCAAAAAATAAAATAAAACAAATAAATAAAAGCTTACTAACTGATTGACCTCAAAGAGCTTCACTTCAGGGAGGGGTGGGGTTTTGAAGGCTGAGTTTTGAAATAGGCTAAGTCACTTGTCTGCTGAATTCTTTCCCAAGGTGCAAAATTGAAAGGAATAAACAAGTGGCATCTTCCAGCTCTATCATTACCCATTCTAAGTAAGGCCCCTTCTAACTTGGACCTTTTTTGTCAGTGAGTACTGCCAATGGGTACTGCCAGTGGGTACTGTCTCCCCAACTCCATGAGAATGCCCAGATAAATAGTCATCTCAGCAACTCCATGGCAGAACAAGCTGATCTCAATCCAATCCCTGAAAAGTCAAAGGATGCCAGAGTGGACACTGTGCATATATGTATGTGTGCTTAAGCTCTCTCAAACCCCCCCAAACAAGCAATCCACACAGCTCTGGGCTGCACTCCTTCACACAGACATAGCAACAGCCCCATTTCACCAGAAAAACAATCCCACTGACTTTTCATTACCATTATTCATGCCTCAGGATGTCCTCCAGGGCCGTCCCAAAGACAAAGTCTGTGCTGCATAGGCAAGTTTTTCTATTAAAAAAGGGGGGGGGGGTGTTAGGAGGGCTTGAGGAGGAGGGACAGAGAAAGGGAGGGAAAAAAGGAAAAGAAAACCCAAAGATTTTTTTCTTTTTGGGCTTTGCAAAGTCAGCGTGCCGGTGGTCATGAGAGCCCAGCCAGCAGAATACCTCGCCTACACAGTCACAGGGACATTCCAAAACTTGGGGGCCTGGCGGTATTCCCCCTGACCTCATGAGCAAAAAAAAAAAAAAAAGTCCTTGTGATCCACACTGCTTGGATTAGGGGTCCTTGGCAAACTGTCTAAAAAACAAACAAAAACCCACTTAGGAGAGATGGAGGTAGGAAGAATCATACGCACGGTTTGGGTTCTAGCTAGGCCTGCTTCTGCTGTCTTTCTGGGGACATGCCACTTCAGTCTCTTTGGGTCCTTTCTTCTCTAATCTTACAGATGCCAAAGAGCTAGAAGACTGCCATCTTATATGTAAAGTTATTTGTATGTTGTCTCCCCATTTAGAACTTGCTTTGTGGCCCCAGCACTGAGCAGGGTGCCCGGCATTTAAGAAATGCTTCAAAAATAATCAACACTTGTTGACTTGACTGCAAGTCATGTACTGGCAGTCTCTAAAGAATTAAAACTGTAGGTCACCCCAAGGATAATAGAAAGGCTCATTCATGGTGGCAGTATGGAGAATGCTACAAGTGATCAGCAAAGGGATTCAAGAGAGACAGATAAAGGATATATGAGGGGTATAGGGCCACAAAACACAAAAGGAGGTGGGCTGGCTATGCTTGGAGAGCCAAGGATAATGGATGGGCCAGTCACTATGCCTGTGGTAGTGGTATCCACAAGTTAAAAGATCTGGGGACAGTCTACACATGTTGGACCCGTGTTTACAGACTGATCATTCATTAAGTGCCTACTATGTGCCAAGCTTTCTGTATTGCCAGGGCTTAAGACTGTCCCTACCCTCAGGGAGCTTACAATCTAATTAACAGGGGAATTTAAGAGATTATAGGAACAAGGTTAAGAAATGGGTTTCTAATCCATCCAAGTGAGGGGAATAAACCCACTGATTCTGGAATGAGAAGCCCTGGTATCACTTCTGAGTCCCAGTTTACTAGTTCTTGGTAAACAAAGTGATATACTATACATCCAAAATAGTTTTTTCATTGGTCTTTTGGTTGCTCTTCTTACCCACCCTCACCCCCAAAAATTGTTTCCCTAAAACGGACACCCCTCAGAAAAGAAGCAAGAAATGATGTCCAAAAAGTGAGCAATGACTTCCAAATGAGCAAACTTCAGCTCTCAAATTTCTGCTGCCAAAGTTAAGGCCATTCCCTCCCACTTCTCATACTTGAGAGTCTCTCTATCACCAATGCCCCTTCCAATTCTAAAGCCTACAAAGATTTGGCCTCTCCCCTCAGCTCCCAGTTTTGCATTAGTCCTGCCTGACTTTACAGGAGGGTTGTGAGAATCTATGAACAGAACATCTAGGACAAATTCAGTCACGACCGAGCCCGGTGAGGTCCTTTAAGACCCACATCATATTCACTGCATGTTTCACCCCCATCCCCATCCCTCCTAGGTTGTAGGCTTGTGGAGCCCAGAATCCACATTTAATTACTGCATATTACAGTAATCAATGTTTGCATCTTATCCTATTAAGACTAAGCTGCATTAGGGCAGAGAGTATGTCTTAAAGCTAAGAATTGTACATTGGATAAATAGGCATTTAATTAAAAGGCTTGCTGAATGAATATGTGCAATTATTGATAGTGTTGGGACTAGATGAGGAACCTCCTGTCCAACTTAAAAAGTGATTAACTACTTCTGAAAGTATCACAGACTCAGAATTTCTCACCTGTAAGATGCTAGCCAGTCTGGCCACGTTGTAGAGGTTAGAAAAGGGTATCTACCTTTCAGCTTTATTTAAGGCTGAAAAGACAAGATAGAAACAAGCTATGAAAAGCTTTAAAAGTCAAATAGAAAAGTTTATCTTTTTTATCCTTGAATCAATAGTGGGGCACTGGAGTTTACTAAGGAGGAGACTTGACTGCAGGAGGATGCCCCAGAGTAAGGGAGAACAACTGGAAGGCCTGAACAAAGATGGTGGCCATGGGAACAGAGAAGAGGTCAGCCACATAAGACGTTGTGGAAATGGAGCAAGAATTGGCAACCAGCCAGCTGTGCAGGGTGAACGAATGCAAATGAGACTTTTTATCATCGTTTATTAATATTATTAAAAGAGGTAGACTTAATCACAAGGCAAATTCAGTACAGAGGCATAAAAACAAAAGGGCTTAGTGAAGTCCCAGGAGAAAGATCGTAACTACCATTGATGGGAGAGGAGGGAAGGAGGGGTGGAAAGCCAAGGGGTCATGAAGCGAGGAGGACAGAGGACATCTGAGGCACAAGCAGCAACAAAAAGACCAGGAATCTGAAAACACCAGCTGAAGCACAGAACACAAAGGAATTAGTGTGATGATGTTAAGGTGGGAAGGTGAAATTGTGGGATGCCAAATCCTGCTCTGACCCTTACTTACTTTGAAGTAAGACTGTCGCTTTTAAAGCCAAGTCCCTTAATCTTTCTGAGCCACACACACACCCCTTTGTCATTCTTGTCTTTGTACCAGCCCAGGGCTTGGCACATAAGAACTCTTGCTGACTGAAGAATGGTGGAAGGTTGAAGGAAGGCCACCATTTTAGAAGGCTAGACCTCAACAGCCCAGGCAGGGCCTTGGGAATAAAGAGATTCCACGAGACTCCAAGGATGTTAAAAGACCAGCAAACAGCAGATTTCAGTCTCCTCAGAAGGGAGAGGGAAGAGTTAAGAGAGAGATCTGCCATATTCAGCACAGGAGACTGGGCAGACAAACAGATGGCTGCTTGACTGACGGAAATAGGGAAGTGAAAGAAGGGGTAGCAGGAGGAGAGATGGCAGGAGCTATTATTGTCATTATAATGGAGACAGCTGGTGGACAGAGAACCAAACCTGGAATCAGAAAGACTGTCCTAGCTGTGTGACCTTGGGCAAGTCCTATCTCAGTTTCCTCATCTGTAAAGTTACAGTTGCCTTGAGGACAAAAGGAGTTAGTATTTGCAAAGCACTTTAAAAATGCTAGCTATTACTATTACTATTATTTTTATCCTGGAACTCCAACCTCCCCACTGTCTGCCCCTCAGTAGCCTTTGAGTAAAACCCCACTGGCTACTATTTGTAATTATGTCTTCTTTGTAAATCAGCAATCAGGAGCCCATCACAGTCCCAAGGGGCCCCAGGAAGTACGTATGTGCTCAGGACTGCCCTGGAAGGTTCTGTGCTTGCCATCCTCTGTCAGGCACCCAACTCGTAGGGGGGCAAACTCCAGGTTAATGAGTATTGGTTCTGAAAGCTGCTGACCCCAGGGGAGCTACTGTTCAGCTGTGTGTCTTGCCCAACAAGACCTGGACAAGGAACAGAGGGTTTGAACTTCTCTGAAAACCTCAAAAGTTTATTCACTCAACCGGAAAACCTGTGTCAAATTCCTTTAGACACCAACTCAGCCAACCAATTATCACTGACTTAAGTGCGGTCTGGGACAAGGGACTGGGTGACCTTGAGGGTCCTTCCAATGCTCGAGGCAGCAAGGTGGAGCCTATGGACAGAGCACTGGGCCTGGAGTCAGAAAGACAAGTTCAAATCTAGACTCAGACACTAGGTAAGTGACCCTGGACAAGCCCCCATCTGCCTTAGTCTCTTCATCTGTAAAATGGGGTTGGTAATAGTGTCTACCTCCCAGGACCTAATGAGATAATAAGAGTAAAGTGCTTAGAACACAGTGCCTTCCTATGACTCAATATTGGTGGTTTGCAGTTTTAAAGGAGCTGAGTCTAACCCTTGTTTTTCTGGATTTTAGACCCAGAAGGGATCATATACAGGGTTTTCTATTCTAACACCCACTCCCAATTTTATATAAGGGGAAACTAAGCCCTGAAAAGTTGGGCTCCAAGAGATTAAACTTTCTCATGATCAAATAAATAGCAGACTGGGATTCCACTGCACCACAATATGCCAGAATGGGCCAGAAAACCAGTCTTTTGGAAGCTTCCTGACAACGACTAACTGCCCTTGATTCAGGTGTCTGGGCTGGGCAGGGGGTGACTTCAGGTTTATTCCAACCTGGAGTATCTAAGGGTTCCAGGTCCTGTGATTCTTTGTGTCCAGCAGTGGACTAAGGGATAGGAAGGGAGTAACAGAGACCCCAGTTCTCAAATAAGTTCATGTGGTTGGGTAGTCTTGACTAGACCTCATGAAACACAATGACAGAGGTCATCCTGTCCAACCCTTTTTACATGAAAAGCATGTGCTGTCTACAGCATCCCTAATAGTTGGTGATATACCTGCTTGCATACTTTCAGTGACAGGGAACTCACTGCCCCCAGTCCATTCTATTCAAGGGCAACTATAACTAAGGCAGTCTTCCCTATAGTCTGTAGCTATCAGGGTCACAGGATTTTAAGCCTGGAATGGATCATATCTGGGGCTTTCTAGTCTAACCCCAGCCCCAATTTTACCTAACAGTAAACTGAGTCCAGGAAAATTAAAATGACTTGCCCAAGGTCACCATTAAGAATGTCAAAAATTCTAACTCAGAATTTCACTATAATTATTCATGCCAGGGTGGAAGAGATGGACAGTAAACATGAACTCTGCCAAAGGATGTGTCCTCTAAGCCACTGATGCTGCGGGCTTCCACATGGCTAGGTGGGGAAGAATGTCAGATAAGGCTAGTCATGCCCTTGGGAGAACCCAGGCTGTGAACCACAAGATGGAAAATCCAGAAGCACTGGTGACAGCAGCCCAGAAAGCAAAAGGATGCTATAAGGCCCTTACGTTCTATAGCACTTTCAGTACAATTATCACCCCCATTTTACAGCTGGGGAAACTGAGGCAAACAGCTGACTTCCCCAGTCATCATTGTAGGCTAAATCTGATCTCAAGTTCGACATTCTTTGTCCTCTGTTATTTTTCCAGTACCATGAATTCATCAGAATTCTGGAGGAAGAAGTATTTTTCACATTTAAGATGAAAGCCTTGAACCAAAAGGCCAAGTTATCTTCTTGTTCCAAATCCTATGATTTATGAGAATCTAGGCTATCCCCCTCATTTTTCAGACAGGAAAACTGTGTGACTTACATGAAGTCACAGAGATAAGGAAACAGCCACAGGCCTCTCCTGGTTCCCTTCAGCTGTGAGTGCCTGCTTTCTTCCCACACAGGGCACACATACGTGCTGTAAACATACTGTCCAATTCTCCCCTTCATCTGGTCCTCAAAACAACTCTGGAAGGTAGGTGCCATTATGGTCCCCATTTCACAGTAGAGAAAACTGAGGCAAATAGGTTATTTGTCCAGGGTGACACACCTAGTCATCATTCAAGGCTGGACTTGAACTCAAGTCTTCCTGACTCCAGGCCCAGTGCTCTCTATCCACTACCCACATGGCTCCTTGCCCCCAACACTAAGGACAGTGCCTGGCTTACAGCAGGCACTTAATATATGCTTGTTAACTGACTTGATTGGAAGAGAAGGTACAAACAACCCACTTTTCTGCTATTTTAATAGTCTGATTACTACATTCTTAGTAGCACAGGTCTCCCCAAATCCATCTTGTACAAAGTGACTTCAAATCTAATCCTCTTTTTACTACACCCTGAGCTCCAAATCTCCCAGGAAGAGTAGAAAGGAGAAGGGTGAGGAGGGACTGGGGAGCTCATGCCACCAGACATGCCCTTTGGCTGGTTATCAGTCTCCAGTACTTTCTACTTCCTGTAACACCCCCCTTCTCCCATCCATTCCTTGCCTCAACTGTCCCTCACAAATCTCCCAGGAGGATACGGAAGACAGGAAGAAATCACATGCATTAAACAGTTTAAAATGTACAAAGCACTTCACATATTTTCTCATCTGTTCCAGGTATGATTAATCTCCACTGTAAAGATGATGGAAACAAAGAGCTCAGAGTAAGTAGAACACATCTAGTATCTGAGTCGGGATTCAAACACAAACATCCAGTCTTGGGGGTCAGGAACATCTTACCAACTGTCTGTGTGACCCCGAGTAAGTCACTTAACCTGTGTGCCCCAGATCAGTAAGGCCACTAATTAAAGGTAGGATGGGATTCCCAATCTGCCATCAGCACAAGCAATTTCCACAACTGAGAAACCCCCACTGCCCCTACCTCACAACAAACTCCCAGGTCTCAACATGCATGATGTAAGGAATGGTATTTTATCACTACTCCTTCCCTCCTATCCATTGTTTTCTTCCACATTTCCTACACTCTTCTTAACTTTTTTTAAAAACCATCACATGGGAAGGTAAGTACATTTGGGCTGTTAAAGACATAACATACTTGGTGGGGGTGAAGGATAGATAAGGTCATAGTTGTGGGGTGGAAGGCAAGGGGCCCATTGAATGGGGACAGAGTGAGGAAGGTTCACCATTGATGGTCATTGAGTTCTTCCACCCAGGCCATAGCCCAGTTGTTTTTCACCCTTATTAATAAGCATCAGCACAGCTGCATCTTCATTTCCTAATGGCTGGCTTTGAAGAAGTCCATGAGGGCTGAGTGGGTTCTACAGAAGAAGGATTTTTTAGATTCTGTTGATTTATTATGTATATTTCAATTAACTGCCCTCCCTATCTCTTCCTCCTCCCCAAATAGGAAGCCGAAGAGCTTTCTGGAGAGTCCAGCCCAACTGGAATTCCTCAGATCTCCTACTTCACTTTTCTGCCCACAGCTAGCTGATAGAGACTGCATCTAACTGCAGCTTCCTGGATACTTTCTTGGCCCTTCTTCAGCCCCAAGCGTGGAAGAATGTTGGCAACCTGAATTTAAATGCTTTCTTACATAAACCATAAATAGAGGGTGTGGGGCTGTTCTCTGTTAGTTGAAAAGTGTTTCACTTTAAAAAAAAAGTTTGGGGAGTGGGGTAGTGATGGTGATGAGGGTATATTTAAAGTATTAAACAGTAATTATTAGCTGAGTGAAGTTTGCTAAAGGCCATAAAAACATCCAAAGCAAACTCCACTGCAAAAAAAAAAAAAAATTTCTACTGCCACCCTCTCCATGATTTATTTTCCTGTAGTGAAATTTATGTCTTATTCACTATAATGGGATTAGAGTACTTGAATCGTGGTCATAACAACCAGCATTGTTTATTACTGAATTATTGAATTTACTTTTTATTGAATTTGTACACAGAGTCCTGTGGTTAAGTCATTTGGTTCAAAGCAGCAGATTCAGAGCTGAAAAGGGACCTTAGAAAGGGACCATGCTGTCCAAACTCATTTTACAGATGAAACCCAGACACGTTAGGGGGACTAACTTAGGGGTCGGTCAAGTAATAGAAGCAGGGCCAGGATTCCAACTCCAGCCAGGTCCTTTGAGAGGAATGCCCTTTCTACTGAGATGGGGGTTCCTGAATCCAAGGAGTGGCCACTATGTGCCAGGTTCTGGAGAATGCCAACATTAACGTGACCAAGGTCCCCTCTTCAAGAAGCTCACAATCAATTAGAGTGTGTGTGGGGGGGGGGTTCCCCTTAAACTTTTTATGCAGCCTGGATCCTTTCTCAGAATGATGTTTTTAAATAATTGAGATGAAAATGTCATTTATTTCATACATGAAATCTACTGGGGAGATGGGGGGGTGTTGGTGGACCCCAAATTAAAAATGTTTGAGAGAGACACAACACGTATTAGAAGCATCTTTGGCCTAAGGCCCAAGGGTTCTGAACCTTTTTTTGTGGTATGAATGCCCTCTGGAAGTCTGCTGAAGCCTATGGATCCCTTCTTTGAATCATATTTCCAAATACATAAAATAAAATGCAAGAAATTACAAAAGAAATCAATTATATTGAAATACAGTTTTTTGAGGGTTTTATTTATTTATTTTTTTTAATGAGCTCATAGGCCCCAGGTTAAGAACTCTTAGTCTAGTCAATCAAGGGACTGGGAGTTGACCCATTTATAGGCACTAGGCTGGACTTAACCTTTCCATTAGCAGTGCCAACGCTGACTGGATTCCTTTGAGCAAAGGATGAGGGGGGGAGGGTAGAGAGGGGAGAATCACACTGCCAGGCCCTGGTCTCCTGGTGGGACACCTGGATTGGATAAAGCATGGGTCTGGTGCCAGAGTTTACAGTCTAGTAAAGCCAGATTATACTTTTTAATAGATGGTACTACATTTAATCCTGTAACTACAAGAGCATTTGAGGAGGGAGGAAACATTTAACCACCAGGAGCATGGGGAAAGGTTCTCATGGACCAATTTGACTTTTCAAAGAAGCTAACAGCAAGAAATGCTATTATGTGAGGGGGACAGTGAGGTATTAGGGAAGACACTGAGGCATGCTCACTCAATGCTAGGAGGGGCCCTCCTAATAACAACGAACATTTATATAGTTTTTACTATGTGCCAGGATTTTACAAATACTATAGCATTTGACCTCCACGGCATCCCTAGCAGATGGGTGCTATTATTATCCCCATTATGAGGCAAACAGAAGTTAAGTGACTTATCCACAGTAACACAGGTAGGGAGTTTTTTCTTTCTTTTTGGAGGGTGGAAGGCAGGGGAATTGGGGTTAAGTGACTTGCCCACAGGTAGGAAATACATGAAGCTGGATTAGTAGGTCTTCTGGACTTTAAGGCCTAGAACACTACCTAGATGCCTCTGTTAGTGTCCTCCAGCCCAATCTCCACATTTTACAGATAAAAAAAAACGAGGCCTGGGGCATCAACTTTCCCCTGTTTACACAGCTAGTTGTAGCCAAAGAGGATTAGGATTCCAGGCTGAGTTTAGTAGTTAATTCAATATTTGCCCAAGGCTAACGTGTGTGTATCAGCAAACTTCTAGTATTAAGATCTCTATTCTAAAGGTTTATAACCCTTTCAAAAAAAAAAATAGCCCCTCACCTCTGGAAGTTCCAGCCTCCTGAGACATCACGAGGTTACAGAGGATGGAAAATGTCAGATCATGGCAGTACAATAGTATTACCAGGTCTACAGTCCCAGTCTATGGGGGCTGGGAGACATTCCCCTTCCTCCCTTGCTCTAAATGTGGCACTGAACCAGAGAAGGGGAAGAGAACTTGTTCTGCTCACAGCAGGAGACAGAGGGAAGGGCCCTGCACCCCACCCACCTTTTCCCCTCTGCTGAGTTCCTGGATCTTATAGCAGGTCTTTTTGTCTAGATGGTATTTTGGCAGGCTCGAGGTTTTTCCTGGCATGGAAACATTGGAGCAGAGGGGACCCGAAGGATAACCACCAGGGGAACGCAGAGCTTTTTAGTTTTCAGGACTATTCCCCGAATTTGAGACCTGGGCAATCATGTGCCCAGTGGCCGTTGGAGAATTCACTGTAATCCTATGAACGATGCCAGTGTTACTACTGTAGGGCATGGGAAAAAAAAAGAAACTTATCTGGAACTGGTATTTGCCCCTGGGCTATAATGGCATTCACAGCAACAGAAGGATTTCCTTTAAAGGTATAATTAGTGTGCATTAAAAAGAAATTATTTGGAAAAGGATCCAATACGCATACATAGGGCTTATAGAGAACTTTTATCCTGATCCCTCATTGTACTGAGGGAGAAACAAAGGGCCCAGAAAAATTAAGTCACAATGGTAATATGTGTCACAGGAATCTGAACCCAGGTTACTTGGGTTCTCTCTACAATACCATTATGGCTCGGATCACATTCTGTTTGGTATATATGGATACATATACATATACTTCCACATGCATATGTATGTATCTGTATAGATATCTATATACACACATAACTGATAGACAAGCTCTATCCATTGTCCATTTAAAGGTTTAGCATGACCTTGGCCATTAATGGTTCTTCCTTCATCCACTTGATTTTTCCCGTGTGGATGGTTAGACCATACTCTTCTGAGTAATTATGGATCTGTTCCAGGATACTCTACAGTGTTCTAGTAGGTTTGAAACAACCAGTAAGCCATCCTCTGCCCACAGAAAGATCTGGGGGACCTCACCATACATAGGGAATAATTCCTCTTTAATCTGGACTCCTCTGTAATAGCAAATACTTTGGAGGGAAAAGGGAATAGAAGGGCAAACTGTATGGCCTTCAGGAAATCACTAAGTTTCTCTGGATGATCCCAAGCTTCAGACAGTAAACAAAAGTTCACCTCTGAAAATACTAATATTCTCCTGTTATTGAATGGTTGTGAGTCATGCAATCTGACGGGTTCTGAAGAACTAAAACAGTATGACCCAGAAGGCACTGAAGAAATGCAAAGTAGGTGTGGCCAGAATGGGTACTTGAATTCATAGCTGGGATTTCAGAGAAACCCTTTAGTAGAAAAAGATGGCCTGGTCCAAGAAACAACAGTGAGAGTACCATGGCTGGATGGCCCAAGTACTGTATAGGCTGTCCCATTTCTCCAAAATCAGGGGAAAAAAATCAAGGAAGGCCTGGTTGGATTCCATGTGGAAAGTTCATGGGAAAACATGGACAAGAGTCACAATGGGTGGGCAGGTACAGATGGTTTGAAAGATGCTTTATTGAAAGGAACATGCAAATGGATGAACTCAAAAATCCACTTAAGTATTTATGACTTAAGCTTTCCTACTAGACTCTGAGGGCAATTACTGAGTTTCTATTCCTTTTGGTTTAAATGCCATCATAACTGCTTATGATTATATAAACATATTTCATTTACACACCCCTCCCAATTTATATCCATTATCTCATTTGATCCTTGGAAGAGTCCCATGAGGTAAGCAGTTCAAGTATAATTTCCATTTCATAAATGAGGAAACTGAGTCTTGGGGTGGCTTGCCCAGCACCTCACAGCTAGTAAAAGGCAAGACCCAACTCCAGTCTCTTAATTCTACAAACTGTACTCTGAGGTACTCAGTATTTCCAATACTAAATGTATATGCTAACTAATTAGATTCTCTGTTACATGCCTCACCATAGATATGTTGGGGTAAAATAAGGCAAGACCACAAATGGACAGGCCTCAGGCCGGGCTGGGTGTCAGGGAAACCAGAAGAGGAGTTAGAAGAATCCCCAAGGCCTACTTCTCAGATAAAGAGGACCCTGGCTTACTGAGAGGCCTCTCAAAGCAGATTATCAACAAGGCTCTTCCCATCAAATATAAAGCTGAAAGAGATTCAGGTCAGAAAAACACCCTTTGCATTTAAATATCCAAAACATTCCTCCAACTCTAGAGAGTGGCTGAGTCATTACTATGGTCCAGGCAAAGAAAACCAGGTCTGGCTGGTCTCCAAGAATTAAATATCAAGTCATGCTGCTATTTGTTTAAATAGCATCAGATTTTAGAGTCAAGAAGAATAGGGGTACAATTCCACCTATGTATGAGCTAAATTACCTTTAAACCAAGTCACTTGGGTCCCAGTTTCATATAGTTAAAATGAGAGGATGAGCAAATGAATGCCCTCATTCCAGGTCTGTTCTGAGAGTCTGGATCGCCAGAAATCACAGAACTTCAGAGCCCAAAGACACTACAGGGGCCATCTAGTCCCCGTCTTAACTGAAAACAATCCCCACTATGGCAACATCACCAACAAGTGGTTACCCAGTCTACTTGAAAGCCTCCTGGAAACGGAAGAACCCACTCCCTTGGAGGCAGCCGATTCTATTTGTGGATAGCTCACGTTATTAGGAAGTTTCATTCTTTTTTTGGGGGGGGGAGGGAAGGGGGATGGTCCTTCTAGCTTAATCTTCTTTCACCCATAGCTCCAGGCTCTGCCCCTTAAGGCAAACAGAAGAAGTCTAAATCTACCTCCCACACAACAGACTTTCAAAGAGTAGTTACAAGTCCTCTGAGTCACTAATGAGGAATGTAGGTAGTGGAAAGGATTACCGGGTCAGGTGGCCAGCAGAAGATGGCCTTTGTGGATGGTCCTCCCAACTGCTAGATTCAAAGATTCTGTTCTAGCACTCTAAGAACCCTTCCAATTCCCTAGGTTCAATGTTGCAAATGTTAACATTCTATGTTCCAACACAGTTTTAAGATCCCTTTCCATCTCTGTTCTAAGCTCCCTTCCATCTCCAAATCCAAGGATTTCCAACGTTGAATCATCTGGGCATCTAGAAGGCACAAAATCTTTGACTCATTCCTTTGTTGTTCTTTCCAGGCAAGCTTGGCCTTCATGAAGGTCATTATCAGACAATACTATTTTTCTTTCCCAGTGGGTGTGCTTCAGGTCACATGCCAAAAGTTTGTTTGTTTTTTTAAAGCAAAGGGGCAAACAGTCCTGGTTCAGAAGTCTTCCCATCACAAGGGCAACTGGAATCCTACTAACCTACCCCACCTCCCAGCCTCTCCCCTTGTCATCCAGTTTGTTTCTCTCATGAATGTATGATTTAGACTTCAACATTCCTCCCTCATCTCTTGGGAGCCTCACAAAAATTAGATTTCCATCACTATCATCAGAAAGGGAAAAGATGTGTTAACCTTCCATCCCAAGTGATCAGTAGACAACTGGCAAAGGCTTTAAATGCCAGGTCTGACCTTGGCAATTTAGAAAACCTAGGTTCTACAAATTGTAGCATATGAATGTAAGGGAACACTATTGTTCCAGGCCAGATCCCATCCATGAACCTTTCTGTGAGTTAGTCCTACCTTTCCTAGTCTTTTACCATACAGTCAAATGGGCTTTCAGGCTGATTCTCACACTGTGCTCTCCATATCTCCTTTCCCTGAATCTTTTTCTTTCTTTGTGCTGGCTCTTTGCCAACTGCCTGGAATGCACTCACTCCCCACCTCTGCCTAGGAGAATTCTTAGTGGTTCTTACGCACAATCTATTTAAAATGACTAAAAAAAATACATTCCCTAAAATCACTGGGCAAGTGAGTTCTTCAGCTGAAAGATGTTCAAGAAAGAGAAAGCCAAAAAACCATAGGGTGCCTCTAATTTGTCTCCCCAGTCCTCAGGAAGATAGGGACAGAGAATCAAAGTTCCACCCTGCCCTCCAAAGAGTCAGCCCCAGGAAAGAGAAGAAAAAAACAATTAACCATCTACCCAGAACCAGAGATGGGGTGTCATTTTTCCATGATCTCCCCAATGGTTAACAGCACCCTGAAAATTTAGAATTTAGAGTTGGAAGGGAACTGAAACCTTATTAGTATCATGGACCACCCTTTCTCTGTAACCTAGCAGTCTAGTGAAGCCTCTAGACCCTTTCTCAGAAAAAAAAGGTTTTTAAAAAATAATTAATAATGTTTTTAAAAATACTGTAATTCAGGTAAGTGTTAGTGAAAACAAAGATGAATTTTTTTCCCTTCCAAGTTCACAGACTCCCCGAAATCCATCCATTAACCCTCAGAGGTCCGTGGAGAAAGCCTGATCTAGTCCAAGCCCCTCACTTTGATCAATTAAACACTTATTAATCACCTATGTGACAGACACTGTGCCAAGTGCTGGGGATACAAAAACAGTCTCTGTCCTCGAGGAGTTCAGTCTAAGCAGGAAGACATGCAAGCAAACACATACAAAGCAAATTCTATGCAGGATAAATAGGAAACAGGGCAAGCTCCAGACTGATGAGTTGGGAAAGGCTTCTATGTAGAAGGTGGGGTTTTTGTAAAGAAAAAAAAAAGCAAGGAAGGTCAGCAATAAGAGCAGAGGAAGGAGGGAGGGCATTTCAGGCTTAGGATTTACAATCAGGGAGATGACTAAAGTAGCCTCGACTTTCAAGTCCTGGGTCTTTCCCTCAGCCCTCCCATGCCAATCTCAGAAGCAAGAGGGCACAATTGCATCTTCTCAAGCCCTGCTCCTGTTTCCAAAATACCGCACGCACTCAGACCAGCCCTTGAGGAGACAAAATGGGGAAGGAAGTCGGAGTGGAATCACAAAGGGAGAGCAGGCATCAATCGCACGCAGCTGCGGCTGGCTCGGGCACCTTTTTTCCAGGGAGAGGGCACCGTCTATATTCCTACCTCGCTTGCCCTCTTCTGAAAGGCATGCTACTGGCACAAGTATCTGCGCGGCTCCAGCTGTTTCCACTACTTGTGAGCAAGAGGGGTTGGCCGGACTGAGGGTGAGAAAGGGAGGTCGGCCAGGGTTGGCAGACGGGGGGAGGGGGTAGTTAAGGCTCACTCTCTCAACCTCAGCTCACCGCCCAAGTCATTTAAAAGTCAAAGACGAAATCAGATAACCGACCAGTTCTCACACTCCAGTCACCCCTGCCCCAAGCGCCGCAAGACACACCCACCGACATCCACCCTCCTTCCCTTCTCTCTCCTCCACCTCCCAGTCCCAAGCCATAGATCGAAGCCCACTGTCGACCCCTTTTGTCCAGGCGTTCACTCTTCATAACTGGGCATCACACACATGCACGCAATCTAGCACACCCACGCCCACACACTCCCCCTTTCCCTCGTCTCGGAGGAGGGGGTCCCTTAGCTGAAAGACCTCTACACTGACCCGCCTCCCTCTTCTGGCCCAAACCAGGGAAGCGCCCACGTCGCACATGAACGCCCCCCCCCCGCGGGCAGAGGCGCCAGCTGTGAAGTTGGGCACGGAACCAGGGTGAAGTGTGCCAGGTGTTCACGTTCCCATGTGTGCACACACACACACTCATACACCCGTGGTTCGCAGATGTTCATCGGGAGGGATCCCCGCTCCCATCCTCGGCTCTCTGGGTCATCCTAGAGAGGCGGGGTGGAGCACGCCCTTCCTTTTTTAAGCCCTCTTCTCTCACCTCCAAGCGGCGGCAGAACCAAACCCGAGACCCAGCGCTCCCTCCCCATCAAACCCCGATCTCTGCAACCCCCCTGGATCAAACCATCCCCAAGTTTTGCAGCGAGCGCTGCGCGCCCCGCCCACCCCAAGGATCCCACAGCGCCCGGGGCGCACCGCGGGGTCCCAGGGCTCCGAGGTGCGGGTCTACGTCCAGGCTCCGGGAGGGAAAACCAACGACCCCGGGGCACCCCATCTCGGTCCACGTGGTGGAACTGGGGGGCGAAAGGATGGCCTTACCTGGGGGAAGAGGCTTAGGAGATGAGGAACGCGGGTCCAAGAGAAACCACTCAGCCGCACCCTACTCTCTTGTCCAGCTAGAGGGAACTCAGATCCGAGCGCGTGGGTGAGCAGAGTAAGCGTGCGCGCCGAAGGCGAGGTTTGTTTATGTCCGGCGCTGGCGGGCGGAGGGACGCTTTATAGCCGCTGCGGCCCCGCCCTCCTCTCCCCGACCGTCCCCGCAGCTGCTGTTTCTGCGCGCAGCAGCCCAAGCGCCCTCCCTCCTTCCTCCTGCTCTTCCTCCTCCGCCTCCTTCCGCGAGCCGCGGCCGCCTGTTGCGCAATGCTTTGTAAGCGAGGAGCGGCTCGGCTGGGGCGTCCTCGGGGCTCCAGGCTGGCCACCCCACTCCTTCCTCCCGGCCCCCGCCCCTGCCCCCACCGGAGCTTTGTGTTTGGTGGAAGCAGAGGGGTGGCTGCGTGGTGTGCGTGTGCATGAGTGTGTGTATGTGTGTGCGCGCGCTGTGGCTAATTTCCTTTCCACCATATGGGAGTTGGGAACGTGCACGCCTCCACACCCCTCCTCGGTTGCTGGGTGGCTTATTAACACCAGCTTCGGCTAGCCTCATTTCGCCACCCTCCCACCGCGTCTTCTCCATTTTCCTTCCCGTCCGCTCCTCCTGGAAGTCCTCCGGATTCCAAAGCCTTCCTCCAACTTTTTTCACGCCCGATCTGTCTCCCTCCTTCCAGCTGTCTCCCTTTCTCTCACTGTGACCCTCTAACTTTCTCCTCAACCCAAGGATCTCATTTCCCTCCTCAGCCATCTAGTCCATCCAGTTAACTAAGCAAGAATCCTCTCTAAGGGAAGGAGGGAAAGAAGCATTTAATTAAGTGCCTGGCACGTGGTAAAACCAATTGTGCTGCGGTCACTTCTTTAAAATCTCCATGAAGTGGATAATTCCTGTTACCTTCCAAAGGAGTGCATTCCACTTTGGGACATTAAGCACGTTCTCTTGTATGTGTCTTGTTTTTTTTCCCCGGAGTTGTTTGCATCACAGTTTTCAGATTGTGGGCTCCTTCAGATCAGGGATTTTTTTTGCTTTTCTTTGTATCCCAGGCTTAACTTGGTCTTATACGTAGTGGATGCTGTCAACAAGCCATCACAACTTCATAAATACTTTTTGGATCTGATTTCTAATCGATAGGCAGTTTTGCTGTATGATATTTAACAAATCTTGTCTAATTTACCTCTAAAAAATCTTTGACATTTATCAACTTCTCTGAGCTCAATCTCTCCATAATGCAGGCTCTTTTCCTAGGAACTAAGCTGTAGCTTTGTAAATGGATTCCCCATTTCCGGTATCTCACCTCCAATCTATACTCCGCCTAGGTGGATGGATTTAATCTTGTCACCTCCCTTCCCCTTACTCTCAAAAATACTCAAAGGTTTCTTAACGCTTCTAAGATCAAATACAAGCTCTCCTATCTGGCATTTAAATCTGAGTCTCACCTGGAGAGTCTTTCTGGTCTGAGCTTCCTTATCTGTAAAATGTGGGAGTTGGACCCATGACCTCTGAGGTCCCTTCTAGCTTCAAATCCATAAGAGTAGATCTATCTTTCCAGTCTTAGTGCAAATTACCCTCCTTTTTATACTCTCTCCTCCAGTCAAACTGAGCTGCTAGCTATTTCCCAGACCAGAAGTTCTATCTCTTTCCTCCTTACCTTTACCCACAGGATGCCTTCCCTCCTCACTTCTGTCTCTTAGTATTACTGACCTCCTTCAGGTACACCTTCTCCACCTCAGACTTGCATGAGGCCTCTCCTGAGTTGTTCACCACCTCACCCCAATCCCAAAGTCCCCAGTTACTGTTTTTACTTTTCTTTAAATTTCTGTGTATACGTACGTACTATATGTATATGCTTTATCTTTCGGTAGAAATAAATGTAAGGTCTGTTGTGGTAGAGACTTCATTTTTTTTCATATATTCTTACCTTCATAGCCAGAGGTGCAGTGGATCTTAATAAATGCTTATTAATTGATAGTCTCCAGTCATTTTGCCATTAGTCTCTCAAGCTATAAGAGGCCTGAGAGATAATGTAGTACAAAGTCATTCTGTGGATAGGGAAACTACAGCCAAGAAAAGCAGGATTAATATTCAAACCCAGATCTGAATCAGGTGCTCCTTCTTCTACACCATTCTAATTGTCCTCTTTTAGGGACTGTCCATCTGGTCTGTCTTTCCTAAAACGTGGTACTCAGAAATGAATACAACGCACCAGATGTTTCTTCTCCTTAAGTATCTTCTGTCCTTCTAACAATTTCCCTTTCTCTTCCTCCTTTCTTTCTCCACATTCTCCCCTTGACTAGCTCCTTCTTTAACTTATTTTGAATGTCCTTTCTCCCATTCTCTTTTGCCATCTATCTAGAAGGGATAAGTCATCTGATCTTTTAGCATTTACAGCTCTTAATATCTCCATCACTCTTTTAAGCCCTTAGGCATGAACTGCCTGATGTCGTTACTTAACTTTTTCAGGAAAGTTATTTTTCTCTGGCAAACGAGGCCCAGAAGGGTATTGTGAGTGATAGATTTAATAAGTTGTTGTTGTTTGTCCGTTGTTCTGGAAGAGGACCATGACATCAGGGAGGTGATGCCATGAATTAGATTTAAGTGAGAGAGGACTGGGCTGTCACCAGCCTCACCTTCACCTCCATTGCTATCTGGGTCTTTGGATGAATGAATTTCCAGTTGGGTATAATTTCTCTTTTATCTACACATCACAGAACATTAGTGATGAAAAAGGGCCCTTTGGGATTATCTTCTAGTTCAGCCCTCTAATTTGACCAATGAAGAAGGCCCTCCATGGAATTGTCCCTCTTCCAACCATCCAATAGCAAGTGCTCCCTCCTTTCTCAGGATTCAATATTTTATCTCCTATGCACTTCCCATGTGTTATTTTGTAATCCAGTAACATGTCTGTGTTTTGCTTTTTCTTCCTTTGAACCCAACTTACATTTACCAATGCAGAGGGGATGGGATTTTTTTTTTACTTTCTTTTTAACCCCAGCACTTAGCAGAGGGCCTGGAACCAGATCTCTCTCATCTCTAATGTTCCGTGATTTGAAAACTTCAATTTCTAATCTATGCAGGGAGAAAAACCCTAGCGTTAGTTTATCCCAAAATTTTGGGGAAATGAGCAAGAAAATAAATAGTTTTAGAAGAATGGGTTGGGGAGCGGCTAGGTGTAAAAGTGAGTAGAGTGAGGGTCCCTGAGTCAGGAGGACCTGAGTTCAGATCCAGCCTTAGACACTTAACACATACACACACACACACACACACACACACACACACACACACACACACACACACACACACACAACTAGCCGTGTGACCTTGGGCAAGTTATCTAACCCTAATTGCCCTCCAAAAAGCAAAAAAAAAAAAAAGAGTGGTTTGGACACTTTGCTTCTGAATGTCATGTGCCATTAACTCCTAAGGTCAGGGGCCATATTTTGTGCTTTTTGGTATCCTCCATGGGCCCTAGTGTAAATACCAAAGAAACACTTGACAAACCCTTGGCATACAAGGTTAGTTGAAACAAGTAGTGGCATTTAGCACATAAGAGAGAAAACTTGGGAAGAATATTATCCTTTCCTCCAAGTATCTGACATTTATGAAAAAGGTATGTGACATGCTAAGATTCTCATAAGGGAGAACTAAAAAAAAATGGCTGATAAGCTTTAGAGGAGTCAATTTTAGGCCAATGTAAAGAATTTCCTAACAATTAAAGTTTATAGAGTCATTAAATTAGACCTGGAAGGAATCTCAGAGACTCTTAAAGCTAAAAGTAGCTAGGCAGTACAGTGCTTACAGCACTGGAGACAGAAGAACTGAATTCAAATTTTGTATCAGGCACTTCCTAGCTATGTGACCTTGAGAAAGTCACTTAACCTCTGCCTCAGTTTCCTCATCTGTAAAATGGGGATCATACTAGCACCTACCTCCCAGAGTTGTTGTAAGAAACTGGGATACTAATAAGCAAAACATTTTGCAAACCTTAAAGCATTATTTAAATGCTAATTATTTTTATCATTATTATTAATCCAATCTAAGCTTTCAGATAAGAAAAAATAAAGTCCATTAAGATTTAGTAACTTCCCTAAAGTTATATAGGCAGTGAGAGTCAGAGGCTGGATTGGAACCCAGGTCCTCTGAGCTGAATTTGTCTCTATCGATCAACCCATGGTTAGCCAACAATGGACTATGGTGCTGGGAAGTAGTGAGTTCCCTGTTACTGAAAGTCTTGGAAGACTACCTGTCAGAGACACATTATAGAGAGGAGCCCTAGTGAGGTAGGGATTGGAACAGGTCCCTTCCAATGCTGGGATTCTGTGATACCATTGATGGAGGGTCATTGCTAGCCAAATGATCCCCAGATTTTTGGGCTTGTTCCCAGATTCTCTTCTCCTCAGTGGAACAACAGGTAGAGAAGAGGATATGCAAATCACCCCAAGAAAGCTCTAATTGTGGGGATATATCTCTGAAGCCCTCAGTAAACTTTGGGGGATCTTTGGGGTATCTCCCCAATTTCTCTTTAACTTGAATGAGATCTGAAATGGAGAATGGAACATGTATTGTAGTTGTCCCACAGGGTGAGACAGGAACACCTCTTAGGGGAAAAAGCCCTGAAGCATCCATGAGGAAGGGGGGAAGGGAGATAGGAAGTCCTGCTTCTAGTGAGGGAGTGACTGGGGGGGCGGAGGGTTGGTGCTGGCTGAACTGGATCAGACTGCAAGATCAGGGGATCCAGCTGGTAAGGGGGAAGATCAGCTGGTGCCTGAGGAGGGGAAAAGGTCAGAAGAGGAGATTCCCTAAAGACTGCTGTGGGGGTAGGGCCTGAGACCTGAGTAGGTGTTGCCTCAGGGGGAGGGGCCACAGAGGGAGATGCAGAGTAGGAAATGTGGATGGTGTAGGAAGCAGGAAACGAGGGGTGTTGGGCTAGAGGGAAGGGAAACCAAGGGGAAAAGGGTTGGGGAGCAGCAGGAGGGGCTGGGGGAGCTGCCTCCATGAGACTCGTGACTAGGACCTGAGCAGGAGTGACAGAGGGGGAAGGGACTGGGGTCAGAGCCCTGGGAGCCATTGGAAGGGGGTCATTTAATTGGCCCCCATTGCCCCTTTGTGGAGGGGCTCTAGCTTCAAATATCTTACAATCTTTCCTGAGAACCATGTTCCAAGAGAGAATTTGATGAAGGCCATTATGTAGGCAACTTCTATCTATCTTCCTTCTTGGTGACAGTATAATTCTAATTGCAAGAGAGTATTATCTTTGAAAGTCCCCAAAACAGGCCACCCTTCATGGCCCTCTAGGTGTTGCAAAAGAACACCAGCTTTTTCTTTTTAAGTTCTTTAGAGAAACTAAATTTTTCCCAATGTTGTAAAAGACAACCCAAAGGTGAACTTTTGGGAACTAAAAAAGGATTGACCCATTATAGGCATAGGGCCTGGAAATCCCTTCCTCCATAAAGGAAGATCTGGGAGTAAGCCTGGAAAAATAAACAAAACAAAACAAGACCAAAAAAGTACCTGAAGTTTTCCCAATTTCCTAGCACCAAGAGAACTGAAAGAATCAGGCTTACACTTCTGGACAGAGCATTTGTCCTTGTTGTCCATGCTTCAGAAGCTGTGCCCAGGTCCATGACCTCCATCATAACCGAATTGGACTGAGGACCTGAGAGTGTCAGGCTGAGTATGAGACAGCCTCCTAGCTGTCTGACCTAATGGGACCTGAGAGGTCAGGTCCAAAAAGCACCTCCAAGGTACTTGGAGAGCAAGAAGGGAAATAGGGAGAGAGAGGCTTATGTACTTTCCAGTCCTGACTGGAGAAGAACTTGACATTAGCAGTGATTCCCAGTCAGGGAACCATAAAATGTTGAGGTTTAAGATTTAGATTAGGGGAGCTCGAGACCCCAATACGTCAACATGCTGGGTCCTGCTAAATGAATTCGACTCAAGTCTTCTCTCTGCCAAAGTAAAGTTTATTAAAGATTTGCCTTAATGGGTAGACTCTTAAGGAGCCCAAGTATATGTGAAGCTTGTATTGACAAGCAGGCCAGAATAATCTGACACAGAATGAGTCTGGGCTAGATTGAATTCTTGGCCACCTCGTGGAGGCAAGATGGAGCTTATATACAGAAAGATTGTGGGAGGATTTAGGGATGGTCTAGAGAAGGAGTTTGGGGAGGGTCTTGAGGAGGAGTCTAAGGAGAATCTTTGATAGAGCTGAGGTCAGACTCCATTAATGAAATTAAGGGTGGGAAATAACTGAAGGCTACCTGGAGATGACAGACAATGGAGGGCTAGGCTAGTTTAAAGGTAGCAGATTTGGGTATAGATATTTTGATAGGATCAAGGGTGGGAAGTAGCTGGACAGTGGAGGACTAAGCTAGGTTAAGAGAAAGAGAGATTGGCCCTAGGTATATAAAGGTTTATAGCTCAGCCTCATTAAGTGGGAAGATTCAGAGTTCAAGGGGTTTCCCAGAGCCTGTACCCCATCGCCATGATCTTTCTTTTCCTTTTTTACCATGATCTTTCAAAAGAAAAACAAAATCCCAGGGGTTCTTTCTGCTCCCATCCCCCATCTCTAAAAATAAACTCACACCTAAAATTCTGGGTAAGAGTTTCTACCACTATTAGAGCTTCAGCACCTTTTGAAAGTTTTCAGCAGCAGGGAATTTTCATCTCCTCTCCTGCAAGTAGGTCAGGGCCAAGGTTCTTTCCCCTAGTGAGATAACTCAGGGGAAGGTACTGGCCTTGGTCCCTCCACTGACACACCCACCCACACCCATCAGACCAAGTAGCCAAAAGCTACAATCAGTCACGAGATGGACATGGACGCACCTTTTTATAAGCTTGCTTAGAGGTGGGGCCAGCTCCTTGAGAAAAAAGTAACACCTGCCTACTTTGCCCTGGAGAACTTCCAGGGCTCTCTGAAATCCCTGTGGCTATGCCTGCCTTTGTGGGCCTTGAACTTGGGAGCTGGAAGAGGCCATAGAGGTTGTAAGATCTGTCATGAGCTAGAAGGGACCTTGGAGACCACTGAGTCCAACCACCTCATTTTACAGATGAGGAAACTGAGCCACAGAAAGGCTAAGTGACTTGCACAGAGTCACACAGCTATAACTTTCTCCTCTTCCCCCTGACATTTTTGCAGATGAGGAAAATGAGACTCCAGGGAAGATAAGTGATTTACTTGCCTAAGGACACAGAGCCAGAGATACTGGCTGAGCCTGAATTCAAACTGAGCTCTTGTTAGACCAGTCCCACTTATTCACTGTACCATCCATGGTCCTAGAATTAGCATATGACCATGGGTGAAGCACTTCACCTCTGTTTCCTTCCTTGTAAAATGAGGTTGGACTAAATGATCTCTAAGCACTCTGCCAGTTCTTACATTCTATGCATTCAAGAGCCTTCCAATGCTAACATTATGATTCCTTATCAAACTCCCCTCTATCTGCTTTCATAGTGCCAACTGTTTTTTTTTTTTTTTGAGCACATGAGAAAGATTTTTGCAACCTTTCCCTAGACAACCCAGAGCCAATAATGCAGTGGCAACTGATAACCTATGTTTCTCATCTGGGCAACATCTGCATCAAGACTATGGACACTGATTGGCTTCCCTGCATTCAGAACTGGTTCATTGGGACAGTACCCAGGGCAAAACACGCTTCCTATTTCTCCTCTAATAATTTTCCCTGGTTTGATGAGAAGAACACTAACTGAGAGAAACCAAGTCTGAGTTTTAGGCCTGTCTAGGTCACTAACTCTCTGTGTAACTTTAGGTAAAACACTTCCCCTCTCTTGTCTCTCTGTCAGTCAGCTAGCATTTATTAAGCCACTACTGTGTGCCAAGGACTGTGCTAAACTCTGGGATTGAAATAGCATTTTTTAAAAAAAATTCCAGCTTCAAGAAGCTTATACTCTAACAAGGGTGAGGATGTGCAGACAACTATGTGCAAACAATATATGACAGGTGTAATGGTAATGTGAATTTGAAGATCTTCCCTGCACCTTAGTAAGACTAAGGGAATTTGAAGATCTTCCCTGCTTTGAAAATATACCTTGCCCTATAATAGGCTGAATGTAATCACATGGAGCCTGTGGTGGGAGGAGTTTGCTGAATGGGTGGAGCAGAGCCCACAGGAAACTGGATGTCAGAGCAGTTAGAGACTTGAGGGAGAAGAGGAGGCTTCTAAGGGAGACAGGCTTGTGAGTAAATGTTAGTTTGTGGGAAGGCTAAAGGATGCTGTAGCTCTCTGTGCTATTATGGTTTATTAACTTCTTTGATACTGTGATAGAATAAGCTTACTGGTTTGGGGATTTGGTTTTCTGGTGTCTGCATAAATATTTTGCTTCTGTGTCCTATATGGAGAGTCTGCTATATTTTGTGATTGAGCACCGTGCAGGTATATTTATAGTGATTGTGGGCACTGTGAATAACAGGATAAAACGGAGGCAGTTAACAAAGGGAAAACACGAAGATTAAGGAGAACCAGGAAAGGATTTTTGCAGAAAATGGAATTTTAGATAAGATTTGAAGGAAGCCAGGGAAGCCAGGAGGAGGAGATGAGGAGGGAGCAATTTCCAAGCATGGGGGACAACTAGTGAAACACTGTGAGGGCAAAGATGGAATGTCCTGTGTGAGGAACAGTAAGGAGGTCACCATCACTGCATCAGAGTAGGTATGCTGGGGGTGGGGGAAGGGGGAAGGAGTATAAGGGAGAAATGTAAAAAGGGTGACTTGTTGACTGACTAAAAGATCCCATCCATTTCTAACTCTGTGATTTGAAAACATCAGCTTCTAAGTGCAGAAGAAAAAATCCAAGAGTAGGGCTAGCCCAGAATTTTGGGATCCTGAGCAAGAAAATTTGCTTCTGAATATCATCTGTCATTAAACTCCTAAGGGCTTTATTAGTCAAACTGACAGCTTTATATTTGATCCTAGAGACAATAGGGAGGATTAACTAGTCATTTTCTCAATAAGCATTTATTAAACACCTGCTGTATGCCAGGTACTATGCTAAGCACTGTGGTAACAAAAAAATGGTTAAAGACACTCACTGTCCTCAAGGACCTCACAGTCCAACCCAAACAACTACATACAAACAAGCTATATATAGGGTAAATGGAAAGACTTGTATTTTAGGAAGGCCACTTTGAGGGCTGAGTGGAGGATGGATTGGAATGAGGAGAGATTTGAGGCAGGGAAGCCAACCAGTGGGCTATGCATGAGATGATGATGGCCTTCACCAGGGTGGTGACAGTGTCAGAGGAGAGAAGGAAGTCTATCCAAGAGATGTTTCAGAGGTAGAATCCCAGGAGTTGGCAACTTATGTGAGAGAGGAGGGGCAGCTAGGTGGTGTAGTGAATACAGTATAGGTCCTGGAGTCAGGAGAACCTGAGTTCAAATCCAGCCTCAGAATCTCATTAGCTGTATGACCCTGGGCAAGTCACTTGACCCTGTTTGCCTCAGTTTCCTCATCTCTAAAATGAGCTGGAGAAGGAAAAAGCAAACTACTCCAGTGTCTTTTCCAAGAAAACCCCAAATGGGGGCATGAAGAGTGAAAAATGACTGAACAAGTGAGAGAGAATGAGGAGTCAAAATAACACCTGGGCGTCAAGTCTGGGGTTATTAAGAGGATGATCCATAGTAGCAGTGAAGTTAAGAAAAGAGGATTTGTCTTCCTGGAGCTTCCTCCTCTGTAAAACAATGGGATTGGACCAGATGATTTTTAAGGTTGCTGCCATCTCTAATATTCATTTAAATTATTTATTCATCCATTCAATACTCATTAAGCATTTACCTTCCCTATTACTATTGAGGGCACTACCATCCTTCAAGTCACCCAGTTTTACAACCTAGTTAATGTCAAGGTGTAAAAAAGTTACCAAAAGCTAGAACAATGGGTTAGACTGAAATAGCATGGATTTCAATGGAAATTTACACCACGCATTGGCCAATAGAGAGGGTTTTCACCAGCCAGGACACCACAGCCCCAAGGTTTAAGTACTAAAAAATCTGAGTGGGGGAAGGGGGTGGGAATTGGGGGGGGGGGGGGGCTTCCTGAATAGAACTCAAAATATCCTTTTCTGTTTTCTTTCCTTATTAAGCTGCATCTGGTGAGCTTATCACCTCATATAGATTCAGTTATCTTCTCTGCGGATGATTCTCAGATGTGTTCATCCAACCCTAGCCTCTCTCTTGACTTTTAGTCTTGAAGCTCTAACTTCCCTATTAAACTCTTTAAACTGAATAGATAGCTTAAACTCAACATGTCAAAAACCAAACTCATTATCTTTTCTGCAAAAAAACTTCCCTTTTTCTAACTTCCCTGCTTCCCTATTTCTGCAGAGCCACTAGGCTTCTGTCATCCTCAACTCTCTCACCCCACCCCCATGCCCATATCCAATCTGTTGCCAAGTCCTATGGATTCTACCTTTGAAACATCTCTGGTATAGGCCCTCTTCTCTCCTTTGCTGGTATAGGCCCTCATCTCCTCACACATAGCACAGGGCTTACCCCATCCCTCTCTCTCTCTCTCTCTCTCTCTCTCTCTCTCTCTCTCTCTCACACACACATACACACACACACACACACACACACACACACACACACACACTCCATTTAACAGATCCCCCTGGCTCCCTATTTCCTCTAGGATCAAATATAAAACTCTCTGGTCTTTTTCTACCTTTCTAGTCTTCTTACTCTTCTCCACATACTCTATAATACAGTGCTGCTGGCCTCTTTGCTGTTCCTCACATATGACATTCCATCTCCCAGATTTCTGCCTTTTCAATGTCTGTCCCTCATTTTTGGAATTTCCTCCTGCCTGTGTTTCCCTCCTGGTTTTCTACAAGTTTCATTTAAAGTCTCACCTTCTACAGGAAGCCTTCTCTATCTCCCTTAATGCTACCACTTTCCCCTCTGAAATGATCTCCAATTTATCTTGTCTGTTGGACAGGACTGAAAAACACTGAACAGTAACAACAGCATTGTTTGTATGTAATTGTTTGCATCTCATCTCCTCTGTTGGATTATAAACCTAAGGGAAGGAACTGTTTTTGCCTTTCTTTGTTTCCCCAGCACTTAACATGGTGCCTGGAACATAGTAGGTACTCAATAAATGTTTGACCTGACAAGATATCCAAGATAACTTCCCACTTTAAAAGTATAAACTCGTTGAGGGCAGAGACTTATTTTTTTGCCTTTGTTTCTTACCCATAGTAAGTTTTTATAATGTTTGATGGATTGGATCAGACTGGAAATCACTGAAGGAAAGATTGAGGAGGAATAGGACTCTTTCTTGATAGTAATGGGGGAGTTTATGGGCTAACAATGTGTGTGAATCTCAGGTATTTTAGAAATATCAATCCATAGAGCCTCTCGCTTCCTCCATTGGGAATTTCCTTAAGTCAATACTAAGCTACCAGGAGCTTTTTACACTCCCTCCCTGCCCATCTTGTGTGCCAGGGAGATAGCTCCAACTGGCCATACCTTAATCAATCAATCAAAAAACATTTATTAAGCACCTACTATTTGCCAGGCACTATGCTAAACTCTGAGAATACCAAGAAAAAGGCAAAATGTAGTCCCTGCCTTCAAGGCACTTAGAATCTAATGGGGGAGATAACATGCAAAGATATACAAGGCAAGCTATATAATAATTAACAGAAAGAAAACACTAGAATTAAAAAGGGTATAGGAAGGCTTTCTATAGAAGGTGGGATTTTAGTTGAGACAGAGAGGAAAAGATATACAAGGCAAGCTATATAATAATTAACAGAAAGAAGACATTAGAATTAAAAAGCGTTAAGTAAGGCTTTCTATAGAAGGTGGGATTTTAGTTGAGACAGAGAGGAAGCCAGAGAGGTCAGCATTTTCAGCAGAAGAGAGAGAGCATTCCAGGCATGGGGGACAGCAGAAAAAATGCTGGGAGCTAAGAGATAGAGTGTCTTGTAGGTGCAATAGCCAGGAAACCAGTGTCACTGGGTCAAAGATTGAGTTGTGGAGTAAGATTTAAGAAACCTGAAGGTAGAAGGGGCCTAGGTTTGAATGTCAAACAGGATTTTGTATTTAATCCTGGAGGCAACAGGGAGCCACTGGAATGTATTGAGCAGAAGGGAGTCACCCTGGGCCCTCAGCAGTAGGAAATGCAACTACTGTATTTCTGCCTTTTGGAAATAGAACTAGTAAGTAGTTACTGGGTCTGGTCACAGGAAACAGGGAACTTTCTCTCTCTCTCTCTCTCTCTCTCTCTCTCTCTCTCTCTCTCTCTCTCTCCCTCTCTCTCTCTCTCTCTTTCTCTCTCTCACTCCCCCCTTCTCTCTCCCCCCCCCCCTCTCTCATCTCTCTCCTCTGTCTGTCTCTCTTCCCCATTTATTTTTCTCTTTCCCTCATCTCTCTCTCCCACTCTGTCTCTATCAGTCTAGCTGGTACAGTGATAGAATGTTGGGCCTGGAGTCAGGAAGACTCATCTTTGAGTTCAAATCCAACCTTAGACCTTTACTAGCTATGTGACCCTGGGCAAGTCACTTAACCCTGTTTATCTCAGTTGTACCAGTGATCAAAAATGCATTTTAGGAAAATCCTGTTAGTGGCAGAATGGAGAATGGATTGTTTTGGAAAGTCTTGAGGCAGGCTGACCATCAGTAGGCTATTGCAGTAATCAAGGTGTGAGATGATAAGGGAACTAGAGTCATGTCAGGGTCAGAGGAGAGTAGAAGGCATATTCAAGAGATGTTACAGAGATGAAATCAATAGGCCTTGGCAATAGCTTGGATATGGAGGGTGAGAGATAGTGAGGAGTCCAGGATGGCTCTTGGGCTGTGATCCCAAGGCACTGGAGGGATGGTATTGTTCTCTATAGTAACAAGGCTTAAGGGGAAATATTCTTTTTTTAAATTTTTTTTTCAAATTTTTAATTTATTTATTTTTAGTTTTCAACATTCATTTCCACAAGATTTTGAGTTACAATTTTTTCTTTCTTTGTCTTTCCCTTACCCCCCACCCCAAAAGGGGAAATACTCTGATTCTGTTTTGGATGTGTTGAATTTTAGATGTCTACTGGACATCCAGTTCAATGTCTGAAAGGCAGTTGGAGATGCAAGACTGGAGTTCAGCAGAGACTGTCGAAGGAAAGGTAGATTTGAGAATCATCAGCATAGATGATAATTAAATCCATGGGAGCTGATAAGATTAGCAATTGAAGTAGCATAGAGGGAGAAGAGAAGGCCCAGTATAGAATCATAAGGGACATCTATGATTAGAGGGTATGATCTGGAGGAGGATACTGAAAAGGAGACAGAGAAGGAGTGGTCAGATAGGGAGGAGGAGAACCAGGAGAGAGTGGGTCCTGAAAACCTCAGAGAAAAGAATATCAAGGAAGAGAGTACAGTCAACAGTGTCAAAGGCTGCAGGGCCATCCAGGAGAATGAAGATTGAGAGGCCATTGAATTTGCTAACTAAGAGATAATCATTAACTTCGGAGCAGGTAATTCCTGTGGATTATGGTCAGAAGCCAAATTATAGAGGGTTTAGAAATGAGTGAGAGGAGAAAAAGTGGAAACACCAATTGCAGAAGCCTTTTCTAGGAGTTTAGATACAAAGGGCAGAAGAGAGAGAGGATGAAAGTTAGCAGGGATAGAAGGACCATGTGAGAGGTTTTTTGTTTTTTTGTTTTTTTTTTTCAGGATGGGAGAAACATAGGCATGCTTATAGGCAGTAGGAAATGGCCCAGCAGACAGGGAGAGACTGAAAATAAGTGAAAGGGTGAGGATGACAGAGGGGGATATCTGCTGAAGGAAATCAGATTGGAATGGGATCTTGATTGCTCGATTGGACATATTTACAGTGTATCTTCCAGGTTATTTTCTCTTTAAATGGACAGCATCCCCCTCCAAATAATGAGAAGCCAGAGCTCTCTGTGAAATACAAGAAAGGGAGACAAGGGAATGTTTGCCCTTTTCTTTAAGAAGAAGAAGTGAAATGATGTGGTAAAGACTGTGAATTAGTCATTTTCTGAATCCAAAATCAGGTGCAAAAGAGGAAGAGTGGATAGGGAGGTTTCTTTTATTTATTTTAGCTGACATTTCTGAAATACTTTTAACTTTTTAAAATGCTTTCACATTCGTTAATTCAATTAATCCCCAAAATACCCACAGTAAGGGAGGCAGTATGAGTATTATTATACCCATATGACAGGTGAGGAAACTGATACCCAGAAAGAGGGAGAAGTGACTTGCCCAAGGTCACATAGCGAGTTACACAGCCAGGTTTCTTCCAGTTCCGGGTTTTCCCATTGTTTCAGTTGGGCTTGTTTGATAAAATCAATAGTCATCCTGGGCCCTCAGTAGTAGGATATGCAACTGCTGTATTTCTGCCTTTTGGAAATAGAACTAGTAAGTAGTTCATGGGTCTGGTCACAGGAAACAGGGAACTCTCTCTCCCCTCTCTCTCCCTCCCTCCCCCCCACCCCCCCCTCTCTGTCCCCCTCTCATCTCTCTCCTCCATCTCTCTTCCCCATTTATTTTTCTCTTTCCCTCATCTCTCTCTCTCCCTCTCTGTCTCTATCAGTCTCTGTGTCTTCTCCTTCTCCTTCCACTACAAATGCCAGGACAGTACTCTGCCCCCAGCCATTTGTTGTTCAGTCATTTTTCAATCATATCAGACTCTTCTGACCCCATATGGGGTTTTCTTGGCAAAGATACTGGACTGGTTTGTCATTTCCTTCTCTAGCTCATTTTTTGCAGATGAAGAAACTGAGATAAACAGGGTTAAGTGACTTGCCCAGGGTCACATAGCTAGTAAATGTCTAAGGTTGGATTTGAACTCAAATATGAGTCTTCCTGACTCCAGGCCCAACATTCTATCTACTGTACCAGCTAGCTACTGGCCCCTAACCAATATTCTCCACTATACAGAATAGAATAGTACAAGAGAGAATGTAATAAGTCAAAAAGAGTGATGTCCCTAAGTCTTCAAGCAGAAGGTGACATTTCACAGGTTCATAGCACTTAAACCTGAAAAAGATCTCAGAGATCACATAATGCATACCCCCACGTATACCCTGCTTTATTTAACAGGTGTAGCAGCAAGCACTCCAGTGTCCCCAGGGTGGCTGCCAACACAGGTTCTTAGATCTGCTTTTCTAAAGGAAAGCAACTCAAAATGGGTTAACAATCTTGCTTTAATCAATCAAACATGTCATTTACCTAGTTCAGGGGAAAAAGGTCAGCACCCCAAACTTTAGAATATACAGACAGAAACATTTCAAGCAGACAGGCCTCCAACTGTCCAACCATTACATCTATACCAAATCACAGTTACCAGAGAGGGAAGCATCAACATCTGGGTTTTCAAAGCCGGGGTCTCTCAATGGCTGCCCAGAGTCTCATCTGGTCAAATCACATAACACTTCTCAAAGTGAGCCCCAAAACAAAGCCTCACATCAGGGATTATATAGCCTTCTCCTGGCTCAGAGAATGTCACAGCCCTCTTGACCCACTGCCCAATCACAAAGCACCAAGCTGTGGGCGTTCCTGAAAAACAAGCCTCCCACCACAGGCTCAAGGTGCACTTAACCTAGGGACAGGGAAGATCTTAAAAATTTACATTCCTATAACAACTGGTGAAGACACTGTGGTGAGGGGGAACAACTTGTCCAAGGTCTTCTACATGGAAAGTGAGAGGAATAGCCAGCATTTGGACCCAAGTCTCCTGACTCTAAATTCAATGTTCTTTCCTCCTTGTTCTTCCACAATGTTCTTTCCAGGGCTAGATTGTCTCCTTTGAAATATAGCTTGAAAGATTCCTAGGAGGGTGGCTAGGTGGCACCGTGAATAGAGCACCAACCCTGGAGTCAAGAGGACCTGAGTTCAAATCTGGCATCAGACACTTAACACTTATCAACCATGTGACCTTGGGCAAGTCACTTAACTCCAACTGCCCTGCCCTCCCCCCTCCAAAATAAAAGAAAAGAAAAAGATTACTAGGACTTCAGTTGGGGAAGAAGGGGGTAACTGGAGGAGAAGATTCCCAGGGGAGGGGTGAGGCATGGGGGGAGCAAAGATATGACCATGGGAAAGGGCTATCATCAGGAGAATGTGGTTCCTCATTACCCCACTTATTCATACTCTCACAGACAAGTAAAATGATTTTTTATTTACTTTGCATATTTTCTGTTTTTATTTATCTTTCTATGAATTGTTTTCCTTCAGTAAAATGGAAGTTTCTTGAGGTCAGAGACGTTTTCATTTTTATCTATCTATAAGCACTAGCATGGTACTTGGAACATAGTAGGTAACTTGCCTGCCATTTTGGTCCCCCTTTTATGGTTGAGGAAGCTGAGGTTTAATGAGATTGAGTGGATGTCCATCAATTGGGGAATGGCTAAGCAAGTTGTGGTATATAATTGTAACAGATACTACTGTGCTATAAGAAATGATGAGCCCTACCATCTTAGAAAAACATGGAAAGGCTTGCACGAAATCATGGAGAATGAAATGAGCTGATAAATAGAAATGTGCAGTGCGTGGTTTTATATCTATATCTGTGTTAAATGGAGACCTTCTCTAAAGCAGGGTAGAGAGGGAGGGAGGGAGATATTTTGGAACTTAAAATGAAAGAAAACAATTAAATTAGATTTTTTAAAAATGAGATTGAGTGGGTTCCCCAAGGAACCCCCAGCTATTTAGTATATCTCCTAAATGAGAACTTGAATCCATGGATTCTGACTTTACCTCTAGCATTCATTCCAATACATGATATTTGCCAAAGAGAACACTACACATAAATTCCTTCCTCACCCTAACTTCTCCCCAAAGGGAAGAAGGGTGTTATTCATTAGCTCAGCTCACATCACTCCAACCCCAGCCACAAAAGGTGTTGCATCCGTTGGGAAAGTAATAGTGTGATTCATGATTAAATGAGTAATCAGGCTCATTGTTAGGGGTGGGGGCAGGGAAGATGTTTTCCTATTGCTTATTATTAATAGAAACCTAGGAAGGTGTGGATGCTGAGCAACCCACACAAGGCTTTTTAGCATGACAAGCTGGCTGTATTATCTTCCTCTCCTGAGACATCAGAATGATGTCATTTCTGGGTTGCCCCATCTCTCAAAGTCTGGGACCATTGAGTGTCTCCCGGATTACCTGGGGCTCAAAGCTTTCAACAAGCTTTCTCAGCCTCACTTTCCTCCTCTTTTGCATCATCCAACCCAATATTGGTTGATAAATGAAATATCTTCCACACCAGACATGTCTTCAATTCAACCCAACAGGAAATCTCTCCTGATCATTTCTGCATCAAATTTTTCCTGATAGTAATATTCTAGCAAGTGTGATTTGATAAGGGGTAAATTAATATCATAGAATCTTAGAGACCATTAGAACCAAAAGGGACCTTAGAATATAAGATGTTAGGATAGGAAAAATGGATACACAAAGCTAGGAGGAACCTTAGAACAGAATAGTAGAAGAAAGAACAGCATTAGAACATAGATTATTAACACTCAATGGTAGATCTAGAAGGGACCTTAGAATATAAAGTGTAAGGGCTGGGCAGGACCTTAAAACACAGTCTTTGAGACATAACACAGAATGTTAGAACTGAAAGAGACCTTATGGGTCGCCTAGCCCAACCTCTTCGTTTAACAGATAAGGAAAAGGAAGTGACTCAGTGAACGAGGCAGTAATTGTGCCCAGGACTCCTGACTCCCGGTCTTCTGTCCTTTCTCCTACACCGTGTTATCTCTGATGGCAGCAGGGCACACATTCCCTATGATCATATTTTCTGGGATCTCAGCCACAAGTTAGCATGTGAGTTACAGCTAACATGATCTTACAGAAATACATATTGCCAGGATGCAGAGTAAGGACACAGTCAGAACTGAGGGAGACCCCATGTGGGGTTGTGACCCACAGTTTAAGATGTGCTGAAGGGGCTGCACGTGGAAAACGTTTAAGAAGCCCTGGTCTAGACATTTATTGATCCATCTAGTATGTACAAGGCACTATGCTAGGAATGGGGAGTCTAGCAGAAGAGAAGGCAAACACAAAGAGCTTAAAGTCTCACTTTTCCCCCACAGCCTTCCCCTCTTCTGAACTTCCCGATTGCTGATTCGGGCACTACCATCCTCCCAGTCACCCACACTCACTAACTTGGTGTCATCCTTGATTCGTCAGTCCCATTCACCCCAAGTATCCAATCCATTGCTGAATCTTGTCATTTCCAAGTTCAGAGCATCTCCTGTGTACCTCCTTTACTCTCCACTCTTATTAACCCTTATTCAAGCTTTCCTCACCTCTTAGCTAGACCAGCACAATAGCCTTCTAACACACTCCCTTCTCCAATCTCACCTGCCAAAGTGATTCCCCAAAAGTACATCTCATCATGTCACCCTCTTGCTGAGATCCATTGGCTCCCTATTATTCCCAGGATCAAATACAAGCCCCTCTTTTTGACTTTTGAAGCTCTTTAAAACCTGGCTCCTTCATACCTTTCCTATCTTCTTCTGCGTTACACCCCTCCACTCACTCCATTATCCAGATGAACTGGTTTAATTCCTGTTCCTCACACATGCATTCCATCTTCCAAACCTGTGTCTTTGCACTGACTCTGCCCTATGCCTGGGATGCTCTCTCCCCACCCCCATTCACCAGTGACTCCTGACTTTCCTGACTTCCTTGGCATCCTTCAGGTATCACGGTGGATAGGATGCCTTTCCCAGGCTCCCCCTCTGCTAATGTAAGTACATCCTCTTTAAGGTTGTGTGTGTGTGTGTGTGTGTGTGTGTGTGTGTGTGTGTGTGTGTAGATGTAAGTATGTATATACTTTTCAAGAATGATATAGGAAAGAAGGGGGAAGAAGACCAGATCCTTGTGGTGGAAGAATTTCCAATCCAGTTGAAATAAACAAAACAACTAACCACCCTACCTCTACCACTCACCCCGAGGAAATGATCTCCCAACTTATCCTAACTTTACCTGTTATTCTTTTATCACTCTACTTTGTACCAATTGTCATTTGTAAAGACAACATCATGGGATTTGGAGCTGAGAAGTGACATCCTGGATAACCTGGTAAGTCTCCCCAATTTTACATTCATTTCAATGTTTAACAACTGTTGTTTTTTAAAGCTCCCACTTTGTGTAAGGCCCCTGAACCTTAGACCATGTTGACATATGTTAGCTTTCCAAGGGCAAAGACTTCTTAGAATGGATCCCCAGGTAGCTAGTTCTGGGCCCCAGGGTTTGTCTTTGTTTTTTTTCCTTTACTAAATTATAAACTCCTGAAGATCTCTGAAACCCCACCTGAGGCAATCAGCATCTCTACATTCTTGATCCCTTACTCAGCTTGCCTCTGAGGCTCCAGAGATCCGCTACCCTAAGCCAGGTTTACCTTCTACCTCTGCTTGTTGTCATAATTGGATGCAACAGGCTAGCATCTGCTCTGCCTTTTCCATTCTCCTGCCTGCCAATAAGAGGATTCCAAGGGTTCAATCCAATTTGCTTCAGCATTCATTTATCAACTGCCACCTATATTCAGGTACCAGGCCAGACCCTGAGGATTCAAAAGAGAAGGAAAGAAAAGAAAAGAAAGAGCTATTTTCTTTAAATGCAGGTCTAGTCATTCATTTCCTATTAGCCCCTAGTGAAAATCAGCATCCAACCTATCTTTCTAGTTTCCTTGTATATTTTCTCAGCAAATTGGCAATTTTTATTATTCCTCGCAGCTGGCACTCTGTCTCTCTCCCATTTCCAGGCCTTTGCGCTGGCCATCTTTAATGCCCACAATACACTCCCTTCTCTTCTCTGCCTGGTAGAATTCTGTATTTCTTTTAAGACCCAACTCAAGCTTGAGCACAAAGACTTTCCTTATCTCTGCATCTTTTTGTTAGCCTGCTTACATTATTAAGAATTCCTCTTTACATTGAGCCAAAATTTTCCTCCTGTAATTTTCTCTCCATTGGTCTTAGTTGCCTGTCTTAAGACTCCAACAATGTCTAATGATGATGATGATGATGATGATGATGATGATGATGATAGCAAGTATTTTTTAAGTCTATGTCATCAGTCACTGTGCTATGTCCTAAGGATACCAAGAGAGGCAATAACATAGTGCCTTGCTCTCAGAGAGCTCATATTCTACAGATAACTGGGTACATAAAAGATATATACAGTATAAATAGAAAGCTCTTGTGTAGGAAGGCTGGGTGCTAGAAACAACACTTCAAGGAACTAGCATTAAGAGGATGCATTATCTGTTTTGTTGTTATTATTGAGGTTTTTTTTTTTCCAGTTATATCTGGCTCTTCATGACCCCATTAAGGGTTTTCTTGGCAGAGATACTAGAGTGATTTGCCATTTCCTTCTCCAGCTCATTTTACAGATAAGGAAACTGAGGCAGACAGGGTGAAATAAATTGCCCAGGGTCACATAACTAGTAAGTGTCTGAGGTCAGATTTGAATTCAGGAAAGTAAGTCTTCCTGATTCTAGGCCCAGCACTTTATCCACTGCATTGTCTATAAAGAATTTTAAGACAATAGAACCAACTAAGAGTGAGTCTGCTTTTTTATGATCATGCTGAGGCAATTCTAAACAGTATCAATGAAAAAAATACCCCTCCTTGAAAAAATCTTTTGTTGGTCTAAGTTCTAAACAATTGCTATGTGACCTCTGACATGCAGAGTCAGTTATATTCAGACTGAGCTATACAAGTTTGTTTCGAGAATAAACTTAGAATGATTTGGAATAACTTGAGCTCAATCTTAGGGAAGCTTGTGTCTCTAACCTTTGCATTTAACCAGTGAATTTGAAGTAAACAATGATGACACAATAATTAGAAAGATGAAGAACTTACTTAAATTACTATTATTATATGAGACCACCTGGAATTTTTATTTCTATTTAAAATTTAAAACAGTGAAACACTGCAAGGTATAATTTATTTTTTAAGTGTGAATTTGAATCATGCATGAAATGTTTTTACTGATTTTGAATATCTTTAAATTTGAAATTTGTTCTTTTAAAATTGTTAATTGTTTTAAAATTAAAGAACAAACCAAGAAAATCAAATGTTAGTTACATCAGTGGTATGAGTTAGTACTTGCCTAAATTGTAACATTTGCAGATATTTTGGTTTTATTAAAATTTACTTGGGAAATGGGGTTTTAAGAATGGCCAAACTTATCCTTTTGTTTAAGATTTTTCCTATTTGTATATCTGTTGCTCCATATGGAACTTTTTGAAATTAAAACTAATAAAATGTGTTCCTCTATCTGCTAGAGCAAAGATAGTTGGAGAAATCTAGTCATAATGTTTATTGGACATGAATATGAACAGAGGATCAATTTTGACAGTCATTGACAAATTACAAAAGCTAAGGTTTGAAAACAAACTGTAATGTTGCTATTCATTACTATGATGGTCCAATATTAGGTATACGTTTTTCTCCCTTTTAAAAAAATACATTAATAATTTTAAAAAGCATTAATCTATTATATTTTCCTAACTTTTTACTGTAGCATTTATTTTATTTTAATTTTTTACTGGAATGTATGTGAAGTTTGTTAAAGGAAAAATTTTCACCGAATTTCTTTTCTGACCATGACTATTATTTGTTTCATTTCATGATAACTGCTGAAAATAATTTCATCCTATAGAAGAGGAAGGTATTAAAAATGAGTGGAACAAGGGTGTCCACTATCACCCCTCTTATTCAATCTGGTACTAGAAACACTAGCAGTAGCAATTAGAGAAGAAAAAGAAATCAAAGGAATCAAATTAGGCAAAGAAGTGACCAAGCTGTCACTCTTTGCAGATGATATGATGATATACTTAGAGAATCCTAGGGAATCAAGTAAAAAACTACTTGAGACAATAAATAAATTTGATAAAGTTGCAGGATATAAAATAAACCCACATAAATCCTCAGCATTCCTGTACATCTCTAATAAAACTCAACAGCAAGAGATAGAGAAATCCCATTTAAAGTCACTGTAGACATTATAAAATATTTGGGAATCTACTTGCCAAAACAAACCCAGAATCTATATGATCACAACTACAAAACATTTCTCACACAAATAAAAACAGATCTAAATAGTTGGAAAAATATCAATTGCTCGTGGCTGGGTCGAGCTAATATAATAAAAACGACAATTTTACCAAAACTAAACTATATATTTAGTGCCATACCAATCAATTTACCAAAAAACTACTTTGTAGAGTTAGACAAAACAATAACAAAATTTATTTGGAAAAACAAACGGTCTAGAATATCAAGGGAATTAATGAAAAAAAATGCTAGGGAAGGTGGACTAGCTATGCCAGATCTTAATCTGTATTATACAGCAGCAGTCATCAAAACTACTTGGTACTGGCAGAGGTGTAGAGTAGTGGATCAATGGAATAGATTAGGTGCAGGAGACCCAACAGTTAATGAATATAGTAATCTATTGTTCGATAAACCCAAAGACCCCAGTTTTTGGGATAAGAATGCACTATTTGACAAAAACTGCTGGGAAAACTGGAATACAGTATGGCAGAAAGTGGGCATAGATCACTATCTAACACCATATACCAAAATCAAGTCTAAATGGGTGCATGATCTAGGTGTAAAGGATGATACTGTAAGCAATTTGGGAAAGCAAGGAATAGTTTACCTGACAGATCTGTGGAGAGGGGAAGATTTTAGGACCAAACAAGAATTAGAGAGCATTATAAAATGCAAAATGGATAATTTTGATTACGTTAAATTGAAAAGCTTCTGCACAAACAAAGCCAATGTAACCAAGATCAAGAGGGAGGTGGGAAATTGGGAAAGAATTTTTACAACTTGTGTCTCTGATAAAGGACTCATTTCTAAAATTTATAGAGAATTGAGCCAAATCTATATGAATACAAGTCATTCCCCAATTGATAAATGGTCAAAGGATATGAACAGGAAGTTTTCAGAGAAAGAAATTAAAGATATCTATAAGCTTATGAAGAAATGCTCTAAATCACTATTAATTAGAGAAATGCAAATCAAAACAACTCTGAGATACCACATCTCTCCAGTCAGATTGGCTAAGATGACAAAACAAGAAAGTGACAAATGCTGGAGAGGATGTGGACAAATTGGAACACTAATACATTGCTGATGGAGTTGTGAACTTATCCAACCATTCTGGAGAGCAATCTGGAATTATGCCCAACGGATTATAAATAATTTCATACCCTTTGATCCAACAATACCACTTCTAGGGTTATATCCCAAAGAGATCATAGAAGTGGGAGGAAGACCCATATGTACAAAAATATTTTTAGCAGCCCTTTTTGTGGTTGCAAAGAATTGGAAACTAAAGGGATGCCCATCAATTGGGGAATGGCTAAACAAGTTGTGGCATATGAATGTAATGGAATTTTATTGTGCTATAAGAAACGAGGAGATGACGGATTTCATAATTACCTGGAGAGACTTATACAAACTGATGCTGAGCGAGAAGAGTAGAATCAGAAAAAATTTGTATACAATCACAGACATACCATATCTGTGACGACCAACTATGACAGACTGGACTCTTTTCAGCAATGCAGTGATATAAGTTAATCCCGAATGACTCAAGAAAGTGAGAAATGCGCCATCCAGAGATATAACTAGAAAGAACTGAGCCTGAATCCTGATGGAAGCAAACCAAATGATCTTGTTCTTTTCATTGTTTGGTTTTATTTCTTCCTTACCATCTTTCATCCCACCTAGTACAATACGCCTTTGTAATTGGAATAATGTCTAATATGAATGCATTTGCAGACCCTATGCTGTACTATATGCTGTCGTGAGGGGAGGGGGGAGGGAAGTAAAGGAAATTTGAAAATCAAGGAACTATGGAATTGAATCTTGTTAACTGAAACTAAACTAATAAATTAATAAAAAAAAATTTTTTTAAATGATTGACTCCAGATGTCAGATATGCTAGATATGCTACTGATGGAAACTAATTTGAGAAAAGAACTAGGAAGGAGTAGGAGAAAAGGGGGACCAACAAAGACTTGCAGAATGTGGGATTTGAGCTGAGTCCCAATGGAAAGCAGGGAAACTAGGAGGCAGAGGGAGAACAATCTAAGTTTGGGGACAGCCAGTGTCAAGGCAAAGGATGGTGAGATGGAGTGTTATATGCAAGGAACAACAAGAAAGCCAATTGTTATGGGAATGGGAATCTAGGATCTTCCCTGCCCTTAGGCACTTTGATAGGCTTAAGTGACTCTGAGAACCTTCCCTGATTTGAAAATATACTCTATCCCCTAATAGGCTGAATGTGGTCACATGGAGCCTGTGGAGGGAGGTTTGTTTTTCAGGAATGCCCACATCTTGTTGCTTTTTGATTGGGCAGTGGGTCAAGAGGGTTGTGACATTCTCTGAGCCAGGAGAAGGCTATATATACTCTGATGTGAGATTTTGTTTTGGGGCAGACTTTGAGGAGAGTTGTGTGATTTGACCAGATGAGACTCTGGGTAGCTGTTGAGCCCACAGGCTTTGAAAACCCAGATGTTGGTGCTTCCCTCTCTGGTAACTGACTAGATATGGATGCAATGGTCAGACAGCTGGAAGCCTGTCTGCTGATCTGTTTCTCTGTCTGCTTGTAATTTCTGCTTGTAATTTTTTTGTATTCTCTGAAGTTTGGGGTGCTGACCTTTTCCCCCTGAACTAGGTAAATGACATATGTTTGATTAAAGAAAGATTGTTAACCCATATTGAGTTGCTTTCCTTTAGAAAAGGAGATCTAAGAACCTGTGTTGGCAGCCACCCTGGGGATGCTGGGGTGCTTGCTGCTACACCAATATAGCTGGATGCTAGAATGTATAAAAGGGGAATAAAATGTAAGAAGGCTGGAAGGGTAGGAAGAGGCCAGATTGTCTAGGATTTGAATGCCTTTAAGATGAGGATTTTATATTTGATCCTGGAGGTAATAGAGAGCCACTGGGTTTATGGAGTAAGAAGGTAACATGGTCAGACTTGTGCTTTTAGGAAAATCACTTTAGAGTAGGGAGATTCTTGAAGCAGGGAAACTGGCCAGAAGGCTATGTGATAGTCTAGGAGTGAGGTGATGGGAGTCCATACTAGACTGGTAGCTGTGTCATAGGACAGAAGACTATGTATATGAGAAGTGTTGCCAGGGTAGAAAAGACAAGATTGGCAACAGATTAGATGTGTTGACAGGAATCAAGGATGACACCAGGGTTGTGAGTTCAGGTGTCTAAAAGGATGGTGGTATCCTCAACAGCAATGAGGAAGCTTGAAATAAAATGGGCAAGTATGGAAGAAGGAAGGGTTTGGGGGTAGAAGGGGATAATAAGTTCTGTTGAGTTTGAGAGGTCTATGTGATATCCTGTTTGGTATGGCCAAAAGGTAGTTGGTGACAGATTATTGGAGCTCAGAAGAGATGTTAGGGCTAGATATACACATCAGGGAATTACCTTCATAGAGATAGTAATTGAACCCATGGAAGATGATGAAATCACCAAGTGTGATGGAGTAAAGGGAAAATAGAAGGCCTAGAATCAGAGAAGTTGCATTCAAATCTCAGCTCTGATTCTTAGAAACTGGGTGACCTTGGGCTAGTCACTAGGGCTCAGTTTCCCCATCTGTAAAATGAGAGGGTTGTCGTAAATGACCCCTGGGTTTCTAAAACTATCATCCTGAGACTTCTAAGAGTAATAATAAATTATTGTATTGATTGGATTAATCATATCACTTATAAGTATAAAATATCACTTACATCTGGGTCTTTAAGGAAGAAGGAGGTCTTCAGCAAGTAGAACAGTGGGAGGAGTCTAATGTGGGCATAGCAAGCAACCTGAATGAGGGCTGGACAAGAAGAGAATAAGAGTGAATAGTGTTGGATGATGAATTTTTGTTTTTCTGATGCAAGTTATCATGAGTCAGCTGGGCTTATGAGAAAATGAACATGAGCAAGAGCATTCTTGATCATGTAATATGGTTAGAAGAAAAGGCAGTTAGTAAGCAGACTTAGGGGAACTCCTTTTGTCTTTCTGGTTGCTCAGTGTGGGTCCTAGGAAAGCATCCAGTGGGAAAGAAGGGCACTAATGAAATATGTACTTTGTTAAGTGGACAGAGGATATTATGTAGTGCAAAGAATTCTGGAGCCTCCTAAATATCAACAAGTAGTCTCTGAAATAAGTAACATTAACCCTTCTATTTACATAGAACTTTACAAAACATTTTCCTCTTAGTCATTCTCTGAGGTAGGAAGTACAAGTATTATGATATCCTTTTTACAGACTGAGGACCAGAGGGATTAGTAATAATTCAAGGTTTGATTACAGTTTAAAATATATTAAACCACTCTAAAAGTAGATTATTCAAGTTCTGTTATCCCAGTTTTACAGGTATAGAAAGTGAGTGTTTATTTCATTATTTCATTTTTTTAAACATCACAATCATAGAATTTCCAGTTGGAAGGAACTTTATCTACTTCAATCATTTTGCCCCTCATTCTCCTACAACACACTAAGAAAGAGCCATCCATCTTTTTTTTTTAATATCTCCAAAGAGGGGGAATTCACTACCTGCTGAAGAAACTCATCCACTGTGGGATAGTTCTAATTGTTAGGAAGTTTTCCCTTGGTTTATCAACTAAGTGAGGGTGGTGGAATAGATATCCTCAAAGATCCATCTATTTTAGGACTAGCATTCAGTCAAGCCTCTGATAATTCATCCATGGTGCCTTGAAGTGAGTAGTAAGCCAAGTTTTGAACCAAGAAGACCCAGGCCTCTAACATATATTCTGGCTGTGTGATCCTGGGCAAGTCACTCAACTCTCAGCACCCTCAGGCAGGACTAAACTGACGAGAAAGTGTTGGCCTGCCCTAAATGGGGGAGTTTCTTCAACTAGGAATTCTCTATGCCAATGAGATCACAGGTCTGGCTCCTCTCCTGTCCAGTAGGTCAGGAAACCCACTGGAGATTTCAGTCCCACCTTTGCCAATTGTTGTTGTTCATCCTTCATTTTCAAAAAGGACATCATGGGCCAATGTCTTGACTCAGGTATGAATTGAATTTAAGTGAGGGAAAGTTGCACAAAGTTGGTAGCCTCACTCTCTTCCAGTGGCAGGAAAAAGGAAAAAATAGCTCTCGATGGCCCAGGATGCAATGAATGACCTTAGCGTCTTCTATGTCTGACCAAGCTCTAAGCATTCCACAGTACCTACTTCAGCTGCCTTCATGGCCATTGAGAACAAATTGTTCTCATTTGCCCATTCCACCAAGAGAAATCTTCATATGCATGGGGTAGACATCCCCCTAACTCACCAATGGGTTTGAGGGCTGTTGAATACCCTCAGCCTGGTTTAGCCCATCTGCTGAGATGGTTTTGCTGGGGGTATATCCAATATGCATGCTACTGAGTGACAGGTAGATACGAAAGGTATATTAGCAACCCTGAAAAGGGCCCAGCAAGCCCTCACACCAAAGGTGCTCATCCTCCTGAACAATTCAGAAATGCTTACTACCTGTGCAGCCATGGGTAAGCAATTTAATTTCTCTGAGTTTCATTTTCCTCATATGTGAAATGCCACTCGGCCCCAATTATTTTGCAAGGTCATAAGGATCAGAGGGATGATGGATATGAAAGTGAATTGTAAATTGTTTAGTGTTAAACACATGTATTACTAGATTATAAATTCCTTCTGACAGGGACTGTTTCTTGTTTGTTGTTATACTTCCTTGACAAGCTTGGTTACACAGAGAAAAATGATGGAGCAGCTTAAGTGCCATAACAAAGGGATAACAACTTAGACCCAGAGCTGGATGATCTCAGGGGTCATCTAGACCAATTGCTCCAGTCTACAGGTAAAGAAATAATAGTAAAATAATAATAATAGTAGCTAACATTTATTAATAATAGTAGCTAACAAAATGCTAAGCATTTTGCAATTGTTAACTCGTTTTATTCTCACAACTATCCTGGGATTTTTTTTCAGATGAAGAAACTGAGGCAGACAGAGATTAAGTGACTTGCCCAGAGCCACAGAAGTAATACGATGCAGAGATAGGGTTTGATGATGAGTTTCTCTGATCACTGCAGAGTGCCCTTCCATTAGATTGTGAGAGACTTTCAAAAGTTGTCTTTTGCCATTTTTTGTAGCAAAGTGATTGGCAAATAGTAGGCTTATTGATGGATCACCTCTCCCCAGTGGAGGGAGGGAGGGGATCAGTTAAGAGGCTATTCCAGCAAGAGCAAAAAGATAAAATGAAGTTGGGGTGAGTGAAAAACAATAAGAATTCTTTTCATCAATTCTCTTAATACTTTCAGTCAACAAACATTGAGAACTTACAAAGAATAGAATGTCAAGGCTGGAAAGAACCTTAGAACATATTAGAATATGGAAAGGCAGAGCTGGAAGGGACCTTATAATATGAAATGGTAGAGCTGGAAGGTCTCATAGAAGTATTCAACGAAGAATCACGTACCCCACGTCCTCTCCTCAGTGATTACAGGCAGATGATCATCAAACACTCTGTGGCCAACTCCCCGGGTTTTCGTCCAGACAGCGTTTTTCAGTCCTACATGACGGTGGCCACGTTCTACCTTTGGAAAGGCAGCTTTCTACATGTAGAGGCACAGACCGTGCTGACTCAGAATCCTGCTAGGGGCTTTCAGAGGGTGCTTGTCTGCGAGGCTGGGAGTTAGGAGATTTGCAATCTGTCCCTAAAGCCAGACAATCCCTGATCCCTCTGCGTCAGAGGCCTGACCCAGGAGCCACCTCGGCCTCTAGTATTTTTGTAGCCTTGAAACAAGGGACTGTCCTGGAAAATCTGGGATATGTGGTTGCTGTACCTTTGGGTGTCTTTAATACCCTCTCTATTAAATGTGGGAAATATGTGTGTGCCAGTGAGCTTCTAGGGGGCTTGGAGATAGTGGGAGGTGAAACTTGGTCAGTCGGTTTGGTTTTGGGGTTGTTTGCTTGCTTGCTTGCTTTGGGGACTGCTCTTTTCTCTCCTACATCCCTCCTGGTATCTGAATGAATTTCACTCTCCTGTCCCAGGTCACATTATTCGTTGACTGTCCTTTCAGGTCTTCCCTCTTTACAACCCAATTCAGTGGCCTTAGGAAGTAAGCAGCTCTCCCCTTTCTCTTTCCTCCCCCTCTCTGCCTTCTCCCTCTCTCTGGGATTGCCAACTCCAGCCTTTTCCTGGTTCTAGGATCCTAGCATCTTGAGCTGATAAGGAAACTTAAGAGATCCTCTCTCGCAGGACTACTTAACCTTTTTTGTGTGTATCTCAGACCCATTTGACAGGCTGTTGAAGCCTCTAGACCCCTCCTCAGGCTAGTATTTTTAAACACATAAAGTAATTATAAAGGGATCCAATTATATTTAAATATAGTTACTTAAATATTTTAAAGAACAAGTTCATGGACCTCAATTTATTTGATCCTCACAACACCTGTTCTAAGCCTGCCTTTTGGAGAGGAGAAGCAGGAGACCCAGACAAGGTAAAGGAATTCTCCCAAGTCACACAGAGGCAAGAAAGAGAATTCAAACCCAAGTCCTAAGAGTTCAAACCCAGACTTCTTTCTCCTAGATCAGCTGAGCTCCTCTGATTATAATACAGAGGGCGAGGTCACTCTGGCCCCAACCCAGGCATAATGTGTATATAGGTGGAGGCTAAATCACCAGCAAGAGGTGGGAAGGGGTAGGGAATGAGGGGTGGGGCTCTGCTGGGACTTTTAAATGGGAGAAGGGGCTGGGGGGACTATATAGTTATGTTCACATTTTTCAGTTGCTCGTCCAGACTGGAAGGGGGTCTTTTCAGAGATCTAGATGTGTGTGTGTGTGTGTGTGTGTGTGTGTGTGTGTGTGTGTGTGTGTGTGAGAGAGAGAGAGAGACAGAGAGACAGAGAGACAGACAGAGAGACAGAGAGACAGAGAAAAAGATAGTGAGACAGAGAGACAGGGAGACAGAAAATTTGTGTGCATTAGAGACAGAGAAAGAAAGCTAGAGACAGAGAGAAGGACAGAGGCAGAGGGGCAGAAAGTTACAGACAGAGAGAATTGTGTGTGTGTGTGTGTGTGTGTGTGTGTGTGTGTGTGTCTGTGTGTCTGTGTAAGAAAGAGGGAAGGGAGAGGGTTTCAGAGACACAGGAGTGTGTGTGTTTGAGAAAGAGAGACAGAAAGAGAAAGACAGAGAGAATTCTCAGCGATCTAGTCCAGCTCTCCCAGCCCAACAAACCCCCTCTTTCTGCCTCTAGGGAATCCATGAGAACCCCAGATGAACTTCCTTGAGAACAAGGAATTAAATCAGGGCTAGGAAATTCTCAGAGCTCAAAAGCTCTGAAATATAAGAAGTTATCCAACCCCAGGCTCCCAGAATTCACAGATTTCTTCCGGGAATCCCAGGATCTCAGAGGTGTAAGGGGCCTCAGTGAATATCTATTTGCTTCCCAGCTGCCAAGCCATAGCCACATTTCATAGGTCACACAACTTTGACTACTAAAGATCTTTATTTCTCAAAACCAAGGAAAACAATCTTCCTTGAAGTTGTGTCCTTTTCCCATCTCCCCATCATCCTATCCTCTTCATTTCCTTGACTTCTGGTTCCTGCTGTCTGAGCAGATGAGAGTACACTGTAAGGTTTAGTGTTTTCTGTGGTAGAGAATTTATATTTTTATAGGTCCATAAGGTACTTTGTGTTGGGAAGCATAAATCTAATCCAATTACAATAATAGTGCATATAGAGTACTAGACTTGGAATCAGGATAGCCTGAATTTGAGTTCTGTTTTATTAGCTGTTTGACCTTGGAAAAGTCATTTAACCTCTTTCAGGTCCAGTTTACTCATCTATAAAAGAACAATAATCATAGCAGCTATTTCAAAGAGTTGTTTTGAGGATCAAATAAAATAATATATATATAAAGTGCTTTGAAAAACTCAAAACACTATATAAATATTATACATTATCTCAATCAATCAGTAATCAATTAATAAACATTTATTAAGTGCCTGCTCTGTGCTGGACACTGTGCTAAGCACTGGATCACTGTATAGCACTTTACAGGTAAAGGTTGTCACAAAAGTCTTAGTGCTATCTTAAGACCTCTTTAAACTGCACTAAGACCTTTGGGACACCTATATTAAGTCACCTGATTCCCAAACAACCCTCTGAGGCAGGTGCTGTTATTGTGATCTCTTTACAGATGAAGAAACTGAAGCAGAGAGAGCTGAAATAACCTGAGCAGGGTCACAAATCTTGGAAGTACCCGAGACAGGATTTGAACCCCAGCCTCTTTGTCTCAACATACATTTTTGTAAAATTTTGAGTTCCGAATTTTTCTCCTTCCCTTCCCTCCTACCTCCCCAAGACAGCAAGCAATCTGATATAGGTCCTACATGTACAATCAAACCTTTTTGCCTCCAAGGCAATCATTCTATCCACTCTACTGACTAGCTACCTCATCTGAGACATGAATCCCTTCTACAGTATCCCCAATAAATGACTAGCCAAGCTCTGATTGTTGATCTCTCATTTAGAGGAACTCTTTACCACCTGAAACAGCCTATTTCCCTTGGAACTACTCTGATTGTTAGAAAAGCCAAAACCTGCTTCACTTCTTGCTTCCACCCACTGGTCCTCCCTCAATCTTCTGGCTGCAAATAGAACAAATCTAGTCCCTGTTCCACAGAACTTAAAGAATTTGAACATGGCCATCATGTTTCCCCTCAACCTTTCTCTTTCCAGGATAAAAATCTCCAGTCATTTCAGCAGGTATTTATATGATAAAGATCCTATCTACTCTAAATTGCCTCTACTCTAGATTTAACATATCCACTTTCTTTAATCAGTCTTCAACTGGCCCCTTCATTAGGCCTCCATCCAGATTGTCCTTCACTAGACATGATCTAACATGTTAATGGTCTTCCTAAAATATGATGCCCAGAAATGGAAACAAAACTCCAGAGGAGACCAAACAAGAGTAAAACACAGTAAGACTGATTCTGAACTCTATGCCTCCCCATGAATTATAAGGTTACATTCTCTTTTTAAACCATGTCACATTGTTGACTCATATGGAGCTTGCACTAAGACTCCTGAGTTTTTTTCCATGCAAAATGTTGACTAATTTCGTCTCTCTTGTTCTGTATTTATGCAGGTGATATTTTGAACCTAAGTGCATTTAATTAAATTCTATCATATTCAATTGAACTTGTGATTCTAGCTAGATTAGACCAAGTATATATGGAGGTTATCTGTGCTAGAGGGGAGACAATGATGCCATCACTAAAGGATTGATTCAAAAGGTATTTGAAGGAGGGAAAGATTTAGAGTGTGAGAAAATAATCTAGGACTTATTTATACTAAAAGAAGAAATTGAGATGATGATGATGGTACCTATAAAGCTATATGCCTCTTTTCTTGGGAGGTAGGGTGGTGCAGTTAGGTGGCATAGTGGATACAGTGTTCAACTTGGAGTCAGGAAGTCTCATTTCTTTGAGTTCAAATCTGACCTCAAACACTTACCAACTGTGTGACCCAGGGGCAAGTCACTTAATCCTGTTTGCCTCAGTTTTCCCATCTGTAAAAAAATGAGCTGGAAAAGGAAATGGGAAACCATTCCAGTATCTTTGCTAAGAAAACCCCACATGGGGTCATGAGGATTCAAACACAATTGAAATGACTGAACTACAAAATATGCCTCTTTTCCTATTTACATACAATTTTAAAGAGAATCATCTCCACATTTAGAGTATGCTCAATGAGGACATGGGTAGGAAATGGGCTTTTGCCATAGAAAAGCACGTCTTTGCTATCACTCAGTTAACTTAAAGGTGCAGAGGAGTGGTGTTCAAGCTCAAATAGAAAGAATGTCTGTTGGCAACATGCTGATTTAGAAAACCATAAAGTTACGTTATAGTGTATTTTTATGTGTTTTGCCAAATATTTCCCAATCACATTTTAATCTGGTTCTTCTTCGAGTTTCAGAGGCAATTCATATGACTCGTCTGGTCTAGAGTCTGGTCTAAAGGATACAAGATCACAAAGGGCTTCTTTTAGTTGGCTTTTTTTTAAGCATATGATTCAGTAAAACCAACACCGCCTTAATGGTTCCTTTCCAAAAAAATATCTCCTGCCCCTATATCAAAATCATGCAAGATTCCCTCCAGATAAACTAGCAGAGATAACCCCATTTAACTGCTCTCTGATGGGTATAAGGCAAGGTATAAAATAAGGAGGCACCACATGCCTTTGACAAGGATGGAGAAGTTGTAGGCACAAGGATCAGGTTGGAGAGGAAATCCCCCCAAAAGAGGAAGTCCTCCAGGTGCTCCCTGTTTGTAGCATCAAATTCTGAAACACCTCAGAGCCCCATGACCATTATCTGTGACCATGTAAAAGACTTTCACTTAACTAGCCCCATAGAAAAAGCTAAGTAACATAAAGAATGTCTAATGCCCAGATTATATAGTTGGATGAACAACCTATAGCTTTTGTCCATTAATATACCTATCTGGGACTGATGGACAATGAATCAGGTCCAGAAGAGGAAGGGAGACCATGTTGCCTTCAAGAAATTGCAGGTTTTTTGCAATGAGGTGGCTCAATGGATAGAGCACTGGCCCTGGAGTCAGGACGACCTGAGTTCAAATACAGCCTCAGACACCTACTAGCTGAGTGACTCTGCCCTGGCTAAGTCACTTCACCCTAATTATCTCCCCAAAACAAAAAGAAATTGCAAAAATCCCTTTATTGATTCCAAATTTCTCTCAGAAGAAAAGGTCTGTCTTTTAAAAAATATTTTTATTTTATTTTTAATTTATGGAATAAAACAAGTATTTTCATAACAGTATAATAAAAAAAGATGATTACACATGAAACTGCAAATCTTTTTATCTTTTCTTTTTTTTAATTTTGTATTTTATTTCTCCCCAGTTACATGTAAAAACTATTTTTGACATTCACTTTTAAAACTTTGAGTTCCAAATTCTCTCTCTTCCTCACTCCCCACTCCCCCCTCCCCCCACTAAGAAGGCATGCATTTTGATATAGGTTATACATGTGTAGTCATGCAAAACATATCCATAACAATCATATTGTGAAAGAAAACAGACAAAAATAACTCAAGAAAAATAAAGTTTAAAAAACTATGCTTCATTTGGTGTTCAGACACCATCAGTTCTTTCTCTGGGAGTGGATAGCATTTTTTATCATAAGTCCTTCATAGTTGTCTTGGATTGCTGTATTGCAGAGAATAGCTAAGTCATTCACAGCTGATCATCTTATAATATTGCTATTACTTTGTACACTATGCATTTCACTTTGTATCAGCCCATTCAAGTCTTTCTAGATTTTTTTTGAGAGCATCCCACTCATCATTTCTTATAGTATAATAGTATTCCATCATAACCACATATCACAACTTGCTTAGTCATCCCCCATTAGATAGAGATCCTTTCAATTTCTAATTCTTTGCCCCCAAAAAAGAGCTCTTATAAATCTTTTTTTTTTTGCATATAGTTCCTTTTCCTTTTTTTAAAATCTCCTTTGGGATACAGACCTAGTAGTGGTATTGCTAGGTCAAAGGGTATGCATGGTTTTATAACCCTTTGGGCATAGTTCCAAATTGCTCTACAAAATAGTTGAATCAGTTCACAACTCCACCAACAATGCACTAATATATCATTTTTCCTATATCCCTTTATAACCATTTCTTATTTACCTTTTCTGTCCTATTAGCCAAACTAATAGGTATGAGGTAACACCTCAGACTTGTTTTAATTTACACTTCTCTAATAAATAGTGAGTTAAGTATTTTTTCATATGACTATAGATAACTTTGATTACTGCATCTGAAAACTGATCATATCTTTTGCTCATTTATCTTCATAAATTTGACTCAGTTCTCTATATGTTTGAGAAATGAGGCCTTTATTAGAGAAACTTGCTTCAAAATTTTTTCAGTTACTATTGCTAAATGTATTTCCTTCTATCCTATGTTCCCCCCCCCATTTATTCTATTCTCTCTCTCCTTTCACCCTGTCCCTCCTCAAAAATGTTTTGCGTCTGACTATCCCCTCCTCCAATCTATCCTCCCTTTTATCACCCCCACCCCTTCTCTTATCACTTTCCCCTCCTACTTTCCTGTAGGGTAAGATAGATTTCTATACCCTATTGAGTGTGTATGTTATTCCATCTTTGAGCCAATTCTGATGAGTGTGAAGTTCACTCACTCTCCCTCACCTCCCTTTTCTCCTACATTACAAAAGCTTTTTCTTGCCTCTTTTATGTGAGATAATTTACCCCCATTTTATGTCTCCCTTTCCCTATCTCCCAGTATATTACTCTCTCATCCCTTACTTTTATTTTTTAGATATTATCTCTTCATATCCAACTGACACCTGTACCCTATATATACTCCTTCTAACTACCCTAATAATGAGAAACATCTCATGAGTTATAAATACCATCTTTCCATATAGGAATCTAAACAGTTTAACCTTATTAAGTCCCTTATGATTTCCCTTCCCTGTTTACCTTTTAATGTTTCCCTTGAGTCTTGTATTACAAAGTCAAATTTTCTATTCAACATCAAGAATGCTTGAAAGTCCTTTATTTCATTGAATATCCTTTTTTCCTCCTGAAGGATTATACTCAGTTTTGCTGGGTAGGTGATTCTTGCCTGCAATCCTACCTCCTTTACCCTTCAGAATATCATGTTCCAAACCCTCTGATCCTTTAATGTAGAAGCTGTTAAATCTTGTGTTATCCTGACTGTGGATCCACCACACTTGAATTATTTCTTTCTGGCTGCTTGTGATATTTTCTCCTTGACCTGGGAATTTTGGAATTTGGCTATAATATTCCTGGCAGTTTTCATTTAGGGATCTCTTTCAGGAAGTGATCAGTGGATTCTTTCAATTTCTATTTTACCCTCAGGTTCTAGAATATCAGGGCAGTTTTTCTTGATAATTTCTTGAAAGATGCTGTCTAGGCTCTTTTTTTGATCATGGTTTTAGGGTAGTCCAATAATTTTTAAATTATCTCTCCTGAATATATTTTCTAGGTCAGTTGTTTTTCCAATGAGATATTTGACATATTCTTCTTTTATCCCCATTCTCTTGGTTTTGTTTTATTGCTTCTTGATTTCTCATGAAGTCGTTAGCTTCCATTTGCTCCTCTAATTTTTAAGGAACTATTTTCTTCATTGAGCTTTTGGACTTCATTTTCCATTTGAACTGCTTTTTAAGATATTCTTCTCCTCATTGGCTTTTTGAGCCTCCTTTACCATTTGACCTAGTCTGTTTTTTAAGGTGTTATTTTCTTCAGTTTTTTTGTGTATCCCTTAGCAAGTTATTGACTCATTTTCCATGATTTTGTTGCACCACTCTCATTTCTCTTCCCAATTTTTCCTCTTCCTCTCCTACTTGATTTTCAAAATCCTTTTTGGGCTCTTCAATGGCCTGAGACTGATTCATATTTTTCTTGGAGACTTTTGATGAAGGAGCTTTGACTTTGCTGTCTTCTTCTGAGTGTATGTTTTGATCTTCCTTGCTACCAAAGTAAGTTTCTATAGTCAGATTCCCCCCCCCCCCCATTATTTGCTCATTTTCCCAGCCTATTACTTGACTTTTAATTCTTTGTTAAAGTAGGACTCTGCTTCCAGTGTGGAGGGCCTACTGTCCCTAGCTTCAGAGGTTCTGTGCAGCGTTTTGGTTTTTTTTGTTTGTTTGTGTGTGTGTGTGTGTGTGTGTGTGTGTGTGTGTGTGTGTGTGTGTGTGTGTTTTGAGGGGAATGCAAGGCAATTGAGGTTAAGTAACTTGCCCAAGGTCACACAGCTAGTAAGTGTTAAGTGTCTGATGCCAGATTTGAACTCAGGTCCTCCTGACTCCAGGGCTGGTGCTCTACCCCTTGTGCAGCTTTTTTCAGAGATACTTCTAGGGACATGTGGATTTTTAGTTCTTCCAAGGTGGTATGATCTAAGGAGAGGTGTCTGCTCCTCTCCTCACCTGTGCTGTGAGCAATCATAAGCTCTCTTTTCTGCCCTGGAACTGTTAGGAGGTTCCATCCTCCACTGTGGCCTCAATCTCCATTGTACTAGTATTCCTCCTCACTCTGGGACTGATGCCTAGGACTGTGACCTTGATCTGAGTATGGGCAAAGCAACAGAGTCCTACCTTAGTGCTAGCAAAGAGACCTCTATAATCTCCTTCTGAGCAGTTGTTCAATCCCCTTACCTTCTGTGGTCTGAGAGCTCTGGAAGCGGCCACTGATGCTGCTACTACTGCTGATTCAGTCACTCCCAAGACCTGCTCCTGACTTTTATGTGGCCAGAACTGTGCTGGCACAGCCAGGGCTAGACTATACTCCTCTCTCACCCTGGTGCAGCAGACCTTTCCTGTCAACCTTTTAAGTTGCCTTGGGCTAGAAATTTGTTTCTCTCCATCTTCTTGTGGGTTTTGCTGCTCTAGAATTTGTTTAGAGTAATTTTTTTAAAGGCATTTGGAGGAGTTTAGGGGAGAGTTCAGGTTAGTCCCTGCATTTACTCCACCATCTTGGCTCTTTCTCTGAAACTGCAAATCTTTTATGTATAACTTGCTATTCCTTTCACATAAATAAAGTTACCATGTAAATTTCTTTTTTTCCCCTTTTTATTTTTTTGGGGGGGGCCCCTACCCTCCCCCATCCTAGAAATGGCTACCACTAGATGGTACCAAAAGATTTTCAGAGGTAATCAGGGTTGAATGACTTGCCCAGGGTCACACAGCTAGTATGTGTCTGAAGGTAGATTTGAACTCAGGTCCTCCTGACTCCAGGGCTAGTGCTGTATCCACTTCACCACCTTCCTAATGATCTAATTTTTTTAACACCAATATTTTACCACTTGTCATATGGCTATAAGTCATAATACACAACAACCTCCAAGGAACTAAAAATGAGTATCCTACAAAGCAGTACAGAAAGGCATGATGTGAGCAGCATGTATGAGTAGGCTGCAGCCTGTGACAAATAAGGCACTTTGAGGTACCCCTGGAATAAAGGATATTATCAGAGAAATCCCGAGTGAAAAAGAAAATGGACTGGTCTTCATAGAAAGATCAGTAACAGTTAAGCTATTAAAAGCTTAAAACTACACTGAGATACCCTGTAGTACAACATGACCCAGAGGGCATGGTGGTCAGCAGCTGGTTTTGAACTGTCACTAACAATGCTTTATGTATGAAGAATGATGAAAAAAATAATCACCAAAGACATGAATGATCATAAAAGGGGATGTGCACATCAGTCACATAGCAATGGTGGAGAATAAAGATGAGCAAACTCAGGGTTGAACTAGATAGAGAATCAGAGGAAAGAAAGCCTCTGGCTTATTGGGTGGAATTCCTTTGGAGCATTTACATGACCAGACTATCACACCCACAAAGTGTGGATGAGTTCCAAGCAGCCATAGAAGAAATACCCATATTAATGGGATCACAGATCCATCTAAGCATCTAAATCAGGGGTTCTTAACTTCTGTTAAGATGATCCCCTTTGGCAGCCTGGAAAACTAAGGATCCTCTCAGAATAATGTTTTAAAATACATAAAATACAACCATTCTAGAGAGCAATTTGGAGCTATGCCCAAAGGGCTATAAAAATGTGCATACCCTTTGACCCAACAATACCACTTCTAGGGCTGTATCCCAAAGAGATCATAGAGGTAGCAAAAGGACCCATATGTACAAAAATATTTATGGCAGCTCTTTTTGTAGTGGAAAAAAATTCCCCATCAATTGGGGAATGGCTCAACAAGCTGTGGTATAGGAATGTAATGGAATACTGTTGTGCTATAAGAAATAAGGAGCAGAAGGACTTCATAATAACCTGGAGAGACTTATATAAACTAATTCTGAATGAGGAGAGCAGAACCAGGAGAACTTTATGCACAATGACAGACACACTGTATCTGTGATGACTAACTTTTATAAACAGGGCTCTTTTCAGTGATACAAGGTTATAAGACAGCTCCAAAAGACCTATCCACGTCCAGAGAAAGAATTACAGAGTTTGAATGCAGAGTGAAGCAAACTACTTTCTCTCTCTTTCACTTTGTTATGTTTTGTTTCTTCTTTCTCATTGTTCATTCCATTGGTTATAATTCTTCTTTACAACTTGACTAATGTTTAATGTAAAGGTATATGTAGAACCTGTATCGGATTGCATGCCGCCATGGGGGAAAGGGGGAGGAGAGGAAGGGGAAGAAAATTTGGAACTCAAAAACTTGTGGAACTTCATGTTGTAAACTAAAAGTAAATAAATTTAAAAGAAACAAAACAAAACAAAAACGAAAATGAACTGCATAAAATAAAATACATAGGATTATGAAGGAAATCAATTATACTGAAATAAAGTTTTCAAAATATTAAATAAATAAATAAACAAAAAGTTCTCAGGACCCAGGTGAGGAAGCCTTAGTTGATTTGTTTGTGTGGTACCCTGGGCACATACCTTCTTTGGCTACTATTAGTCCCCATCTTGCTAGGTACTTTAGTGACCTAGCACATGGGATTTGTCCACTTTCTATGCAAGGGTGTGTCCCTGTCTGTGTATTTACATAGTTTTTGATCTGTCACTGGTTTAGGTAAGTGATAAAGGAAATACAATTAGCTCAAGGCGTGGCCTTGAAAGATGTCTCTGGGCGGGAGGTTGTGTTTCTCCTGTGTAGATCTCTAACAATAGGACCAAAGTCCACTACTGGCCAACTGTTGCTCAATGTTTCTTCATTTGAGATGGCCAGGGTCCTGGGCATATTTGCATGGAATGAAGAGAGAAGACATTTCTTGCTTAGGGAATTTGCTCAGGCCCTTCCTGGGAACCCAAATGCAGATGTTTGTGGGTAGTGGGAGGGAGGATGAAAGAAGGTTTGTGAATTTATTAGGACATGGGAAGTGTGATTGAATAGTCCATTCTTATAGCTCCTGTCCCCATCAGATAGATTATTTTTTGTTGTGGTCTCTGCTGGAAGAATATTTCATTACCTTTACAGTTTACACATCAGCCTCTATTTACACATCTACACAAATGAGGGTGAGTGACAAGGTGATTTGGAAAGTCTTTTTCAGTCTACATTTACAGAATAAAAGTGGCATAGCTTGAGATTTGGTAGGGTCCTCAGAAGCCCTCTAGTTCAGCTTGTACATTTATAACAAGTATTCCTAACCTGTGATCGGTGAACTTATTTTTTTTTAATATTTTGATAACTAAATTGGTTTCCTTTGTAATTCCAACTGTTTTATTTTATGCATTTAAAAAGTTAATTCTCTGAAGGGGACCTTTATCAGCCTGCCAAACATTGATCGACATTGCTTCAAACAAATGTTAACAGATAGCTAGGTGGTACAGTCAGTAGAAAGTTGGCCCTGGAATCAAGAAGACCTGAGTTCAAATCTCATCCACAGACACTTACTGGCTATGTGACCACTGACTGCCTCAGTTTCCTCATCTTGAAAATTGAAATAACAATAGTACTTGCCTTATAGAGTGGTTGTGAGGATAAGAAAAAATATATGTCAAGTGTTTTGCAAATCTTCCAGTATGCTAGCTATTATTATTAAGAACCTCTGCTTTATAGGAATCCCCTCAACAACATCCTCCAACAAGTTGTCATGCACCCTTTGCTGGAAGCCCTACATTTGGACTTCTGCCCCCTCCACAGCAAGCTCCTTCCACTTCTGGTTATCTCTAACAGGTTGAAAGTTTTCCTTTCTCAAATCTGTTTCTTTATAACTTCTACTCATTGTTCCAGTTTTTCTTTCTGGGCTTAAACAGACCATCTTCTTTTCAATAATAGAAGAATAAAAGAAGATAATTCTTATCTTCTTTTCAATAATAGTCCTTCAGACATTTGAAAAGAGTTATTGTTCCCCTTTCCCCAGTTAGTTTTCTCTTATCTAGGCTAAACATACCAATCCTCTCAGCTGGTAATGGAATGGCTTCTCAGTGGTACTCTTCCAGATACACTCCAGCCCTTCCTAATATACTGGTAATAAAGATAATGATAATATTAATGATGATATATTCCTTTAAGGTTTGCAGAGTGCTTTAAAAATATTGTCTCATTTAGTCTCACAACAAGCTTGAGATGTTATTATTATCCTCATTTTACTGGTGAGAAAACCAAGACAGGCAGAAATTAAGTGACTTGCCCAGAGTCACACAGCTAATAAGTGTCTGAAGCTAGATTAAAACTCAGAACTTCTGACTTTAAAGATCCTTAAAGACCAGTTAGCCCAACTAATGAACACTTTATAGGTGATAATAGCAATAACAATAACTCATAATTCTCCACAATATTCTTTTGAGGAAGAAAATGTAAGGATTAATATCTTATTACATAGAGCAAAAAATGGAGGCTCAGAGATGTGATTTAACTTGCCAGAAGTCACACAGCTGGTAAGTGGCAGGGTTACAACTCCTGGTGACTGCAAATGCAACCTTCTTTCCTTTTAGACCAAAATGCATTAAGTTTTTTCTTTTTCTTTTTAATTAAATTTTATGTTTATTTTTAGTTTACATCATTCATTTCCACAAGATTTTTAGCTACAAATGTTCTCCCCATCTTTCCCCTACCCACCACCCCAAAACAGCGATCCCACTGAATAGCCCCTCCCCCAATCTGCTCTCTCCTATATCCTCTCCATTCCCCCTCCAACTTTCCAAAATTATACATATATATTTAAACATTTGATTTTAAAACTTTGAATTCCAGATTCTTTCCCTTCCTCCCTCCTCACCCACCCTTACTGGGAAGATAAGCAATTCAATATAGGTTGTACATATGTAGCTATGCAAAACCTTTCTATAGTGGATATATTGTGAAAGACTATGTTTCCCACCATCCTATCCTGCCCCCAACTTGTTCTATTCTCTACTTTGACCCTGTCCCTTTTCAAAAGTGTATGCTTCTAACTTCTCTCCCTCCCCAAACTGCCCTTCCCTCCATCGTCCCCCCTCTCATCCCCTTTCTCCCTACTCTCCTGTAGGGTGAATACCCTATTTAGTGTGTATGTCATTCCCCTCCTAAGCCAAATTCAATGAGAATAAGGTTGACTCATTCCCTTTTGCCTTCCTGTTCTTCCCCTCCATTGTAATAGATTTCCCTTGCCTCTTCTATATGAGGAACTTACCTCATTCTGTCTCTCCCCATTTCCTCTCATTACATTCCTATCTCTCCTCTCAATTTCACCTTTTAAGTATCATCCCTTCCTATTCAATTGGTCCTGTGCCCTCTGTCTATATATACCTGTACACATATACACACATTCACATATATTATTCATACGCCCACATACCCTCCTATATAGACATATATATGTATGTATACATACATGTGTATATGTGTATGTGTGTGTATACACACACACACACACACACACACAAACATTTATATTCCCTTCAACTATTCTCATACTGAGAAAAGTTTCATAAGTTACAATTATTGTTTTTCCATGTAGGAATGTAAATAGTCCAACTTTGATAAGTTCCTTATGGTTTCTTTTCCCTGTTTACCTTCTCATGCTTCTCTTGCTTCTTGTATCTGACTGTCAAATTTTCTATTCAACTCTGGTTTTTTTCCTCAAGAATGCTTGAAAGTCGTCTATTACATTGAATGACCATATTTCTGCCTGAAATATGATACTCAGTTTTTCTGGGTAGGTGATTCTTGGTTTTAATCCTAGCTCCTTTGACCTCTGGAATATCATATTCCAAGCCCTTCAATCCATCAGTGTAGAAGCTGCCAGATCCTGTGTTATCCTGATTGTGTTTCCACAGTATTCAAATTGTTTCTTCCTGGCTGCTTGTAATATTTTCTCCTTGATCTGGGAACTTCAGAACCTGGCTATAATATTCCTAGGAGTTTTCTTTTTGGGATCTTTTTTCAGAAGGTGATTGGTGGATTCTTTCAACTTCTATTTTGTCCTCTGATTCTAAAACATTAGGGCAATTTTCCTTGAGAATTTCTTGAAGGATGATTTCTAGGTTCTTTTTGTGATCATGGCTTTCAGGTAGTCCAGTAATTTTTAAATTATCTCTCCTGGATCTATTTTCCAGGTCAGTGGTTTCTCCAATGAGATATTTCACATTGCCTTCTATTTTTTCATTTTTTTTTGGATCTGTTTAATAGTATCTTGATTTCTCACAAAGTCACTAGCTTACATTTGCTCCAATCTAATTCTGAAGGAATGATTCTCTTCAGTAAGCTTTTGAGATTTTTTTTTTCCATCTGGCAAATTCAGCTTTTTAAGGCATTCTTCTCCTCATTGGCTTTTTGATCCTCTTTTGTCATTTAAATTAGTCATTTTTTTTTTCCAAATGCTTTATTAACTTCTGGTTTACATCATTCATTTCTGCCAGATTTTGAGTTACTATTTTTTCCCCATTTTTCCCCTACCCCCCACCCCAGAATAGCAGTCCCACAGGATATCCCTTCATCCAATCTGCTCTCTCCCATATCTTCTCCCATACCCCCTTCGACTTTTCCATTAGGGCAAGGTGAATCTCTGTGCCCCAATGCCTGCACATCTTATCTCCCAATGACATGCAAAATAGTATTAATAATGGTATTTATATATTTTTGAAACATTTAATTTTAAAACTTCAAATTCCAGATTCATTCCCTTCCTCCCTTGTCACCCACTCCCACTGGGAAGATAAGCAATTCAGTATATGTTGTACATGTATAGCTATGCAAAACAGTACCATAGTAAATATATTGTGAAAGACTGGTTATATTTCCCTCCCACCCATTGCACCCCCCACTTGGTTTATTCCCTACTTTGATCCTGTCCCTCTTCAAAAATGGGTGCCTCCAACCTTCCCTCCCTTCAGCATGCCCTCCCCACCATCATTGCCCCCTTGCATGCCTGTCCCTCCTACTCTCCTGCAGGGTGAGAAAATTAGTCATTTCTTTAAGGTGTTATTTTCTTCAGTCAGGTTGTTGACTCTCTTTTCATGATTTCCTTGCATCATTCTCATTTCTCTTCCCAACTTTTTCCTCTATTTCTCTTATTTGGTTTTCAAAATCCTTCTTAAGCTCCTCTATGGCCTGTAACCAATTCATATTTTTCTTGGAAGCTTTTGGTGCAGGAGTTCTGACTTCTTTGTCTTCCTCCTGCTCCATGCCTTGATCCTTTTTGTCCCCAAAAAAGGAATCCAAAGTCTGACTGCTGTGCTTGCCCTACTTCCCCCACTTGCTCATATTGCCACTCAACCACTTGACTCTTGAGCTTTTTGCCACAGTAGAACTCTGCTTTCAGAGAAGAGAGTTTTGTCCCAAATAGCTGGGGTTTTCTCAGCTGCTGGAGCTATTATTTGGGTGCTCTTTCAGAAGCCTCCATTGGCTCTGGCACACTGGTCATGCACCCCAGGACCTCCACCCAGAATAGGGATCCAGATCCAAGCAGGTTAAAACAAGAGCGATTATCCCTCAAACTGGTTGCCTGGTCCCCCTACAATCTGCAGGCCAGGAGCTCTGAAGCAGCCATGTGGCTGCAGCTGTCAAGCCTTAGCCACTTCTTGCTTCTCACCCTGGGGCAGTGGCCAGACACACTTGGGACTCCCTCTTCCCAAAGTCCATTGACCTCTCACTTTGTCTTTGGCATTTATGGGTTGATAATTCTGGAAACCACCATAGCTGCTGGTGGTCCACTCTCCCTACATCCCTTTAGCCGACCAGCACTGAGATTAAAACCTAGAGTTCATGTGGGGCTGGGCCCTGCTCCCAGAGCGCTGCACTGGCCCCTTCCTGCTGGCCTGCTGGGCTATCTTCAGAGGACTTTAGTTTCTCTCTGTCACTTTGCACATTTTGTAGCTCTAAAATTTGTTTAGAGTCATTTTTTTTTAAAGCAATTGGGGTTAAGTAACTTGCTCAAGGTTACACGGCTAGTCATTATTTATGTGTGGGTGCTCATTTTCTGAGGCCGGTTTCTATCTCAGGTCATCCCAACTCCGAGGCCAATGCTCTTACTCACTGAGCCACCTAGCCGCCCCTAGAGTCATTTTTTACATGTATTGGAGGAGGTGGGAGCGGGAGACACTTGGAAGTCCTGTTTCTACTCTGCCATCTTGGCTCTGCCCCTCATTTAATCTTTTCTAGTTAGAAACTTTCTGGTTTGTATGACATTTAATCTGCACAAGAGTCATGTGAGAAAGACAGAACAGATATTAATAATAATTCTGTTAAATTCAATAAACATTTATTAAGCACCTACTATGTGCCAGGTACTGTGCTGACCACCAGAGGATACAAAAAAAAGAAAGTCCCTGACTTCAAGAGGCTTAAATTCTAATAGGGGAGACAACATGCAAACAAATATATAAAAGCAAGCTGAATGCAGGATAAATAAGAGATGATTAACAGAGGGAATGCACTGGGATCAGGAGGAGTTAGGGAAGGCTTCCTGTAGGAGGCAGAATTTTATTTGGGACTTAAAGGAAGTTAGGGAGTTCAGTAGTGGAGGAGGGAGAGCACTGCAGGCATGGAGGACAGCCAGAGAGAATGCTCAGACCCAAGAAATGGAATGTTGGGACGGCTAGGTGGTGCAGTGAGTAGCACGCCAGCCCTGGAGTCAGAAGGACCTGAGTTCGGATCTGGCCTCAGACACTTAACATACCCAAACAAAAACCTAGTCGTGTGACCTTGGGCAAGTCACTTAACCCCAAGTGCCTTCCAAAGAGCAAAAAAAAAAAAAAAAAGGAATGCTTCTTTCCTTGAACATTCAGGAGGCTAGTGTAGCTGGACCAAAGAACATAGTGAGGAGTAAGGTGGAATAAGACTGGTAAGGTAGAAGAATAGTATGGGGGGCGGCTAGGTGGTGCAGTGAGTAAGAGCGCCGGCCTCGGAGTTGGGATGACCCGGGATCGAATCCGGCCTCAGAAAATGAGCACCCACACATAAATAAAGACTAGCCGTGTAACCTTGAGCAAGTTACTTAACCCCAATTGCTTAAAAAAAAAAAAAGAAGAATAGTATGGGAGGGAAAAGGTGGAAGGTTATGAAGGGCTTTGAATGCCAGACCGAAGATTTTTATTTGTCCTGGAAGCAATAGGGAGTCACTGGAGTTTACTGAGTAGGGGAGAAATGACAAGATCAGACCTGGACTTTCGGAAAATCAATTTAGTGGGTGAATAAAGGCCAAATTGGAGTAGGGAGGGACTTGAGGAAGGCAAACCCACCAGCTGGCTATTGCAACTATCTGGGTGGGAAGTGATGAAGGCCTCTTCTCAATCCACGGCAGTGTCAGAGGAGAGGAAGACGGATATTTGAGAAACATTGCAAAGGTGAAATCAACAGGTCTTGGAAACAGCTTAAGTAAGAGATAGGAATCCAGGATGATTGCTAGGTTTGTGAGCCTGACGGACTGGGAGAATGTTCTTATCCTCTGCTGATATAGAGAAGGTGGTGAGGAGGGGGAGGGTTTAGGGGAAAAGATACCGAATTCTGTTTTGGACACATTGAGTTTAAGATATCTACTGGACATCCAGTTTGAGATATGTGAAAGGCATTTGGGAGATGTGAGCTTGAAGGTCAGCAGAGGCTGGAGGAATCCTGAGCATAGAGATAATCATTAAATCCTAGAAAGCCAATGAGATCACCAAGTGATGTTAGTCTGTTGTCCTTGTTCTTGAAGAGGACCGAAATGACATCACTATGCTGTAGTCAAATTACCACGAGTCCGACTGTGGCTGATCAGATCAATACGAGCTTGGAATGCTCCGTCACAGCTCTGTGTCACAGAATGCTCTGTCACAAATAGGCCGTGTGAACATTTGGGGTGGATTTTCTCAATTTGCACATCTTGCATTTCTTTTGAGTTACTTCGTTTCTGCTTTCCTCATAGAGCACAGTCCTTCTGTGATGTGGGTATGCCATGCTGAGCGGTCCTGTGCCAGTGTCAATTCGAAATCAGTTCCAAAGTTCTTAAGACACACCTTGAGAGTGTCCTTGTATCTCTTCTTCTGACCACCATGTGAGCACTTGCCCTGTGTGAGTTCTCCATAAAACAGTCTTTTGGGCAAGCATGGGTTTTGCCCAGGCCAGAATCCTGATGGACGCCTATGGTTAGAGGGTGTGATCTGGAGGAGGATTCAGCAAAAGAGACTGAGAAGTATAGTGGTCAGAAGGGTCAGAGGAGAGTGTGTCTGTAAACCTAGATAATAGCTAGATTTGTAACAATAGCACCCACCTCCCAAGTTTGTTCTGAAGATAAAATCTAAACAAAGTGAGGTTACTGAGTTTCTCAGTCACTTATCAGTTAATTGGAGGCAGTAAAACTCCATTTCTTCTGGCTCACTTAGGTCAATGATCTGTCAATTCAATTTAGTAAACATCTTCTAAGTACTTTCTCTATGAAAAATATGGTACTGAAGTTTTCCCACTACTCCTCATTGCCTTGGAGTCTAACAGAAAGGTGGGCTTGTACTCAGGAAACTTGGGTTATAAGATGAGAGACTTTCTTCAAGTCACTGGGCCTCAGTTTTCTTACCTATAAAAAGGGTCTAATAATACTAGATTATTGCAATACCCACTTCTAAGGGTTATTTTTATGGCAAAGTGCTTTGTAAACTTTCAGTATTCATAGAAAAAGGAACTATTTTTCTATGATCCTATGGCAGACAATCACAAAAACAATTAATTAACAATTAATAAATGCTTAATGACTTGACTGATGTGAAAGCATTGGGGAAGGGGCCCATAGCCATGCCATGTGGTTGAAGGATCTGAGGACATTTACCCTGGAGAAGATCATAGGATCAGAGCTAGAAGGAACCTTTAGTGGACTAAATTCAGGACTCCTGAATTTAAAAAAGAAACTCAAGTCAGAGTTTCTTCCCTTTATCAGTGGGGAGGTTTCATTGTGCCTTGGGGAAACCTTAGACCCTCAGTCTATTTGAAAAAGAAAAGATACTGAGGAGATTGGGAAATATACACATGCTCCTTTTCTAAAAAATTGGACCTCCCAAGCTCTGCCTCTGGGAGCCTGCCTTGAAAGAAGTGTGGGACCCATTCCCATTATTTTCCAGTCTAATCATTCTATGGAAGCTATAGGCAATCTAACATAGATAGATTGATAAATAGATAGATAGATAGTTACATAGATAGCAATCTAGCATATATATATACATACACATGCATATAGAATTCACATATTCATATATACATATTCATATATGTATATATACATAATCACATATATGTATATATACATATATATACATATTCACACACACACACACACATATATATATATAAGAACAAACCACATACTAATCTAATACTTGAAGCCAGCAGAGCCATTATTAGTTGTTAAGTCCACCTAAGTGGAGTGGGGGGTAGAAGGGTGTGTGGGGGGAGGGACATTGGGTATTGGGAGGAAAGTGACAAATTCTGTTAGAAGAATCCATTACTAGCTGTGTGACCTGGGACATGTTACAGTCTTTCTGAAGGATCATGGAAGCTTGCTATAGTTAATAGAGTAATGGCCTTTGTTTCAGGAAGACTTGGGTTTGATTCTTCCCTCAGACACCTACTAGCTGTGGACATCAGAGAAGTCTCACTTGGCCTTTATTTCTTAAAAAAAGGGGGGGAGGGAGAGGGTTGGGTTCAATAACCACTAAAGGTTCCTTCTAGCTCTGATCCTATGATCTTCTCTAGGGTAAATGTCTTCAGATCCTTCAACCACATGGCATGGCTATGGGTCCCTTCATCAATGCTTTCACATCAGTCAAGTCATTAAGCATTTATTAAGTACTTACTGTGTGTCAGACACTCTGCTAAGTTCTGGGGATATAAAGAAGGGCAGTGGGAGGGGGCAGACAACACAAAAGTAATTGCATGCAAGTTACATACAGGACAAATAGGAAATTGAAGGAAGGCACTAAAATTAAGAGGAACTGAGAAAGGCATCCTACAGAATATGGGATTTTAGCTGGGATGTGAGGGAAGCTGGGAGAGCTAAGAGGCTGAAATTAGGATGGAGAGCTTTGCAAGATAGTGGGGACAGCCACAAAATGTGCCCAGAGTTGGAAGACTGAATGTCTTGTTCTCCCCATTAGATTTCAAGTTCCTTGAAGGCAGGGGTTCGCTTTTACCTCCTTTTGCATCCCCAGAGCTTAGCAAATTGCCTGGCACATGTTTTTATTCAGTCATTTTTCAGTTGTCTGATCACATTTAAGGTTTTCTTGGCAAAGATACTGGAGTGGTATATCATTTCTTTTTTCAGCTCATGTTACATTTGAGGAAACTGAGGCAAACAGGGTGAAGTGACTTGTTCACAGTCACATGCCTAGTAAGTTTGTGAGGCCAGATTTAGACTTAGGAAGATGAGTCTTCTTGACTCCAGACCCTGTATTCTCTCTACTTCACCACCTAGCTGCCCCATACTTAATAAATGTTTATTGAATTGGATCAAATTTTTCAAGTAACAGCAAGGAATCCATCATCGTTGGTCCACATAGGTAGAGGGGAGCCAGGGGTAAGACTGTAAATGTGGTGGTGGTGGGGAATTGTCAGAGGCTTTAATACCAGAGGGTTTCATATTTAGTTCTTGAGGTGATACGGAACCACTGGAGTTTGAATAGTGAAGTGACATGGTCAGGCCTGCACATTAGGATGATCACTTGAACAGCTAATGGAGGATGGATTGGAGGAAGGAAAGAGGTAGTAAGGAGGTATTCCAAGTGTGAGGTGATGAGGACCCTTGCCAGGCTGGCGACAGTACCAGAGAAGGGGGCATGTGTGAGAGATGTTAAGAAGAAAATCTCCAGGCCTTGTCGAGAGATTGGATGTGGGCATGAAGAGGGTAGAAAGGTGAGGAAGCAAGGATAGTTACCAGCCTGAGTGACTGGGAAGTTAATGATGCCCTCAATAGTAAGAGGGAAGTAAGAAAGAGGGAAGGTTTGGTGGGAAAGAGGAGTTTCATTTTGGACATAGTTTAAAATGTTTACAGGATTTCCAGTTTCAAGATATCTAGTAGACAGTTGGGAGATGAGAGATTGGAGGTCAGATGAGAGATTGGAGCTGGATAAGTAGATTTGAGAATCACTGGCAAAGAGATAAGGAAATCTATGGGAACTGATGAGATCACCAAGTGAAATAGAATATAGAGGGAGGAAGGAGAGAAGAGAACCCGGGAGAGAGCCCTGTGGGCTACCTCTAGGTAGTGGGTATGAGGCTTAGGTAAGAGAAGACACTGGAGAAAGTAGAGTCCTAAAAACCTGAAGAGAAGAGAATGACACGAAAAAGAGGACCATTGATAGGGTCAAAGGCTACTGAGTTCCAGCAGACTGAGAAAAGGTCACCAGTCCTATTTGCCTAGGACATAATGTTGGGAGGCCAGTCAGAAGAAAGAGAACAGTGCACTCCACTCCCTGGAGACCTTTCATTAACACATGCAAGTTGATTTTACTCAAACATCTATGTGTAATTATGAATATATTCTTATCATAGCTATGTTTTCAAGATGGGTTGAAGCATACTCTGCCTGCCAAGGTATACTCCATGACTGTTATTAAACCATTGTTGAACTTTCTACTATAATTTGGAAGGCCACAATCTCTCCTCCATAATGAGTGCAGGGATTCATTACATGGACCAGGTAATGAAATGTCTGTACCTCTCCAAACTGAAAAGCACCTCCCACGGCCATGATTACCCTCGGTTATCAGGCACAGTAAAGACAACTAAACTGACCAGAATATGTGCTAGAAATTGGTCTGAAATGGACAGATGCCTCTGAGTACAATATCCACCTGAGGCAATAGGAAAACCTGCTTTAACTTCATTGAGGTGTTTATAGAAGATTCATGAGAACCCCCAGAATCCACACCCCTTATTTTCTCATATATAACTTCATTTGATTGTATAATATGTTGGATTATTGCTGGACATGTTATGGCCTTCCATTCACAGGACCTGGAAGTGCTGCCCAAAGTGCCTGATGGACTGGATCCCTCCATACTCTCTGGCAGTTGGGTCCACCAAAAGGCGGCTATTAGAATCCTGCTGAAATGGCATCTCTAGGGAATTTTTGCTGGCAAGTATGAAAGTCTTTAATCCTGGACTCATGTGTGTCCATAAAAACTTCTTCCATCCTTCAGAATCTGGGGTTGTTTTAAAATGGGGAGGAGAATGGGTGGCAATGCAGATAACCTCTCTCTGGGGATGAAGATGTGTCATACCAGAGCACACTATGAGACATACAACTTCAGGGGCAAAAGAGTGAGATCTTATTTTTTAGGACTGTTATTATTTGTCTTTCATTTTTGAAGAGGACCAGTGACATCATGCAGTGATGCCTTGAATTGTGAATTTAACTGAGGCACCAAGTTGTCAGTTTTACTTTCTCTTCTAGAGTCTTCCAAGTCCAGTGGCAAGACAGAATTCAAGATGACTGGAGATGGCTTGGGATGAACTGGAACACCTCGGTGACTTCTACGTCTGACCAAGCTCTAATCTCTCCAGAGTGCCAGCCACCTTCGTGACTATTGGAACAAACTGTTCTCATCCATCCATTCCACCTGGGGAAGTCTTCACATGCTTGGGGTAAACACCCCCCTAACTCACCAAAGGTTTTATGGCTCATCAGTTACCTCTTTTCTGAGATAGGTAAACGAGATTGAACTATTTACCTCTGGGATGGAGCCAACATTAGTTTCAGTCTGAAATAGAAATAAAAGTCCAGAAAGAGACCACTGGTTGAGACAGAACAAACTACTGGTCTCAAGACAACAACACAATTCAATCAGCTCCCCTTGAGTTTGGGAGAGCTCCACATCATTTCTGCCCTAGGCAAACTCCAGATCTCTGGATCTCCTGTGGTCTGTTAGTGTCCTTTATAAAATTCGTAGCCCAGACCTGGACATAGTAAGTACTCCAGCGGGGGATTTGATTGGAGTAGAGATCTGCTGGTGGCATCATGGTCCCTGCTATAAATTGGAGATGAGTACACTTTCCTGGGCTTTCCAGAAGATCAAAGGAGTTAATGTTAGCAGAAGCTTCGCAACCCCAGAACCTATTTCAAATGCAAAGGCTGTAGGCCTACCTATAACAAGGAAATACTCAATTCCAGCCCCACCCCATCACTAAGGCTTTGGACAATCCAATTTTGGGCTGGGCGACCCAAACCCAAGTTGTATCCATATTTGTATTATGACCTATTATTACTAAGTCATGACCTTATATAATAATTATATTATTATTATTATTATTATTGTTTTCAAGTTTATCCAACATATTCCTCACAAAGCCTCTCTTGAGGTAGGTAAATATTTCCTCCACTTTAGAATCTAAATTTTGTTGCTGTTATTCTAGATCCAGGATTCCATTGGTCTAGGCTATTTCCCCAGTAATACCATGCAGCTAAGAGGATTCTGTCACTGAAAGAACCTCAGACTTGGATTAAGGGCATTCTGAGTTTAAAGCCTACCCAAAGGAAAAGGTATTTGACTCATTCTGCTTGGACCCAGGGGGCAGAACTAGAGAAAGGAAGCTGGGAAGAAGTAGATTTCAACTAAAACTATTAAAAAATAGAATGGGTTGGGATGCCTGGGGAGGTATTGGGTTTCCTCTCACTGAAAGTTTTCAATGCAAGGCTGAGTAAGCACCTATCAGGGATGTGAAGAAGTGTTTTTCCTTCAAGGCCAGGTTGGAAATGGTGACATCTAAATTTCCTTCTAACTCTTGAGTTTCTATGCTTCTGTGAATACCAGTTCTGAGCCTTCTTAGCTACTCAACCATAATAAGCAAGTTTTCTGGATCTTAGTTTTCTATTACATTGTGTGCAGGGACTGCATTTTATCTGAACTTTTTGTCACTATCTGCCCACCTTCCCTCCCAAATGACAAGTATGTTCAATCAATTTAATACTCCTTTGAAAGATATTACTGCACAATATCATCTTCATGATAAAATAAGTAAATGATGTCTGAAACTTTATTTTGATTGAAGCATGAAATTCTTTTAGCATTTCCTTGTTGTAAATCTTCCAAAAAGTCTGCCTTAAACTTGTTAAATTTTTCTGCTAGAAGCCTCAGCCTTGTAAGCACTCACTTTTTCATCTCTGACTTTCTTCATTGTCTAAGGGATAATTCTCCTTAATGTTGGATCTGCTTCATAAAGAATATTAGTTGAACAAGTAATTTGATCAGTTTCCTTTTGTTCCATATTTTACTCAAAGTGTTTTATTAGATTTTTCAAAGCAGTAATTAGTAAATCATTCACTTCTATGTTGTCTTCGACAATATTTGCTGGCAAATGTTTAACAGTTGTATCTCTGAAAAAAGTATGCACAGGACACACTATTTGCATTTAATTTGTATTATTTAAATTTTATCATCACTGTCTTGACTGAAAATTTAACAACTAGATCTCAGAAGCTTGTAATAGAGCAGCTCAGCTTGGTGCTGTGCATATGTACAGTGTATGCTCAATATGTGTCTGTTGTGAAGCAAGCACCCTAGCACACCCAGGATGGCCTGCTAGCACACATTCTTTGATCTGCTTTTCTAAAGGAAAGACAATTTTTAAAAGGGTCAACAATCTTACTTTAATTACAGATAAGTAGAAAATATAAGCAGAAGGGGTAGCTAGGTGGCGTGGTGAACAGAGCACTGCTCTTGGAGTCAGGAGGACCTGAGTTCAAATGTGACCTCAGACACTGTAGCAGCAAGCACCCCAGCATCCCCAGGGTGGCTGCCAACACAGGTTATTAGATCTGCTTTTCAAAAGAAAAGCATCTCAAAATGGGTTAAGCTTACTTTAATGAAACAAACATATATCATTTACCTAGTTCAAGGGGAAAAGGTCAGTACCCTGAACTTCAGAGTATACAGATAGAAGTTTCAAAACAGAGAATCAGACAGATCAAACAGACAGGCTTCCAAATTGTCCAACCATTATCAATACCAAAATCACAGTTACCAGAGAGGGAAGCATCAACATCTGGGTTTTCAAAGCCAGGGGGCTCTCAATGGCTGCCCAGAGTCTCATCTGGTCAAGTCACACAACACTTCTCAAAGTGGGCCTCAAAGCAAAGCCTCACATCAGGAATTATATAGCCTTCTCCTGGGTCAGAGAATGTAACCACCCTCTTGACCCACTGCCCAATCACACAGCATCAAGGTTTGGTCATTCCTGAAAACCAAGCCTCCTACCACAGGCTCCATGTGACCACATTCAGCCTATTGGGGGCAGAGTATATTTTCAAATTAAAGAAGGTTCTCAGAGTCACTTAAGCCAATCAAAGGGCCTAGGGGCAGAGAAGATCTTCAAATCTGCATTTCCATTACATTCGGCCCCAAGATCTTTCATGCCCATAGCATACACAATTTACATTTGAATTAGCACTAAAACATTTCTTAGGTCATATTTTCAAGGTACCTCTAAAGTTACCAAAGTGGCCACTGGGCCTTAAACAAAGTACAAAGCATTATCACATCAATTCAAAACAAGAGTCCAAATAAAGTTTTCTTGGGAGGAGGAGGGTGTCCTTCCCATAGCACTGCTCCAGCCCCTGCTTCCAAGTCCAAAGAGGGGGCTAGGCAACAAGAAGGCTATATAATCCCTGATGTGAGGCTTTGCTTTGGGGCTCACTTTGAGAAGTGTTGTGTGATTTGATCAGATGAGACTCTGGGAAGCCATTGAGAGCCCCCAGGCTTTGAAAACCCAGATGTTGATGCTTCCCTCTCTGGTAATTGTGATTTGGTATAGATGTAATGGTTGGACAGTTTGGAAGCCTGTCTGTTTGATCTGTCTGTATACTCTGAAGTTTGGGGTGCTGACCTTTTCCCCCTGAACTATTGATTAAACTAAGCTTGTTAACCCATTTTGAGTTGCTTTCCTTTTGAAGAGCAAATCTAAGAACCTGTGTTGGCAGCCACCCTGGGGATGTTGGGGTGCTTGCTGCAATAGACACTTAACACAAACACAAAAAACAAGCTGTGTGACCTTGGGCAAGTCACTTAATCCCAATTGCCCTTCCAAAAAACAAACAAAAAGAAAATACAAGCAGAGAAATTAGCACAGAGATTCAATAGACAGTGTTCCTCCTCTCTGAACAAAGTAATACAACCACTTACATACACCACCCGATCAGAAGAGCACAAACATCTGAATAGTGGAGGGGCTTTTAACAAATGGTTACTCAATGTCTTGTGCAGGGAATCATAAAGTCCTTCTCATAAGTGAACTCCAGAACAAAATCTCACCTCAGTATAAATATATATATATATATATACACACACACACACACACACACACACACACACACACACACACACACACACACACACACTTTTGGCTAATAGTCTCAGAGCCAGAAGGCATCACAACCCTCTTGTCTTAGTGCCTAATTATCTTAGTACCAAAAGATATGAAAGCCTTCCTGTAAGCAAGCCTCCCCCTAGGCAAGTACCTCCCCCAATGGGCTCTAAGTGACTCAGGATGTATCACAGCTGGTCCAGAACGCAAAGCAGCAAGACAGCTGTGATTGAACACGTGGTCACATATGCCTATTAATGGACGGGGAAGATCTTCATATTCCATTAACATTACAGGTGTTTTGTAGGAAGGTAATATAAGTAGGATAGTGGATATGAGAGAAGGCCTAGGAGTCAAGAAGAACTGAGTTCAAATCTCTCCTCTCACACATGCTGGCTGTGTGCCATCTGGTGATTTATTTACCCTTGCAGGACCATCAGAAACCTTGGTGACTGAATGACAGAACAGGTAGAAGTCTGCTTTGGTAGAAGGAGTTCCTTTGACAGTAGTTCTGCCAGTAAAATCATGGATCCAGACCTCCTTGTGCGTCCCCCCCACCCCAATCACATTTAAAAATAGATCTATTTTCTATCAATTGCTCCATTTTTATTACAACAGCATTGTAAAGAACTGCTCTGTGTGCTACTCTGGGCAAGTCATTTGCGGGGGGTGATGTACAGATGGAGATAGAAAGTATGTGATGCAGTGGATAAAGTACTTGGTCTAGAGCCAGGTGTACCTGAGTTCAAATTCAGCCACATATACTTACTAGTTGTGAGACCCTGGGCAAGGCACTTAACCTCTATTTGCCTTTGTTTCCTCATCTGTAAAATGAAATAATAATAGCACCCACCTCTCAGGGTTTATTGTGAGGAACAATACCAGCTTGTTTTTCAATATTGTTTTCTTTTTTCTCGAGATTCTGATTGATTTGAGGAGCAGTGGAAAAGGTGGTTGCATTTGAGAGACCAGGAAAGGATTCTCTCCTTTTCCCAGCTCACCTCTCCTGCATTCTTCTTGAAGCTTGAAATTTCATCCAGTCTGATGATCAAATGTTAGACAGTGCAGCAGGGGACTGAGAGGAGGTTATCTGGAGTTGGGAGATCTTCCAGGAAGCCTTCAAATCACACTGCATCCCTCACCTCTGGGGAAGGTTGATCCTTGATTCTTGACAGTAAAAATCAAGGTCTGTTCTGAACTCTACTAACCTAGACTCCTAGAGGGTAACTTGAAATTTTGGTTTCCCTGTGCATAAAATAGGGGAGAAATCTGTCTCTTACTTACCTAGTGTATTGGAAAGCCTGACCAAAGAGCAAAGTTCTAGTCCTAGAGCTGCCTAGATCATCTTCTTCCTCATCATCATAAACATAATAGTATTTATTTAGTACCTGTTATATCCCAGGTACTACATTAAGTGCCTTATAGTTATTATCTCATTTGATCCTCACAACAGCCCCAGGAGATATTATTATTATTATTATTATTTACAGTTAAAGAATCAAAGGCAGACAGAGATTAAATGACTTGCCTAGGGTCACACAGCTAGGAAGCATCTGAGGCCAGATTTGCCAGATTTGAACTCAGTTTTCCTGACTCTAGGCCTAGAGCTCTGCCATCTACCTCTGAGACTTTGGGAAAGTCTCTTCACCAGTGAAGAGTGTCTCTCCAAAGAGCAAAGGCCTCATTCCCATATCATATGGAAAACGTGTAATCTAAATTACAGTTTTCTATCACCTAGAGCTCTGAAGCCCTTAGGACTTTCCAGGTGGTTCCCTCCCAGGCAGGTATTTAATGCTTGTGTTTCAGTTTCTTTCCTTATAACATTTGAGAATTAGACCAGGTTTGAAGAATTTCAGAGTTAGAAGGTCACTGATTTCATCTCAGACCAGAACTGAGTTTCCTTCCATGGGCCACCTTGGTGAGAGTGGTTATCCAGCTTCTTCTTGAAGACCTCCATCAATGAGGAACTTACTACCTTTCAGAACACCTCATTCCACTTTGTGACAACTTGTTGATTAGAAAGTTTCTCCTTGTTGCTGTTGTTGTTGTGTTTGTCCTTCATTTTCGAAGAGGACCATGGTATCAGGGGGATGATGACAGGACTTGCAGTTGATTTTGATTTGAGTGAGGGAGGGCTGTGCAAGGTCACCAGCCTCACTTTGGATCCAGTGACCAGATATTCATCAGGATGACTGAAGATGACCCAGGATGCAATGGGAGACCCTGGCTCTTTTAGGCTAAGGCCTTTTCATGTACTCAGAGTGAGGTAATGCCCCTTCAGCAAATAGGCCTCTTTAAGAAGTGAGTCAAGGGCTGGCCTCTTTAATTAGAAAAAAAAAGAAGAAAAAAAATCGAAGTGGGAGGGGAAAACCTTCAGGGTTGCTGTTCCTAAGAGAAAGTTACCAATGACATTCAGTGCAATCCAGGAGGGCCCAAAATACAGCCATTAAGTGGAACTTGGGCAGGAACCCATAGTGGTCCAATCTATGAGCTATGAGTAGACTGGGTTTCAGGTGTTGTGAAAGAAGAAAAGAGACAGACAGAGAGAGAGAGAGAGAGAGAGAGAGAGAGAGAGAGAGAGAGAGAGAGAGAGAGAGAGAAAGGAAGGAATCTAGCCAGTAAACCTCAAGTTAAGTGAGAAGCTTCTGGCCATCAAAATTTACCTTTCTTTGGAGAGGAGAAGGTATAGCACCCTAAAAGAGGAATAAAAAAACCTAAACCCAAATTTTATTTATGGTTTCTTCCAGCATTGGTAATCTGTGACTTTTGTTACACAGTAATGAGGTGGGAACTAGGATTGGGGCCATTATATCCTTAAAGAATTATTGACTTTAGTGTAGGTGTTGTCGGGAAGAAAATCCCTGGGGAAACAGTTTGAGTTAATATTTGAATTAAATACCTGCCTGGGAGGGAACCACCTGGAAAGTCCTAAGGGCTTCAGAGCTCTAGGTGATAGAAAACTGGAATTTAGATTACACGTTTTCCATATGATATGGGAATGAGGCCTTTGCTCTTTGGACAGACAGAGAAATTTTATGCTTGTTGCTTCTTCTAGAGTCCATTTGTCCCCTTTGTATTAGGACTGGACTCAGGAAAAGTGACCCCCACCTCTGGGGAAAAAGTTCTGTTCACAAGAGCCCTAGGACCACAAGGTAGATGAGTTTAGAGAGGGACCTTGGAAATCATCTGGTTCACCCTTTCATTTTACAGATGGGGAAACTGAGATACAGAGAGGGGCCATGAGTTTCCTAAAGTATGAAATAGGGATCTCCCTGTCACTGGAACTCAGGGAGGGTTAAGGAACTTGCCGAAATTACAGAGCTAGTTAGCAAGAGATCTAGAATGAGAACCCAGCCCTCCTGATGCCCACTATATTCTCATCCATTAGAATGGTAGCTTCTTGAGGATGAGACTCTTCTCACTCTTTCTTTGTATCCTCAGTGCTAAGCCAGTGCCTGACACAGAGTAAGAATTTAGTAAATGATTGCTGATTGGGTGGTTGATTGAATTATGTCTCCACTGCATTCCTTACAATATTCAATAAATATTTTTGGTCAATAGACTAATGTCACTTGTGACCTCTGTGCTTGGCTCACTAGGAGCTATCTTCTTATGAACAATATTTAGATTCACAGATTGTTGATTGGAAGATGGTGGGAAAGAATGTATGTGTGAGCAGGAGATTGATAAGGGGATTTGAAACTGTGTCAAAGAACCAGATTCTTCAAAAGCAGAAATGGGTTTTTCATCATATGCCTTTTTTTTCTCCCCAGTTCTGGATTAACTGGAGTCAAAGAAACAGCTGGTGATCTCTTCCATAGATTGGATTGTGAGAGCCTGCTTGTGGTCCCTGCTGATTCCTTCTGTCCTATCTCCTCTGGCTCCCTTGCAGAGGGGAGCCACCTGAGGACAATCTCTCCTGATCCCTCTATAGGCTAGCTCATAGGTGACTAGGTGGTATGGGGTGGATCGACAGCCAGATTTGGCATTAGAAAGACCTGAGCATGAGGCCAGTCTCAGTTGGGTGCTAGCTATGTGAATGGGCAAGTCATTGAACCTGTCTGCATCAGTTTCCTCATCTATAAAATGGTGATAATAAGTAACACCCACTTGCCAGGGTTGTTGTGACCATCAAGCAAGATAATAAATGTAAAACATGCTGAAAAGCTTAAAGTGCTATGTAAATGCTAACTTTTATTATAGTGTCACCCACTGCCCTCATTACTTTTATTTTGCATATGCTTTATGTGACAGAGGTGATCAGGGGGACCCCACATGTGTTGTCTTCCCTGATAGAATCTAAGTTCTTTGAAAGTAGTTACTGTTTAACTTTTGGCTTTGGAGCTCCAGCTCCTGGACATAGTAGGTGCCTAGTACTTATCCTGGGTTCAAATCCTGCCTGAGATGGTTACTAGGAAGCTAGGTGGCACAGCACACGGAGGGAAGTTATTGTTGTTGTTTCGTCATTTCAGTCATGTTCAAATCTTTGTGACCCAATTTGGGGTTTTCTTGGCAGGGATACTGGAGTGCTTTGCCATTTCCTTCTCCTTTACAGATGAGGAAACTGAGGCAACCAGAGTGAAGTGACTTGCCAAGGGTCGTACATCGAGTGTCTGAGGCTGGATTTGAACTCAGGTCTTCCTGACCCCAGGCCACCTAGCTGCTTTTGGAAGACCCAGGTTCAAATCTAGCCTCAGACACTTAGTAGCTGTATAACTCTGGCTATAATTCTCCTTCAGTTTTCCTACTTGTAAAATATGGATAATCTGCCTCCCAAGGTTGTTGTAAGCTCAAATGAGATAATAATTGTAAAGCTCTTACCACAATGTTGGCAAGAGTAAGTGCTCTATAAATGTTAGCTATTATTATTTCTAGCTATGTCAATATGGTCAAGTCATTATAAGTCAATAAGTATTCATTAAGTATTTATTATTAAGCTCTTACTCTGTGCCTGGTACTGTGCTTTCAGTCTTGTTTTCCTCATTTCTAAATCAGCACTAATAGCATTTGCACATGTACTACACTGGGCTTCAGTGAGAAAAGTGCTTTGCCAGCCTTCAATGTGAGTTGTTATTACGCCAAGGAGGCATGACTTTAGAGGTTCTGGAGAAGGCTTCCCCTGCCCCAAATATCTCCATTACGGACCCTGACCCAAGCGGGGCAGTGCCACATTGCTAAGATCTTTGGGTTAAGACATTGAAGACCACCCTTTAAAATGTGCATTTAGAAAGAGAGGGAGTTTGTTGCATGGTGGAAAGGACACAGGGAGTAGATTGGATCAACTCTTGCCATTTGATAGGGGCAGGACTTTCACCTTTCCATAGGTTCCTCATCTTTTTTTTTTTTTTTTTTGTGATTTTTGGAGGGCAATTGGGGTTAAGTAACTTGCCCAAGGTCACACGGCTAGGTTTTTTCGTTTGGGTGTGCGTTGTGTCTGAGGCTGGATCTGAACTCAGGTCCTTCTGACTCCAAGGCCAACACTCTACTCACTGCGCCACCTAGCCGCCCCGGTTCCTCATCTTTAAAGTGGGGATATTTGTACCCCTGCCTGCCAAGATTATCATAAGAGTGAAATATGAGATGAGGTGAGCAAGAAAAGTGGTGTAGAAATGTCCCCTATTATAATGATAATCTATGAAGGACTGAATATTAAGCCATCAGAAGCCATGAACATCTCAGGTCAAATTAGATTATTAGGATTGGAAGAATGAAGAGATTAAAAGATGAATTCATTGTGGTGAAGGGAAAATGGGAGAGGACTTTGTGTATGTGTGTGTGTGTGTGTGTGTGTGTGTGTGTGTGTGTGTGTGTGTGAGAGAGAGAGAGAGAGAGAGAGAGAGAGAGAGAGAGAGAGAAAGAGAGAGAGAGAGAAGAAAAAGAAAGAGACATAGGGGAGAGAAGTGAGAGAGGAAAGAAAGAGAAAGAAAGAGGTGGAGGAGGAGAGAGGAGAGGGGAAGGGAGTGGGGGAGGGGGCTGAAGACTCCAGGTACAAAAGAACGTCTCTGCCTAGAAGTGATTCCTAGCTCTTTACAATCTTATCACTTTAGAACTAAGTACTCTGATTCTCAGGAGCCATTTCTCAGGTTGGTGTTACAGCTTCAGTGCCCTGAGAAACTGCCAAGTAGGCACTGAACTCACATATTTAATATCATAAATATGATTAGGCCTGATATTAGCAAATCTTTTCCCTAATAAACTCCAGGGGCCATGGTGACTGTGGGGCCCGATAAGGGACTTCACTGAGAGCTTTGCTCAGGCTTTTCTGAATAATCAAATGTAGACTCTGTGTCTCTCTGGCTTCTTATGTAGAAGGGGCACTAGGAAAGCATGTTGTCCAAAGCATTTCTGACTTAGTGCTCCTTGAGTTTAGTGACATCTCACTGTAATGGTTGGGGGAGTAGGAAAGAGCTGTGGTCCATCTGTCAGTCAAAGAGCATTTATTAAGGGCCTATCATGCACCAGGTGGGCAGGTAGGTGGTGCAGTGGATAAAGAGCCAGGCCTGGAATCAAGAAGACTCGTCTTCCTGAGTTCAAATCTGGCCTCAGACACATACTGGCTGTGTGACCCTGGGCAAGTTACTTCACCCTGTTTGCCTCAGTTTCCTCATCTTTAAAATAAGCTGGAGATAGAAATAGCAAGCCATTGCAGTATCTCTGCCAAGAAAATCCCAAATGGGGTCACAAACTTTTGAACATGACTGAAAACAGCTGAACAAAATGCATCAGACACTGGACTAAGCAGTAAGGTTACAAAGAAAAGCAGAACAGAAAGGAACAAACATAAAAAAATACTAGTCCTTGTTTTCAAGGAGCTCTAACAAAGGAGACAACAAGCAAACAACTATATACAAGTGTGATCTATACGGGGTAAATTAAGGATAGTCTCAGAGGAAAGGCACTAAGATTAAGGAGGTTGAAGAAAGGCTTCCTATAGCAGATGAGATTTTAGCTAGGACTTGAAGGGAGCTTAAGGAGCCAGGAGGCAGAGATGAGGAGGGAAGAGATAGGGAGAGCCACTGAGAACCCTTATACTGGATCTCAGGGTACATGGAGAGTAGTAAGGCACAAAAAGATAGAACATGTCCAGGATTTAAAAAAAAATAATTTGTTTACTTTTAGTTTACAACATTCAATTCCACAGTCCCTTGAGTTTCAAATTTTCTCCCCCTCCCTCTTCTTCCCCCACCCATGGCGTGATGCAGTCAAATGTAGGATCTACAAATACCATCACATTAAACATTAGTCAGGTTGTAAAGAAGGATTATAACTGATGGAATGAGCAACAAGAAAGAGGAAACAAAACAAAAAATAAGAGAGAGCAAGTAGTTTGCTTCAATCTGCATTCAAACTCTGTAGTTCTTTCTCTGAATGTAGACATCTCTTTCCATCATGAGTCTTTTGGAGCTGTCTTATAACCTTACATTGCTGAGAGGAGTCCAGACTATCAAAGTTGGTCATCACATGTATTTTGTGTCTGTGATTGTGTACAAATTTCTCCTGGTTCTGCTCTTCTCACTCAACATCAGTTTATATAAGTCTCTCCAGGTTATTATGAAGTCAGTCTGCTCTTCATTTCTTATAGCACACTAGTATTCCATTACGTACATACACCACAACTCGTTTAGCTATTCCTTAATTGATGGGCATCCCCTTGATTTCCAATTCTTTGCCACCACAAAAAGAGCCTCTCTAAATATTTTTGTACATACGGGTCCTCCTCCCACTTCCCTGATCTCTTTGAGACACAGCCCTAGCAGTGGTATTATTGGGTCAAAGGGTATGCACTTAAGGGTCCAGGGTCAATTATAAATACTCTGCTTGGAGTATTTATAATTGACCCTGTAGGCAAAAATAATTTTATATTTGGTCCTAACTTGACTAATGTTTTCTCTTGCCAAGAGAGGCCACAGAAAATGAAGATAAGAAGGTTCTGAAAGAGGTCAGGATGGGCCAGACTTGGAGTATGAGATAGAATCATGGAGCTGGGAAGGATTTTAGCATGTGGAATGTGAGAGGCTCCTTAGGACATAGAGTCTGAGAACATAGAATGCTGGAGGTGGAGGGGGTCTTGGAACACTGAAAGTCCAAACTGGACGTGACCTTAAAGGGTCTTCAGTTTCTTCATCTCAAAAATAAAGGGGCTACACTACATTACCTCTAAGGTCCTTCCTAATTCTAAATCTATGATCCTAGAACAAAGGAGTTTGGAACTGGAAGAAGTATTAGGATATAGAAGACTAGAACATATAACATAGGAGGAAGGGATTGCTTTAGTCATTATAGCCTTTAATGAGTTTTTAATTCAGTGGGGGGAGGGTTAGAGTTTTGAGAAGGGGCAGAAAATATCTGCTCCTTTAAGTGTTTATGAACTATGTATAAATAATTATGGGGTAATTTGGAGTAGAAGGAGTCTCTAGTAGACAGATGGCATCAGAAAAGCTTTCATGTAGGAGATGGTGCTTGAAATGAACTTTGAAGGAAATGAGAGATCTAAAGATGAATGTGAAGAGGGGATGCATCTCAGGTATGAAGGATACAGCCTATGCAAAGGCTTAGAGATAGGAGCTAGATTGTTGTAGGAAAAGAACAGCAAGAGATCTAGACTGTCTGGACCAGGGGTGGGGAACCTGTGGTTCCCTAGGTCCTCAAGTGCAGGCCTTTGAATCCAAACTTCACAGAGCAAAAGAACAAATCACCTTAATAAAAGGAGATTAAAAATAATATATAACAATATGAATAAAATATAGTAGTAATAATAAATAATAAAATTATCTAGACTCTGGACAATAGGGTATGTGGAGGGGAGCCATGTACAACAATTACAGATTGGAAAAATAGGTTGGAAGAAGTTTATGAAGGGCTTTAAATGGCAAACAGAGGAGTGTCTGTTTGATCCCAGAGGCAACAGAGCAATTTCTAGGGAATGGTAAAATGGGATTCATGCTTTACAAAGGGGTTGGATTACATAGCCTCTAATATGTCTTATTATCATTATCATGTCCAGTTCTTTGTGCTCCCATTTGGGATGTTCTTGGCAAAGATACTGAGGTTGTTTACCATTTCATTCTTCAACTTATTTTATAGATAAGGAAACTGAGGCAAACAGGGTGAAGTCAATTGCCCAGGGTCACACAGCTAGTAAGTGTCTGAAGCTGGTTTTGAACTCCTGACTCCAGGCCTAGCACTCTATCCACTGCACTGCATGACTGCCATCTTGTTATTATTATTGTTAATAATAGCATTTTTATATAATACTACAAGGTTTACAAAGTGCTTTAAATATATCTCATTTTGTCCTCACAGCAATCCTGGGAGGTAGGTGCTACTATTATCTTCACTTTATGTGTGAGGGAACTGAGATAGACAGAGGTTAAATGACTTGCTCAAGGTCACACAGCTAATAAGCGCCTAAAGTCGGTTTTGACCTCTAGTCTTCTTGACCACAATGCTCTATGTACTGGACCACCTAGCTGCCTAGCTATCTTTTAGAACTGAACTTCTCTGATCACATAAATGAAAGAGTTATACCTATGTTAGCCATGGGTCAGCACAATGGGTATTCCTCCTCTGTTGTGAAGCCCATTTGACTCTTCCTCATTGATACTGCTTGCCATTGGTTCTCTAGGTGAAGCTAATTTAGAAAGACCCTGGCCTGGGCTCTTTCACACTGGGAAGTCAATGCTGAGTAAAGAAGGGGGAATACATTCAAGTTCCATAGGGAAGCCAAGGTTTTAGGGAGATAGACTGAATTATTCCTATATCTAACATACCCTGTATCTTGCTTGCTCACCTAGCACTGCCCTGCCTAGCCGGAATGTCTACTCTTACAGGACCTCTGAATGGCGAGAGTCCCACCTCAGAGGACATCTTATACTTGAATAAGTATCCCTTCTACATTACACTTGACAAGTGGACATCTAGTCTGTGAGCTAGAACCTCCAGTGAGGGCAAACCCTGCCCCTGTAGGAGGATGAAGTAGACAGAGGTTAAGTGATTTGTCCAATGTTACATATATGGCAAGTGTCTGAGGTCACATTTGAGCTCAGGTCTTCCTGACTCCAGGTCTAGCACTGTATTCACTGAGACACCTTGTTGTTTGTCCTTCATTCTCAAAGAGGACCATGATATCAGGTAGTTGATTCCATGACATGCAAGTGAATTGGACTTTCACTTTCTTCTCCAGACCCTCATGGGTCCAGTGGCAAAATATAGATAAGGAAGACTGAGTCACCTGGAAGACAGATGGAACCTTGAAGGGAGCTAAGGATTCCAAGAAGAGGAAGAGAGGAGGGAAGTCATTTTAGACATGGGTCCTGGCCTGTGCAAGGATGTGGAGACAGGAGGTAGATTGTTGTGTATGTGGAGTAGTAGGCAAGACAATTTGGTTTTAATGTCAAAGGAGAGAGGGGAAGTAATGGGAAATAAGGCTAGAGAGCTAGATTGGAGCCTGATTATGGAAGACTTTAAATGACAAATATAATTTATCACAGAAGTGTTAAAGAAATACTCAAGTTTGAGCAAGGAAGTGGTATGATCTGACCTATTCTTTATGAATATCAATTTGTCAGTTGTTTAGAGGATGGATTTTAGGGATCTATCTAGGTGTCAAATTAGAGCACTGGAGCTGGAGGTAGGAGACCAGAGTTCAAATCCTGCCTGAGACATGTAAAAGCTGTGTAACCCTAAGCAAGTCACTTAAGCTCTATCTGGCTTAGTTTCCTCATCTGTAAAATGGGAATAATAATAGAACCAACCTTCCATCGTTGTTGTGAGGATGAAAGGAGATAATATTTGGAAAGTCCTATATCAGTATTGATTGATGTTGGAGAAGGAAGAGACTAGAAACAAGGAGACCAGTTAGAAGGCTGTTGTAGCAATCCAGGTGAGAGAGGATAAGAGCCTGAACCAGGATGGTAGTTGGATAAGAGGAGAGAAGGGAAAGGATGTGGAGGTAAAATCAACAAGTCTGGACAACTGGTTGATTCCAGGGAAGGTGAAGGAGAGAGACTCTGATGTTATAAACCTGGGTGACTAGAAGGATGTTGACCTCCCTTGATTGAAATAGGGAAGTTAGGGGAAGGGGTAGATTTCAGGGGAAGATAATGGTAGTATTCTGGATACTGGGTTTGAGGTTTCTGTGGGACATTGAGGTAGAATTATCCAGAAGTTAATTGATAAATATACCAGAACCTAGAAGAACCAAGACCTGGATGTGAAGATTTAGTGGTCATCTACATGGTTAAGTGACTCGCCCAGATTATCAGAGTGGGAGAATGGGAACTAGGCCTCCTGACCCCCAACCTGGTAACCTTTCCATTGTGCCATAAAAAGTAAGAGGCAAGGCAGTATGGGTAGAATATGATCAGGGCCTTGAAAGGAATCCAGAAATCATAAACAACCCACTCTTCTGTCCTGCTCTGATGATCTGTTTTATCAAATCAGTTCCTGGTTCTTGGGCCGAGATGACTTCTTATGACCTGGGGGCCTGCCTTATCCTTGGTCCATATCTTTTCCATTGATCTCAGCAGGTTCTTTGCTCCTCCAAACTTTTCCCCTGGTGCCAAGTTTTTAATCTCTGATCAGGAGGTGGCCTTTATTCATTTCTGCCTTTACAGGGAATGAGGTCAGGGGCAATGTCCCTTTAGAAACAAAACAAGTCATACCTGCTGATCAGAGCAGAAGAAGCACAGACTTGAACCAAGAAGATGGACAATGATAGAAATCATCAGCATTTCTGTATATTATTAACAAAGCCCGGCAGCAAGAGATAGAAAGAGAAATTCCATTTAAAGTAACTGTAGACAACATAAAATATTTGGGAGTCTACTTGCCAAGATGAGCCCAGGAATTATGTGAACACAATTTTCACAATTATGTGAATGCTTTTCACACAAATAAAGTCAGATCTAAATAATTGGAAAAATATCAGTTGCTCATGGGTTAGACCAAGTTAATATAATAAAAGTGACAATTCTGCCTAAACTAATTTACTTATTTAGTGCCATGCCAATCAAACTACTAAAAATTATTTTATAGAGCTAGGAAAAATCATAACAAAATTTATCTGGAAGAACAAAAGGTCCAGAAAATCAAGGGAAATAGTGAAAAGAAATGCCAGGGAAGTGGCCTAGCTGAACCTGTTAAAACTATTATAAAGCAGCAACCATCAAAGCTATTTGGTACTGGCTAAGAAATAGAGTGGTGGATTAATGGTGGAACAGGCTAGGTATACAAGACACAATAGTCAATGACTTTAGTAATCTACTGTTTGATAAACCCAAAGACTCCAGCTTCTGGAATAAGAACTCTTTATTTAACAAAAACTGTAGGGAAAACTGGAAAACAGTATGGCAGAAACTAGGCATAGACCAACATTTTATACTGTATACCAAGATAAGGTCAAAATGGGTACATGATTTAGACATAAAGGGTGAGACTATAAACAAATTAGGAGAGCAAGGAATAGTTTATCTGCCAGGTCTATGGAGAAAGGAAGAATTTATGACCAAACAAGAGGTAGAGAACTTTATGCAATGCAATGGATAATTTTGTGTGGTGAGCCAAAGAGGCCTGAGCCAGGACTTAAGTTAATTACCCTGATATCAGTGGACCTGAACAACAAAGACCTCTTTGAGATGCGACTTTTCACTAAGTCAGCTCCGGAGTTCTTTTGATATGGGTTACACTTATAAGGATGGTATTCGAGTTCTGAGGCTAAGAGGCTCTGCCCCAAAACTTTGGTTGTCCAAAACATTTGCAGGAAGTCAGTTCTTATGCAGATGTTCTTGATGATGTGGCCTTGGCCATTAGGCTTTGAGGCCAGCTCTCAAAAGCATCCTTTCTGATGTAACTGACTGAGATAAGAGATAACTGCCCAAGACTCTATGGCACCTAGGAAACAATGGGCCTTATTACCATGCTACTTCCAGGATACAACAGACTAAGATAATGATTTCTCTTCCTTCCCATCCTTTGTCTCTTTGCTCTATAAAAACCTTTCCCTGAGTATCAATAAATGGAGTTCATGGTTCTTCCTTGAGCTACCCACATGGCCTGGTCGTTTCTTATTCACGTCTCCGAATCATGCTAAGTGCTGGACACTGAGCAGCCCACGGCAATTTTGATTACATTATATTAAAAAGGTTTTGCACAAATAAAGCCAATGGGACTAAGATTAGAAGGGAAGCAGAAAGCTGGGAAACAATTTTTATCATCAGTGTCTCTGATATGGGCCTCATTTCTAAAATATATAAAGAACTTAATTGAATTTATAAGAATACAAATTATTCTCCAGTTGGTAAATGTTCAAAGGATATGAACAGGCAGTGTTCAGATGAAGAAATTAAATCTATCTATAGTAAAATGAAAAATGCTCTAAGTCATTAATTAGAGAAATGCAAATTAAAACAACTCTGAGGTATCATATCACACCTTTCAGATTGGTTAACATGACAAAACAGGAAAATGATCAATGTTGGAGAAGATGTGGGAAAACTGGAACACTAATGCATTGCTGGTGGGGTTGTGAACTTTATCAACCATTCTGGAAAGCAATTTGGAACTATGCCCAAAGGGCTGTAAAATTGTACATATCCTTTGACCCAGAAATACCACTTCTAGGGTTGTATCCCAAAGAGACCATAAAAATGGGAAAAGGACCCACATGTACAAAAATATTTATAGCAGTTCTTTTTGTGGTGCAAAGAATTGGAAATTGAGGGGATACCCATCAATTGGGGAATGGCTGAACAAGTTGTAGTATATGAATGAAATGAAATATACTATTGGGCTATAAGAAATTATGAGCAGGTGGATTTCAGAAAATCCTGGAAATACTTATCCAAAATGATGCTGAGTGAAGTGAGCAGAACCAGGAGAACATTGTACACAGTAACAGCAACATAGTGTGAAGACTAACTTTGTTAGACTTTGCTCTTCTCAGCAATACAAGGATCTAAGACAATTCCAAAAGACTCATGAGAGAAAATGCTATCCACATCCAGAGAAAGAACTATGGAGTCTGAATGCAGATATTTTCTCTCCACATACTATTTTCTCTTTCTCTCTCTCTTTTTTCCTTTCTCATGATTTTTTTCCTTTGGTTATAATTCTTCTTCTTCTTTTTTTTTTATTTTTCCAAATGCTTTATTAACTTCTGGTTTACATCATTCATTTCTGCCAGATTTTGAGTTACAATTTTTTCCCCATTTTCCCCCTACCCACCACCCCAGAATAACAGTCATACAGGATATCCCCTCAATCAATCTGCTCTCTCCCATCTCTTCTCCCATACCCCCTTCGACTTTTCCAGTAGGGCGAGGTGAATCCCCGAGCCTCATTGCCTGCACATCTTATCTCCCAATTATATGCAAAATAGTATTAATCATAGTATTTATACATTTTTTAAAAAAATTAATTTTAAAACAAAGATAAGCAACTCAGTATATGCTGTACATGTGTAGCTATGCAAAATATTACCAAAGGAGATATATTATAAAAGACTGACTATATTTCCCTTCCTCCTATCCCACCTTCCACCTGGTCTACTCCCCACCTTAATCCTGTCCCTTGTCAAAAGTGAGTGCTTCCAACTTCCCTCCCCCCCAGCCTGCCCTCCCCTCCACCACCTTCCCCCATGCCCCTACCCCCCATGCTCCTGTAGGGTGGGACACCCTATTTAGTATACATGTCATTCTCTCCCTGGTCCAAATTCAGTGAGAATAAGGTTTTGCCTTTTTGCCTTCCTGTTCCTCCCCTCCCTTGCAACCACTTTCCCCTGTCTCCTCTACATGAGAAAGTTCACCCCATTGTCTCTCCCCATTCCCCCTCACCACATTACTCTATCACCTCTTAACCTCACCTTTTAAGTATCATCCCTTCCTATTAAATTTGACCTGTGCCCTCTATCTATGTATACCTGAAAACATATATACACACATTCACATATGTATTCATATGCCCATATACCCTTCTTCAACTATTTTCATACTGAGAAAAGTTTCATCAGTTACAGTTATTGTTTTTCCCTGTAAGAATGTAAATAATTCAACTTTGATAAGTTCATAGTGATTTTTTCCCTGTTTACCTTCTCAAGCATCTCTTGCTTCTTGTATCTGAATGTCAAATTTTCTATTCAACTCTGTTTTTATCCTCAAGAATGCTTGAAAGTCCTCTATTCCATTGAATGACCAAATTTTCCCCTGAAACATGATACTCAGTTTTGCTGGGTAGGTGATTCTTGGTTGTAATCCCAAGTCCTTTGACCTGTGGAATATCATATTCCATGCCCTTCCATCCCTCAGCGTAGAAGCTGCCAGATTCTGTGTTATCCTGATTGTGTTTCCACAATATTGAAATTGTTTCTTCCTGGCTCCTTGTAATATTCTCTCCTTGATCTGGGAATTCTGGAACCTGGCTACAATATTCCTAGGAGTTTTCTTTTTGGGATCTTTTTCAGGAGGTGATCTGTGGATTCTTTCAACCTCTATTTTGCCCTCTGGGTCTAAAACACCTGGGCAATTTTCCTTGAGAATTTCTTGAAGGATGGTTTCTAGATTCATTCTTTGATCATGGTTTTCAGGGAGTCCAATAATTTTTAGATTATCTCTCCTGGATCTATTTTCCAGGTCAGTGGTTTTTTTTCATAAGATATTTCACATTGCCTTCTATTCTTTCATTTGTTTGGATCTGCTTAATAGCATCTTGATTTCTCATAAAGTCACTAGCTTCCATTTGCTCCAGTTTAATTCTGAAGGAATGAATCTCCTCAGTGAGCTTTTGAGATTCTTTTTCTATCTGGCAAATTTGGCTTTTTAAGGCATTCTTCTCCTCATTGCCTCTTTGAGCCTCTTTTGCCATTTGAGTTAGTCAATTTTTAGGGTGTTATTTTCCTCAGTCAGGCTGTTGACTCTTATTTCATACTTTTCTTACATCTTTCTCATTTCTCTTCCCAATTTTTTCCCCACTTCTCTTATCTGCTTCTCAAGGTCCTCTATGGCCTGTAGCCAGCTCGTATTTTCATTTGAGGCTTTTGGTGCAGGATATCTGACCTCACAGTCCTCCTCCTGTTCCGTGCTTTGATCCTCTTTGCCCCCAAATAGGAGTCTAATGTTGCATTTTTCTGTTTATTTTGTTTCCTTTGCCTAGACATGTTACCACTCAATTACTTGACTTTTGGGCTTGTTGCCACAGTAGAACTTTGCCACCAGTCAGGGGAACTTTTTTCCCAAATGTTGGGGTTTTCTCAACTTCCAGAGGCATTAGTTGGGTGGCCTCTGTGAAGCCTCCACACACTCTGGCAAGCTGGTCACACACCCCAAGACCTCCTCTCCAGACCTCAATTCAGATCCAAGAAGGGTAAAGCAAGAGTGCTTACCCCCCAGACTGATCGAGGGATCCCTCTACAGTTCACAGGCCAAGAGCAGAAGCTGCAAAAGTGTAATGTGGCTCAAGCTGCACCAGCTCCTCAGTGACTTCTCTCCCCCAGAGGAAGAAGCTGATGCATTCTCCCAAATAGTCCCAAAGTCCATAGGGCACTGACCTCTCACTTTGTCCTAGGTGTCTATATGTTGGTAATTCTGGAAACTCCACAGCTGATGGTGTTCTGGGGTCCCTCCAGCCAGTTGCTGGTCTGGCCACCCTCAGGCTAAAACCGTGACTCATGTGGGCCTGGGCTTGGCTCCCAGAGTGCTGCGCTGGCCTCTCCCTGCCGGGCTGCTGGGCTGTCCTCAGCGGGAGGTTAGCTTCTCTGTGTCATTTTGTGGGTTCTGGAGCTCCAGAAGTTGTTCAGAGTCCCCCTTTTACATAATTTTGAAGTGGTGTGAGCTGGAGCTCCACAGAAGTGCTGTTTCTACTCCACCATCTTGACTCTGCCCCCTTATAATTCTTCTTTACAACATGACTAATGTGGAAATATGTTTAATATGATTGTACATATATAGCCTATATCAGATTACACACTGTCCTGTGCAGGGAGGAGCAGAAGGAAGGGGAGAAAATTTAGAACTCGAAATCTTACAGAAGTGAATGGTGGAAACTAAAAACAAATAATTTTTTTAAAGACTAAAGAGTCCTGGGGCAGAGCCAAGATGGTGGAGTAGAAACAGCACTTCCAAGGTGCTCTGCCCCACACAACTTCCAAACTATGTAAAAGGGGAATGTGAACAACTTCTGGAACCCCAGCACCCACAGAACCACACAGAGAAGCTAACCTCCCGCTGAGGACAGCCCAGCAGCCCTGCAGGGAGGGCCAGCACAGCGCTCTGGGAGCCGACAGCCCAGCTAGTGGAGAGCCAAGCCCAGGTCCGCTTGAGCTGCAGTTTTAGCCTCAGGGTGGCCAGGCCAGCAGCCAGCTAGAGGGACCCCAGAACACCAGCAGCTGTGGCAATTCCAGAATTATCAACACAGACATGCCTAGGACAAAGTAAGTGGTTGGTGCCCTATGGACTTTGGGACCAGTATTTGGGGAACGCATCAGCTTCCTCCCTTGGGGGCTAGAAGCCGCTGTGGAGACATGGCACACTCGCCATTTTGCAGCTCCAGTGGCAGCATCAGCTCCTGGCCTGCGAACTGTAAGGAGATCCAGCGATCAGTCTTGGAGGTTAATTGTTCTTGCTTTAACCTGCTTGGATCTGGATTGTGATCTGAGGGGAGGTCTGGGGTGGGTATGCAACTTGCCAGAATCAGAAGTTGTGAAGACCCCAATGTTTGGGACAGAAGCTCCCCTGTCTGGTGGCAGAGTCCTACTGTGGCAACAAGCCCAAAAGACAAGTAATTAAATGGCAACATGCCTAGGCAAAGGAAACAAAATAAACAGAAAAATGCAACATTAGACTCCTATTTTGGGGGCAAAGAGGATTGAAGCAGGGAACAGGAGGAGGACTGTGAGGTCAGAAATCCTGTTCCAAAAGCCCCAAAGGAAAATATGAGTGTGTTACAGGCCATATCTGCCTTAAGAAGCAGATAAGGGAAGTGAAGAAAAATTGGGAAGAGAAATGAGGATGCAGGAAAAGTATGAAATGAGAGTCAACAGCCTGACTGAGGAAAATACCCTAAAAAATAGACTAACTCAAATGGCAAAGGAGGACTGAGGAGAAAAGCAATGAGGAGAAGAATGCCTTTAAAAGCAAAATTTGCCAGATGGAAAAAGAATCTCAAAAGTTCACTGAGGAAATTCATTCCTTCAGAGTTAGACTGGAGCAAATGGAAGCTAGTGACTTTATGAGAAATCAAGATGCTGTTAAGCAGATCCAAACAAATGAAAGAATAGAAGGCAATGTGAAATATCTCATGGGAAAAACCACTGACCTGGAAAATAGATACAGGAGAGACAATTTAAAAATTATTGGACTACCTGAAAGCCATGATCAAAGAAAGAACCTAGAAATCACCCTTCAGGAAATTCTCAAGGAAAATTGCCCGGATGTTTTAGACCCAGAGGGCAAAATAGAGGTTGAAAGAATCCACAGATCACCTCCTGAAAAAGATCCCCAAAAGAAAACTCCCAGGAATATTATAGCCAGGTTCCAGAATTCCCAGATCAAGGAGAAATACTACAAGCAGCCAGGAAGAAACAATTTCAATATTGTGGAATATGATATTCCAGAGGGCAAAAGAGCTGGGACTGAAGCCAAGGGTCACCTACCCAGCAAATATGAGTATTTTGTTTCAGGGGAAAATATGGTTATTCAGTGGAATAGAGGACTTTCAACATTCTTGAGGAAAAAAACCAGTGTTGTATAGAAAATTTGACATCCAGACACAAGAAGCAAGAGATGCCTGAGAAGGTAATCAGGGAAAAGAAATCAAAAGGAGCCTATCAAAGTTGAACTGTTACATTCCTACATGGGAATGGGTGTATGGGAGAAGATATAGGAGAGAGCAGGTTGGATGAGGTGATATCTTGTGTGACTGCTATTCTGGGGTGGTGGGTAGGGGAAAAATGGGGGGAAAATTGTAACTCAAAATCTGGCAGAAATGAATGATGTAAACCAGAAATTAATAAAGCATTTGTTAAAAAATAAAAAATAAATAAAGACAACTATCAAAAAAAAAAAGATGAAAGAGTCCTATAGCCTTATATGTCTACTCTCTTCATCTTGATTTTGGGTACATAACTGAGGTGCATATTTATTTAAAAGATTTTTGCACATGGTCCTACCATTTGTATAGAAACTTTTCAGATTTAAAAGACATTTGGTAATATTTGCATCATACATGATTCAAGTATAAAATATAACAGAGTTTCTAGCCAACTATTAATAGTCCTTTAGTTGGAACCACAAATGTAGCATGTGGTATATATGGTCAGTTGTGGATGTTATGTCCGTTGATTTAAATATTGATGTTATTTGTATTGTTGTTTGAAGAGGAGTTAAAATGGAGAAGGGCTGAGGGGAAAAGACAGGCAAAAACAGGGCAGTAAAAATACAAAAAATAAGATAAATCCTTTTTCATTAAAAAAATAGATGGACAATGAAAAATCCAAGAGCTTGTTGTGGAACATGATTCCAAGAGAGTCTGGCCTAACTACAGAACTGAATTCTTCTGCATGAGATTTTTGAGAAAGTTGACTTTTTGTTACATATAACAAACGATGCAATCAGTTATGAGGAACCTGCTTATGATCTCTCCAGAATGATGTTGGTACCTGAATCCTGGCCCCATTTTTTTTTTAACCATATTGGGGTTGGTCCTACCCTCCATTGTCTTCTTCCTTCCTTAGCTTGTCTCAGCTTCTTCTCCTAGCCTTCAAGGTCCCAGAAATCATGAGCTACCATGATCATCTCTAGCATCCGGTACAATGCCATGTATATTGTATGTGCTTAATAACTGCTTCCTGTGGTTGTCATCATGGGATGCTCAGACTTCTCACTGAGGAAATTTTCATGCTCTTCTCTATCCCCCTTGCCCCAGCATCCTTCGTCCCATGTCATTTATTTTAAATCCATTCCATTTTGCCCAGGGTTTTATTTAAGTTTCCTTCCAGCTCTAAATTTGTGATCTATAATTTCAAAAGTGTGAATTTTCCCTCACTAGCCCATGTTGCAGGTTCTCCTGGCTTTTTTTTTTGTTGATTGTTATCTTATTGCAAAATCATAATAATTTAGTAATAATTATAATAACTTAAGAAAATCCAACAACAAAAATGAATGTCTGGTGGCCAGCCTTCCAGTAGTGACTCTATCTACACTTAGCTAGGCTGGTGCTTGCATGATAGTCAGTCAACAAATATTTGTAAGCACTTACTTCATGTCAAGCATTATGTGTTTCTGAGATATAAAGAAAGGAGAACACCTTCCCTGCTCTCAAGGAGCTCATATTCTAATTGGGGAGACAACATGTAAATAACTAAATACATACAAGACATAAAGGGGGTAGCAGACAGATAATCTTAAAAGTGAGGGTAGTAGGAGGCAGATAAATGGCTCAGTGGATAGAGCGCTGGGCTTGGACTTAGAAAGACCTGAGTTCAAATCCAGCCTCAGACATTTGCTATCTGGGTGACCCTGGGCAAGTTGCTTAACCTCTCTTTGACTTAGTCCGCTAGAGAAGGAAATGGCAAAGCACTCCAGAAACTTTGCCAAGAAAATCCCATGTATTGTATTGTCATGAAATGGTCCATGGGCTCATGAAGATTTGGGCAACAACAACTAACATCTGGGGTGTTCTTGTAAAGGCCTCTTGAAGATGATGGAATTTGAGTTTGGATTTGAAGATCTAAAATTCAAAGATTCTGAGATCAAGAGTTTCGATCAAATGTTCCAGGCAAGGGAGAAGGTCAACGCATAAGTTTGCAGGTGGGAGATAGGGCATCGTGCAAAGGAAGGCCAGTATCACTCTATATTGTAGAGTGTGGGAAGATTCTGTTTCTTGGACCACATTTGAAGCATTTCCAATTTAGAGTCTGCCAGAGCTTGTATTATATAGACTAGTCTTTGAGGTCCCTGGTTTATCTCCATGCCATGATAAAACATCAGAGTCGGGGCGGCTAGGTGGTGCAGTGAGTAGAGCATCGGCCCTGCAGTCAGAAGGAACTGAGTTCGCATCCGGCCTCAGACACTTAGGGCACACACAAACAAAAACCTAGCTGTGTGACCTTGGGCAAGTTACTTAACCCCAATTGCTCTCCATAAAGCAAAAACAGAAAACAAAAACAAAACAAAACATCAGAATAAGACAATAAGCAAAAATAGTACTAACTTTGGGGAGGTTAGTTTTTGTTGTTGCTGTTGTTTGTTTGGTTTTGCTTAGGAGTAAAGTTTGTGAGTCAGTAAGACCTGAGTTCAAATGTGGCCTCAGACACTTACTAGCTTTGTGACCCTGTGCAATTCACTTAACCTCTGCTTGACTTAGTCTGGAACTCTAGGCCTCTATGATATGACCCACCCCTCTCCAGCTAGCCTCATTTCCCATAATTTTCCATCAGCCAAAGTCTCTCCAATATGCTCCCTTCTTTCCTTTGATATTGCTTAAGAATACGTTTCTTGAGTCAGGAAGACCCATGTTCAAATCTGGCCTCAGACACTTACTAGCTGTATGACCCTGGACAAGTAACTTAACCCTATTTACTTCAGTTTCCTCATCTGTAAAACCAGCTGGGGAAAGAAATGGCAAACCATACCAGAATCTTTGCCAAGAAAATGCCAAATGAGGCCACAAAGAGCCATATGTTACTGAAACAACTCAACAACAACAGTAACAGCTCCCAGGACCATCTATATTATCCAGAATCAGCACTTAGTAAATATGCAACAAATTGAATTTATTTTAAGAAAAAAGACAAGAAAATAAGATGTTATTAATTTGGGATCTGGTTGTTTTAAAAGAACAACAGCTTTAAGGGGAAGTCCTGGAAAGGGGAGGCAGCGTGGTGCAGAGAACAGAATTCTAGGTCTAGAGTTGTTTACTATGTGTCAGGCACAGTGCTAAAAGCTTTACAAATATTATCTCATTGGAACCTTATAACAACCCTAGGTGCTATTGTTATCATCCCTGTTTTACAGATGAGGAAACCGAGGCAAGTAAAGTTAAGTGACTTGCCCAGAGTCACACTGTTACTAAGTATCTGGGACCAGGTCTGAACCAGGTCTTCCTGACTCCGGACCCAAGACCACATTGCCTAGCTACCTTGAATATTTACTACCTATATGAAAACCTACCTGGATTTCAGTTTCCTCATCTTCAAAATGAAGATGTTTGGTCAAGCAAGTGTCTAGGGGAAGGGACTAGAGGCCCTTATCAATTCAGAATTCATGATCCTCTGATTCTTCCTTTTGTAGCCATTAATCCAATCTTCTGCACTGACCACCTGTATGTTGCCAAGCCTATACCATCCAACATTAATATTTTGAGACCTTTCCATGTCCCTAACCCTATGAAGTACTCAGAATAATTTGGAGATCCTACATGATCAAGTAATGTTCAGCTATATTCGCCATGTTCTACTTACTAAGTCAGAAGAATGGGTTTATGCATTTAAGGAAGATTTTCACTGACATGGTAAATAGACATAGTAATAATAATTAATAATAATAATTGTTGTTGTTCATCGTTTTCAGTTGTCTGACTCCTTGTGACCCCATTTGGGTTTTTCTTGGCAAAGATACTGGAGTGATTTGCTGTTTCCTTCTCTAGATCATTTTACAGTTGAGGACCCTGAAGCAAACAGGGTGGAGTGACTTGCCCAGGGTCACACAGCTAACAGGTGTCTGAGGTTGGATTTGAACTCAGATCTTCCTGACTTCAGACCCTGTGCTCTATGCACTGTGCCACATGGCTGCCCCAAATAGCAGTAACAGCTAACATTTATATAGCATTTACTATGGGCCAGACAGAGTGCTAATCACCTCACCACAATTATCACCCCCATTATACAGTTTTATAGTACAACATTGGGATGCAGGGTCAGAACACTGTGGTTCAACTCTGCTATCTTGGAGTCTTAGTTTCTTCATCAGCAAAATGAGGGGCTTGAGCTAGATGATCTCTATAGTCCTTTCTAGGACTGACATTTTGGAATTCTGTTTGAACCCCAAAGGAATGAAAATCTCACTCACCAGGGAATTCAATGGATCCAAACTAGACGAGCATGGTTTCACTATAATAGTAGTATAATCATTGGAATAATGGAGGCAGCTGGGTAATTCAGTGGAGAGACCACCAGATCTAGAGTCAAGAAAACCTGAGTTCAAATCCAACCTCAGATTCTTAAAAGCTTTGTGACCCTGGGCAAGTCACTTAATTTTCATTTGCTTTAATTCCTCCCAGAAGAAAATGGTAATCCACTCCAGTAGCTTTGCTAAGAAAACCCCATGGACAGTATTGATGTGCTATGTATGGCCCTCAGGGTCATGAAGAGTCAGACTCATCTGAAAGACTAACAATTGGAATAATAGCTTGAGACTTCCCCACTCCATGGCTTCATCATGAAACCAGGTTTACTCATGGCTCTCTAAATCCCCTAAATCTAGTAAGGTTAGTTTCCATGTCTTAGGACCCTGGGATAGTGCTTACTGGAAGCCTTTCTGTTGGGGTAGGCCCTGCTGGAGTTTGCTCTTTTCCTAACACAGCTTTTACAGGTCATCTGTTCACCACGATGAGGTATCAAAGGACAATTTTTGTGGAGAGATGGAAATAACTCAGATTTTTGTTCAATAGTGTATATAAAATTCCTATTTCTTCTAGGTTTTCAAAGCACTAGTTCTCACAAACAGCTATGTGAAAAATACTTTTTTGAAAAAAATTTTTTAATTTTTAAAAAAGAAAAAAATTTTTGGCCTACATTTTATAAATTATGAAACTGGGACTCATCACAGGGAAATTCTATATCCCTGAAAACACAACACACTTTCCCCCATAGTTGTTGCACTAAAAATACTGACCATAACAATAACTAGCATTTACATAGCACCTAATATATGCCAGGCAGGATGCTACTAAACATTTTACAAATATAATTTCATTTGGTTCTTACAACAACCCTGGGAAATAGGTGATATTATTTTTCCCATTTTACAGTTGAGGAAACTGAGGCAAATAATGGCTAAGTGACTTACCCAGGGTCACATAGCTAGTAAGTGTCTGAGGCTGGATTTAAACTTAGATCTTTCTGACTCCAGGCATAGCACTCTATCCACTGAGTCACCTAAGTCCCCTCACACTACCTACTTTTACAACTAAATTTTTTTCTAAACACAATGTCTGGCACATAACACTTAATAAATGCTTGTTTCCTTCCTTCCTTCCATTTGGTTCATAAATACAGCTATTATTTCTGCTCTGGGTGTGTTTTTGGGTGGATGTGTTCTTGAGAGAGACAGACAGAGGCCTAGAGACAAGGACAGACAAACAGGACTGGTCTTTGTTCTATATTTCTAATGTTGTCCATCCCTTTACTTTGTGGGTGTCCAGTCATGCTAACCATGGAAGAGGATTCTGGGGGATAAAAGGCTTTCTGTTAGGTGACCTGGCTCCCTGAGGCTTTGGAGAATGGTCTGGATTCAGGCCACTCCTGGAGGTATGAGGCTAGGGCGGGCTTGGAGGAACCCTGGAACATTCCAGAATTAGAACATTCAGATCCTCATGTCCCTGGGTAATTAGGGAGGTCAGCTGCTGAAATAAAGAATGACTTTATAGAAGACACAGGGACATGGTACAGGCCACAACTTTTGATGGCCACTCTAGTGGGCCCTAGAAAAAACCTAAACTCCAATATTTACTTTTGGGGAAAAAATTCTAGTTTAACCAAAGCCATTGATGAGTTGGAACCAAACCCTATCTCTTTCAACCTTACACTCCATATCTTTCAGCCCAGGCTTGGGTCAATAGGAGGGGCTAGCTCAGAACACATAGGCTAAAAGTCTATTATTATAGAATACTTTGTTTTTCCTTATTTACAATGCAAGTACCCTTGGTAGGGGTTTTTCCAGAACTATATCAGTCAAATATAGCAGTATGAAGGATAATCTGGCTTTATGTAGAGTGGAAAGCGTCCCCAGGAAGCTTATGGAGATCCCATACTGGGAAAGAATGACTTCAGGCAGGCCTTGATGATCCATTTCAGACAGCCAGTGAGGGTAACTCCAATTAACTTCCCCTCTTTGGGATTAATTTTCTTCTCCAGTCAAATACAAGGGTTGGATGGACTAAGGTCCCTTCTGGCTTTTAACAGGTCCTAACATTCTATAATCTAAGGTTCCTTCTAGCCAGGGGTTTGCTTCTAAACGTTTAACAACTATATCCCTGAAAACACAGCACACTTTAAAGTTTAGCCTGCCATGTTAACATTTTCTCCTTTTCTTTCTTAAGTCTAGACAATTAACAAAGCAACAGATCAAGCTCCAATTTTTAGCATTTGTTGATTTTCAGGGTCTGAATGCTCACATTGAAAATTTGGACCTAGTTTATATCCAGTAAACTCGTGTTTCCAGCTCTGATAATCTATATCCTAAGGCCCTCTAACCCTCTTGGATTCTTATTATTCTGTGAGGTTCATGTGGCATAAAACTGAATGTTTGTTAACACAGGCAGCTTCTTATCCTATGGACCCACAGCCCAGACTGTTTCCCCACAACAAAGTCTTGTGGTTGACTCGGAGAGTATAGAGTTAATAAGGTCTCACTTTTATCAGGAGATGGTCCCTGGCTTTACCGATAAGGAAACTCTCAGACCCCTTTGGAATTCATGGGCCTCATTTGCTCCCTTTGGTCTTGTATGAAAGGGAGGAAAACAAGAGATGTTAGTTGTAAGCACCTCACGTGCCCCAGCTTCTAGTGACTGCTCCAAAATGTATCTGTATTCTTTCTGTTTACATTAATATGTGAGATAACTAGATGATTCAAGGGTAGAATTTTGGCCCTGGAGGCAGGAAGGAACTTGAAATGCTATCTTTTGGCAGTGTGACCCTGGGCAAGTCCCTTAACCTCCCTTGGCACAGTTTCTTCATCTGTAAAATGGGAAAAATAGTAACACCTATCTCTCAGGGTTGTCATTTGGATCAAATGAGATAATATTTGTAGAGTGCCTTGTGATCCTTAAATCACTATAGAAACATTAACTATTAATATTCCATATTATCTCTCCTGATGGAAAGTAAAGTTCTAGAGGGCAAAGGGTATTTGGGTTTTATCCTTGTATCCTCCAGTGCCTAGCATGGTACCTCTCACCTAGTTGTTTGGTAATAAAGGCTTGTTAATTGATGGATTAAAATTATATTTTCATCAAAGGAGATGTTGCATAGAGTGAGAAGGTCTGATAGCCTGGAACAGTAGTCTAAACTTCAAGTGTCATGTTCCACTAGCCCTCTATATCGCTGAGTATTTTGGTAACTTGAAACAGCCCACATTTCATCAACATGGGTATTTCCTCCACCCGTGCAGATAGCAATCCCTTCACATTTCATACTTTGCCATGCCCCTTCTCCCCCAGTATTCTCTCCTGTAGCCATCCTTATGATACTGAGCCTTGATGCAACTTACTACAGGACAACAGAACCAGAATCTATTGCCAGGGTCCTATTGGAATTCTTTCTAGCTTGGCAGGACCTATCAGATATAAGTGAAAATCCCCTTTGAAAATCTCATGCCTACTTCCTCACCACATGGGGGAATCATGCAAGTAGTTTTGTAGAGGAAAGCATTGCAATGTCCCAGAAATTACAATATTTTGAGAAATGGTATCAAGAAAATATACTACAGTCTGAGAGTCATAAAAGATGGAAACTCATAAGTGAAAGTAACATGGAGATAACTTAAGAAAGCTTGTGTATACTGTCTGGTTTTAAATATATTACAGCTGTGTAGGTACTTTGTGAACAAATCACATAGTGGAAAAAAATACTTGACCTGCCAGGGATGGGTAGCTAGGGTTCAGATCCTGGTTCCAAAGCTACCCGGCAGTGTGAACATGCACAGATTTCATCTTCTGTAAAATGGGAATGCTAATATCTGTATAGTGGGTACAAGATCGGTGGGAAAAGGAAGGTTGTGAAAAGGGGGTCTTGGCCTACAGAGGACCAGCCCTTGATATATGCTCAGCCATTTCCTGCCTGGTTCCTTTCCAAAAAACTACGTGGGATCTTGGGGGGAACCTGTTTTCTGACAGATAACTCCACATGCTCTGGGGAGAGGAAAGGTACCTACTATATTCTTAATAATCATTTCACAGGGTTGTTGTGAGGGTATGCTGTGTAGGCAAAGAGGTGAGATGTTGGTGGGGCAATCAATTAATCATGATATTTTCAGTCATTAAGCTGGTGAACTTTGCAGCTAATAAATTAAAATAAAAATCCCCTGTCAGACTGTGTTCCTGGTTCCAACACAGTCATTGTGCAGAGAGAAAGAGAGGGGGTGCCTGCTCCTTTGCAGGGTGCCATGAGTTCATACCCTGGTAATGTCCACAATGCTGCTGATGAGAGGATTACTCCTGCTGAAACATCAGTTTAAAAACAAAATCTATTTATTTAATTGATGACTGGAGCTGTATTGGGGACCATTACATCAAAATGTGTCAGCTGAACTAAGATAACTGGCCCACTTAGCTTATCTACATTTTTTTTTTGGTCCTATGGTTTATTCTTCTCCTCATTTCCCTCAATTCCCCTTCCCCTCTTCCCTAAGCAGAATGTATTTTTTGATGTGCTGAGAGCTCCTGGTGAGCATTTTTAGTCTAGGATCAAATGAGATAATACTTGTAGAGTACTTAGCACAGTGCCTGCCATATATTAGGCACTTAAATAATGCTTATTCCTTTTCCTTCCCTTGAAACAAAACTGTTAACATTGAAAATATTAATCCTGGTCAATTGTTTGACACTTGTTGGTTAGCAGGACCATAGCTTAGGAAGAATCGTACTGAAAGAAGAACCATTCCCAAGGAAATGCAAAGAATTGTTGAGGACACAGAAAAACAAAAGTGCCGAGGTAAAAGGTGGAAAGATCCTTGGACTCGGAACCAGAGGTTCCGATTTTGCCTTTGACACATACTCCCTATTTGACTGTGGTCAAAACACATTACTCAGAGCCTTGTTTTGTTCATCTGCAAAATGAGAATAACAAGACTTACCTAGTTCAGCTGACTTGAAACTAAGTACCTCAAGTCTGCTCATCTGTAAAATGGGAATATTATACTTATCTAGTTCAGCAACTTTCCCTTATAAAGGAAACAAGAACAGAGAAATTAAACTGGTTTGTCCAAACTCCAAAGCCACACAGGAAATAAGTGGGAGATTTGTACCCAGACCTTCTAGTTCCAAATTCATATTGTTCTTTGTAAACCTTAGAGTACCAAAGAAGGGTGGGCTCTTCTTAATTTGCTAATGTCCTCCTCATTGACATGTAACAGTTTCCAGATCTTTTCTGTGGGATCAGGATGTGTTCCCTCCCCCTCCCCCCAGGATTGGATGGTGACTCAGCCGGAATTTGGACGCTTTGGACCATTGTGTGTGATCCTCTGCTCTCCTCCAGCTGCCTCTCCTGGCCCACCAGTGATGTGGAGCTCAGGCCAAGCCCTGGCAAATTCTAAGAGCTGTATTCTCCCTAGCCCTTCCCCTGTCCATTCTTTCCTCATTTCCAAATGTGAAGGCCAGAGTCCAGCTGCTGTGGAACAAACACTTCAGCTCCTAGATGGTGTCAATGTGTTTGAAGGGTTTTGTTTAAAAAAAAAAAATCCACCCATTAGATCAGCTGGGTCCATGACCTGCAGCCCTTTGGGAAGGATTCTCAACCTCTTGGCTGTTTGGGTGTGCCTGTTTGTTTGCCTCTGAGACATCCAGCAGAACAACTTTCACAGAAACACAGAATTTCAGAGTTGGAAGGGACCTAGTCAGTCAGTCATGAATGAATGAATGGATGGATGGATGGATGAATGAATGAAAAAAATGTGTTTAACGTGTGCCAAGCACTGTGTTAAATGTTGGGGACCCAAATCCAAAAGTGAATCAGTTCTTTCCTCCAAGGATTTTACATCTTAATAGGGGGAGACAACATATATGGGAGGGATGGCCAGGGAATGTTTAGGGAATCTCATGAATGGTGAGTTGACCCATAGGGCAGCCAAGTGACACGCCCTTTCTAGGAAGAATGGTTGTGTTATTAGAAAACTGTGCCCAGAGGAAGAGGTAGAAAGTGGAGGGAGGAGCTGAGGAGGGAGATAATATTTATTTGAAGACTTCCAGAGCCAGAAGTAGAAAGATGGGGCTGGGGCGTGGGGTAGGGCTGAGCTGGCCACACCTGGTAAGTGGTTGGCAATGCAATCTGGATAGCAGGTTGGAAGGGATATGAAGCATGGTCTGAGGGCCTAGGCTGGGTCCTAGTGCTGGCCAGGGATATTGAACTTAGTGACTTTGCTGGGGAAACCTCTAGGGCAGGAAGTTCCAAGTATTAGCTCCCTTAGGAACTGGGGAGGGGGCAGATACAGATCAAGAGATTTTTTTCTGACCATTTAGTCAAATCTTCGGGCATTGTTGAACTGTCTAGTTCAGGGTGGCCATGTAACTTAGGAGCCACAATGCAGCGCACATTACTCCCAATCCCTGTGAACCAGGTTAGGTTCCAATCTGATTTTAATGTGTTGATGTAGTAGTAATAGGAGGAGGAGTAATAAAAAATGCATATATAATAATACAATAATATATAACATATATACATATGTATATATACACAGATGTATACATATATGTGCATACACACATTTTAATACATACATATATTTTACATACTTATATCTTATATATGTATATATAAACACAGTTTTCTAAGTCAACATGCAATTAAGAGATACATATTTATATATCCATATATTTATATGCACATATTTACACACACATACAAATATATGTATGTGTTTATATGTCTATATGTGTATATACACATATACATACACACATGTGTGGTTTTCTAAGTCAATGTGTAGCCCACAGAGATCCTTATGTACAGTTCCGTAGCTCTCATTAGACTTTGACACTACTGATCTAGTTTAAACCATTTATTAAAAAACATATCAGACAAGGGTTCATCTAACCTCTGTGTAAAGCCTTTCAATGAGCGGGAATACATCCTCTTCCTAGGTAGCCTGCTCTGTTTTTGGACAGCAAACATAAGTCCACAGCAGCCCTTCAGATACTTGAAGACAGTTCCTATGTATTCCTGATTCTTCAGTTATTTGGGTTAAAACATTCCTAGTTCCTTCTCCTGAACTTCATATGGTATGGTCTTGAGGTCCTTCACCATTCTGGGGCCTTCCTTCCTTAGAATGTTTCCATCTATGATGTTAGGGTGTTGTTCATGAGATTAACTCCTAAGTTTATAGGGTTTGAGGAGGAAGGGAGCTTAGGTGGTTGTCTAACTACCTCATTTTGACAGAGCAGAAAGGGAAATTATGTATTTCTTTTTTCTTTTATTTCTTTTTTTAAAAACAGTATTTTTCATAATTACATGTAAAGATAATTTTTAAAATTCATTTTAAAAAATCAAGTTCCAAATTTTTCTCCCTCTCTCCCAAAATATTAAGCAATTTGGTATAGGTAATATATATGCATTACATATACATACATACAATCATATAAAACATATTTCCATAACAGTCAGGTTGTGAAGGAAGAAACAGACAACACAGACAAAATATAGAAAGTGAAAAATAGACTGCTTCAGTCTGCATTCAGACTCCATAATTCTTTCTCTGGATGTGGATGGCATTTTCCATCATGAGTCCTTTGGAATTGTCTTAGATCATTGTATTGCTGAGAAGAGCTAAGTCATTCATAGTTGATCACTGCACAATGTTGCTTTTACTGTGCACAATGTTCTCCTGGTTCTGCTCACGAAATGACCTAGTTCACCCAAGTAATAAGTAGCAGATCAAAGCACAAAGCACATCCAGCACAAAGCCAGTGATTTTGTCATGACACCATGTTGTCAATGGATGACCTTTGTAAGAAGACAAATTGTACTTGTCTCAGTTCATTTTTCCTAAAGCTAATTTGCTCTCCCATACAAGACCCTTATATTGTAGTGACCATCCTTTGAGTCACCTGGATGGCTCAGCCTCTAGAGTCAGGAAAACCTGAAATTTCAGACACAACCTAGCTGTGTGACCGCAGGGAAGTCAGTTAACTTGTTTGCCTCAGTTTCCTCAACTGAAATGGAGATAATAATATAGTACCTACCTCCGAGGGTTGCTGTCAAGATTAAATGAGAGGATATTTGTAAAACACTTAGCACCAGGCCTAGCAGATAGTAGCTTCATTATAAGTGCTCGTTTCCACCTTCTCCCTCTCAGTGAAGACCACGTACTCAGTATACAATATTATGAAGGTAGAAGGATAGCCTCAATTAGATGTAGTAAAAAAAGCACTCTTCTTGGAGCTGGGAGAACTGGGTTTGAGTCTCTACTATGCTCCTGGCTATGTGACTTTAGGTCTAGCCTCAATGAACCTCATTTTCCCCAACTGTAATACGGAGATAATATTTGAACACCTACCTTACAGAAGATCAGATGAAATTCTTGGCACATTTAACAATCTAGACAGAATCTGTGATAATGTGCCTGGCACATAATACGTGCTCATTAAACAGCTGGTAAACAAGTGAATAACATGTACCAAGTGCTTTTTAGCCTTAAAACCTCAAGTAAAAATAAACAACAATCAATCAGTAGTGGAAAGAACATTGTATTTAGAGTAAAAGGACTTGGGATCAAATGATAGCTTTGCTATTCACTTATCAGTGAGACCTTGAGCAAATCATCACCCTTGAGTCTTAATTTCCTCCTCTGAAATTAGGGAGGTGGGCGAGATGATCTCCAAAATCCCTTTCACTTCTAAATTTTATGGTACTGTGACATGTAAAGCTCTGGGAGATATAAAGGAGGAACAAGGCACAATCCTTGCCTTCATAAAGCTTACAATCTAGTAGAAGACAAACACACACACACGTAAAAACTTACATAAAATTCAAGGTTACAATAGAAAAGATGAAAAATATTGGACTTGGGAGTTAGGATTGGATTATTACTCTTCTTTTGATACTTTTTGACATGTTATAAGCTATTAGTGTCTTTGAAATTCAGATCTATATGTTCTTAATTTTTTAAAATTTAATTTTTTAGTTAATAAAATTTTATATATTTTCCTTTCACCCACCTTCCCCAATTCCAATTGAAAACAAAACTCTTGTAACAAATGCAAATATTCAAGCAAAACTAATCCCTGCAATGACCAAAAAATATGTCTCAGTCTGAAGCCTGGGTCTGTCACTACTCAGTAGCATATTTTCTCTGGAATAACGGTTAGTTGGAAGGAAGCAAGCAAGCATTTATTAAGCACCTGCTGTATGCCAGGCATGGTGCTAAACATTTTACAAATATCTCATTTGATTCTTACAACAACTCTGGGAGGTAGATGTTATTATTACCCCTGTTTTACAGTTGAGGAAACTGAGAAATTATGTGATTTGCTTAGGATCATATAGCTAATAAGTATCTGAGGTCACATTTGAACTTGTCTTTCTGACTCCAGGCCCAGTGTTTTATCCACTACAAAGTTTAGTTGATAGGAAGACTCTATAACAATTGAAGCTGTTGTACAGTGAAATGGGCTGCCTTACCAAGAGGTAATTCCAAACAATTTTGGTGATTACTGCTTTGTAGTATAGTTTGAGATCTGTTTCCACTTGGACTCCTTCCTTCCTACCTTTTTTTCATGAATTTCATTATTATTTTTTTTATAGCTCTATGAAATAATCATTTGGTAGTTTGATATGGCATTAAGTTAATTTAGGTATTTTTACTCTTTTAGTATGGCCTAACCACAAATAATCAACATTTTTATAGTTATTTAGATCCATCTTTATTTAGTTCTGTAAAAATATTTTTGTAGTTGTATTTATATAGCTCTTGTGAATGAATTGATTAGTAGACACTCAAATATTTTATACATTCTACAATTCTTCTGAATGGAATTTTTCTTTTTAGTTCTCATTGGGTTTTGTTGGTAGTATACAGAAAAATTGATGCTTCAGTGAGTTTAATTTATATCCTGCTACTTTGCCCATAACAATTTATTTTAGTTGACTCTTTTTGTTTCTCTAAATAGGCCATCATGTCATTCACAAAAGATGATAATTTTGTCTCCTCTTTTTCCATGTTTACTCTCTCAATTTCTTTTGCCACTGCTATATCAAATAATAATGGTGATAATGGACATCCTTGCTTTACCCCTGCTCTTACTGGAAAACCCGTTCATATTTCTCTATTACATATAATGTTATCTCAGTTTTAGGTACGTAATACATGTCACATTAAGGAAAACTCCATTTATTCTTATTTTTTGATGGTTCCTTTTATTTCATCTCTATTGGTAAATTCTCCTTTTTAGTTTTTGATATTAGCAATTTTGTTTTATCTTGATTTTTTTTTTTTTGGTTAAAGTAAGACTAGCTAATTATTTATTAGGATTTAAAACATATCAGATCCTAGTTTTACTTATTCAGTTATTTTTTTTGCTTAAGATTTTTTTTAAGCAATGGGGGTTAAGTAACTTGCTCAAGGTTACACAGCTAGCTGTTTTTATGTGTGGGTGCTAATTTTCTAAGGCCAAAACCAATCCCAGGTCCTCCAGACTCTGGGGCCAGCACTCTTACTCACTGTGCCACCTAGCCAGCCCTTAAGATTTGTTAAACTCTTCTTTCTCTCTTCCCACAATCTATCCCTTCCCTGAACTCCCCTAAAATGGCCATGTCTTGTATCAATGTGTACATTTCTGGTATGTATCCTGCCCTTCTCTCTATACTCTTTACTGATTCACTAACTTAGTCTTTTGTTATCTCTCATTCTTACTATTGTGATAGCCTCCTAAATTATATCCCTGGCTTAGGTCTCACCACATCCGATTCATCTCATGTACACAACTGGCAAAATGACATTCCAAGGCAAAGTATGAAAATGTCACACCCCCTGTTTCACAAGTTCTAGGGGCTCTCTCTTGCCTTTAGGATCAAATACAACTTCTTTGGTGTTCAAAGCCCTTCACATTAAGGTTCCAGTTGACCTATGTAGAACCTATGACTCACCTTCATGCACTCCACATTCTGGCCAGACCGGGTAGACTTGCTGCTTCTTGGCAAAATTATTCCCTTTCTTTTTTGCTCTTCCACATTTTCCCTTGCATTAACCCTCCCCCATGCCCAAGCATGTCTCAAGGCCTCTTAGAATCCCTGGCTTTCTTTAAGGCTCAGTTCTGGTGCCACCTTTTACATGGAGCCTTTTCTGAAGTATCCCTGCACTCCCCAACTACTTTTCTCCTTGCTAAGTTAATTTTGCATTTACCATGTTTATCCTGTATATGCCACATTTATCCTGTATATACTGCATCCACTTTGTATGGACTCCTATGAGTACTTGTTTTTCCCCATAATAAGCTCTCCAAAGGCAGGTACTATTTCTTTCTTTTTTTTTAATGTCCCTAGAACCCTAGTACAGTTGGTGGCACACAGTGGACATCTAAGAAATACATCTTATTTGATCAAATGACTGCTTGGAAGAAACCTGGGAACAAAGAACATTAAAGCAAAGAATTTAAGAGAGAACTAGAAAGAACTTTAAAACACAGGATATTAGGACATAAAATATTAGAGGTAGAAGAGATCTTAAAATATGAAATTTTAGAACCTAATTACAAAGCTGAAAGAAATCTTAGAAAGGGGAGGAGGTAGAGAGAACAAACCTTTATTAAGCGCCTTTTATATACCAAGCCCTCTGTTATACACTTTACAAATATCTCATTTGATCCTTACAGTCACCCTGAGAAGCATATGCTATTATGATCCTCATTTCACAGTTGAAGAAACTGAGGCAGAGGGGGTTAAGTGATGTGCCCAGAATGACACAGCTAGTAAGTGTCAGAAGTCAAATGAAAACATAGGTCTTCTTGACTCCAGGTCTGGTGATCTCTATCTATCTGCCATGCCACTTAGCATCATTAGACTTTATCTTGTCTACCTACTTCCTTTTACAGAGGAGGAAATGTGAGGCTGAAGGCAGTGAAGTAACTTGCCTGAGGTCACTTAGTAATTTGGCTAATAGGATTAGAATCCAGCTCTACCAAATCCCAAGTAAATGTGTTACTTCTATTACACTAAATTGTTTCAGAGGTCAACTAATCACCAAATACTTACTGTACATTAACTATGCATTTCCACTGATTTGGGTCTATCCTAAAACTTTCCCTGAATCCCCTATTCCACAAAGATGCTTTTTTCCTGCAATATCCTTATCTATTCAATTCTATCCCACTTTCACTTGGGGCTACACTGCCTAGTTGAAAGGAACTTGGATGGCTATCCTGACTCATGACTATGGCCTCTGTAGCCTATAATATCCCCGACAAGTGGGCAGTCTGTCTCTGCTTGAGGGCTTCTAGCAATGAGGAGCTGCCTACTGCCCAAGGCAGACAGTTACATTGTAGGACTGCTCTAGGAAGATCCACGTGGAGTCAAAATGGATCTCTTTGTCACTTTAGCCTGTTGACTCTATCTAGTTCCTAGTTCTACCCTTGGATTTCAGGTTAGCTAAGTTTTGTCTCCTCAATAGATCATAAATTCCAAAGAACAAGCAGGACCCATGGCCCTGCTCTCCTCTCTCAGCACTTAGCCTGACATTGAACTCCCTGGTTAGACTTGAGCATTTTCAGAGCTAGGGTTGAGTCAGGAGGATAAGGGACAGCTAGGCTCATTTTCTACCTCTAGGGGAAAAGAAATGCTGTCTAAGCATGTGGACATATGGAACCAGGAAAGGGCAGATTGTTTATGAAATGAATAGGTCTTCAAACTGGTTGGTTTTCTTCTAGGGCTCAGGCCCAAATGCAGGTAAATATTTAACTAAGAAGAGAGGCCTCATTTCTCATGTTCTCTCTCTAGTATTTGATTATTCAGCCCTGCATTTTATCGGATCCCCTATCAGAGGGAAGCAGGTGTCCTAGAAGAGTCTCTTCCCTGGGGGGTCCTCTCTCTCCCCCCACTCTGTCTACCTCTTCTACCCCAAAGTCATCTCAATATTACCAAAGCCCTCCTGCCATATAATTATAGAATGTTAGAGCTGGGAATCACCTTAGAACAGAACATGTTAAATCCTGGCACATAGAATGTTAGAACACATTTGCTTGACTCATTTTATTTGTTATGGGATGGGGATGAGGGCAGGGAGGTTCCTGTTTGCTTGAGGAGCAGGAGGATGTTATGGTGGAACAGATAAACTGGGGAATTTTGTCAATGATTGGGTCAGATTTAAAATGCACTTTAGGAATCTCTCTAGGGGCACCTATGTAGTGCAGGAATAGAGCATGGGCCTGGAGTCAGGAGGATCTGAGTTCAAATCCAACCTCAGACACTTGACACACTAGTTGTATGACCTTGGGCAAGTCACTTAACCACCAAGTGCCTTGCCTTCCCCCATCAAAAAAAAAAAACAACCAAAACTCTCCATAATAGAAGTTACTGTCTCATATAAAGTCCTCTTTTTCTGTTCTTTGTAGAGCAAATGTCCATGTCTGTTAATGAGTTCAAGTTCATAGTAAAAGCAAACTTAAAAAAAAAGAATGTTAGGGGACGGCTAGGTGGTGCAGTGAATAGAACACCAGCCCTGGAGTCAGGAGGAGCCGAGTTCAAATCCGACCTCGAACACTTAATACTTACTAGCCATGTGACCTTGGGCAAGTCACTTAACCCCAATTGCCCTTCCTTCTGCCTCCAAAAAAGAGTTAAAAAAAAAAAAAGAATGTTAGAATACAGAATCAATCAATCCACATTTATTAAGTTCCTATTATGTGTGAGGCACTATGCTAAGTGCCAGGATTACAGAAAGAGATAAAATATCCTTGTTCTCAAGGAGCTTGCAATCTAATAAATAATAAATAATAATAATTATAATGGAGTTGAAAATCTTAGAGATCATTCAGTCCAAACCTTCCATTCTACATATGAGAAGAATTGAAGCCTCAAGATTTGAATTATGTTGATTAAAGGCAGCACAACAAGTTACTAGGAGATCTGGGACTCAAACCCTGGCTTCCTGACCTAACATATTAAGGTGTTAAAGAATGAAACAGGTCCTAACCAGCGGTGAAATGAGTCGTTGTTTACATTGTAGAAATTCCAGGGGCAGTGGAAAGTCCTTTCTGTCCTCTCAACATAATAGCTAACATTTACATAAGGCTTTAGAATTTGCAACATACTCTACATGGCTGATCTCCTTTGATCTTCACAACAATCCTGTGAAATGGATACTATTATTATCCTCATTTTATAACTAAGGAAATCAAATGTGTGTCTTGGCCTGGTGTCACAGGGCTAGCAAGTTATCTGGCAGAATTTGAACTCAGTTATTCTTGACTCCAAAGCCAGCAGGTTAGCCCCTAGACAGGCTGTCCCCTCTTCCCTGTGTCTTTTCCCCCTCTTCCCCATTCTCTCCTCCCACTGCTAGTAGTTCAAGAGCACTTGAAGAGCTGGGGAAAAGGTGGCCTTAGGAGGGAGTGATAAGAGGGTACAGAAAGGGAGGAGAGAGGGCACTGAAGATAAATTTCACCGACTTCTTTCTTTGGCTCAAGCCTAGGTGATCAGTCACACAGAAAATCAGCCACGTGGGGTCCTTGCCCTCTACCTAACAGGACTGTTTCAGGACATTACCCTTTGGTGGAGGCAAATATCAGTATTATATCATTAAGTCCACTCATTTTCATGCCATGACCCCCTACCTTGAAAAAAATGCCTCATGGCTATTTCTAGAAATGGGTTAAAATATGACTAGGGGGTATTACCTCTGTTTTTCCCAAAGCTGGAGGGATTGGGTTAAGTGGAACTGTGTGTGGGTTGGTCCTCCCGCCTTCTAGCTTGGTGAATGGTGCAATAAGGCTCAGGGAGTGGGAGGGGGTAGGATTTCTTCATCACTTCTTCCCTTTTCTTGGTATTGTGAATGTCCTCCTGGTTGGTATGAATAGAGTCTCTGTTCTAGGGAAGAATACAATTGGATTCAAAGGTGGTTGTGTACCACAGTCCTCTTGGGCCCCTATTCAAAAGCTGTCTTCTTCAAATAGCCCTGTTTTTTTTCTTTTCTGATTAGGGGCCATTCTGAAACACACAAAAAATGGAGAGCTTCTTGGAGTCAGGGACCTCATAGCCTATAAGTTCTTCTGTATTCCTCAATGTGCCTAGTATAAGACTAATTCCTTGCTAGGTGTTTAATTAATAGATACTGGTAGAATAGAAGATACACCTGTGGACTGGAAGTCTGGGTTCAAGTCCTGCCTTGGTCATCGACTTACCTAACCTTTAATTATTGAATGAGTGTTGCCTCAGACAAACTGAAATCTGGGAGAGACAGCTCCTCCTTACACAAATTCAATTACTTGCAAGTCATACATCATCCTTCTGATGTAATCGGTCCTCTTCTAGAATGAAGGATGAACAATAACAATCTGTCGTTGACTGACTGTGTGACCTGATGCAACCCTCTCTGACCTTCAGTCTCCTCATCTGTCAAATAGAAGACTGGATTCTATAATCTTTAAGGTCCTTTATAACTCTAGGCATGTATGAATTTAGAATTACAATTTTAGGAATTATTAAGTGGCCTTCCCTCCTGACCACTTGACAATGAAACTAAGGTATACAAAGGCACACTAATATGCCAAGATTACAAGGCAGGTCATCATAAAGCCAGGCCTCAAACCCAGGGTTTCTGCATCCTAATTCAGTGTTCTTTTCAGTCGTACCAAGTAGTCCAGATCTGTGAATTGTGGGCTCTCTGAGGCTTACCCAGTATCTTCTCTACCAGGGAAAAAGGCACAGGAGCCCTGTGTTAATAACCTTCTCCGGGTCTGAGCTGTCTGATTGGGACCAGATTGTAATGAAGTACTTAAGGTCCCCCTCGTGACTAAGTCTCTCTAACCAGGGATCAGGGTAATTCCCAATTCTACTATGTGGGCAGTTTGAGGTGATGCTCCAGTGAATTAGGTCCCTTCTGTCAGTGGGTAACAAAGCCTTGCTCCAATTTAAAAGCTGACTGTGAGGATCAAAGAAGAACCTGTTTTCCTTTCTCTCTGCCTTCCATAGTTCTTTTTCTCTAGCTGCTTTTACTATCCAGAGCCAGCCTTATGCAGGAGCAGAGAAGGATGCTGAGTAGAAGATTTGATATAGGGAACATATACAGGGAAGAGAAAAGAACTAGCATTTATTAAATGCCTACTGTGTGCCAGGTGCTTTTATAATTACTATCTTATTTGATCTCCACAACACCCCTAGGAGATAGGTGCTATTATTATCCAACCTTAACAATTGAGGAAACTGTAGAAGAGAGGGGTTAAATGAATTGTCCAGGGTCCCACATCTGGTAAGTGTTTGAGGCTAGATTTGAACTCAGGTGTTTCTGTCTCCATTCCTAGCACTCTGTTGTTGTTTGTTCTTCATTCTCAAAGAGGACTATAACATCAGGGAGGTGATGCCATGATGTGCAAATGAATTGAATTAAAGTGAGGGAGGCTGTACCTTTAAAGTCACCAGCCTCACTTTCTCCTCCAGAGCCATCTGGGTCCAGTGGTAAGATATAGATCAGTATGACTAGAGATAACTTTGGATGCAATAGGAGACCTTGGCCTTTTTAAACTAAGGTCTTTAACAGGTTTCAGTATGACTGAGGCAACCATTCAGTGGTTAAGGCTAGGTGAGAAATGAGGCAAAGAATGGCCTCTTTGCCTAGTCAAAAAATCAATCTGGGAGACTCTCAGGGTTTCTGGACAAAACAGCAATAATTGTTATTTATATTCACTCTGAGCCACTCAGAGCCCAAATAATGACCAAATGGGACTCGACTTGGGACCCATTGTTGGCCAATCAATGAACTCACTGCAATAACACCCTGCCTCAGAAAAAGGCTGTCTGCTCCAGCCCATTTTCCTCAGTGCCAAAAAATCCATCCCTATTGGCCCTCAACTTTATTTAATCAAATCATAGAAAGAACATCAGATTTGAAACAGAACTTAGAACACAGACCTTTAGATCCTAGACTTGTCAGAGTTTGAAGGGACCTTAGAAGCAAGATGTTAGAACGTAGAATGTGAGAGCTATGAGTGGCCTTAGAACATAAACTTTTAGAACATAGAATGTTAGAGCTTTCAGTGATTTTAGTACACAGAATGCTAGAGCTGAAAGAGAGCTGAGAATGGAGAATTCTAGAACACGGCATGTCAGAGCCGGAAGGGACTTTTAAACATTGATAGTTGTTGATTCTTTGCCTCCTTTCTTATCTAACCTTAATCACTGAATGAGTGTTGCCTCAGTCAGACTGAGACCAGTTAAAGACCTTATTTTAAAAAAGGCCAAGGCAATCTAATTTAATTTTATGGAGAAGGAAACTGAATTTTAGGGAGTTGAGATGACTTGTCCCAGAGCAGTCAGGAAGTTCGGGGCAGCACCAAGAGCCTGACTCCCCAGGGATGAAGAGGAAGCATGAGTCTGAGGGACTGAGGTAAAGGACTGGTGAAGTTTTGATGGGGATTAGGAGGGAAGGAAAGGCCTGGGATAGTGATTTCTGCAGCCTAGGAGGGAAGGATGTGAATCTTACCAGGGGACCCAGTGCAAGGACTAGATCTTAAATGTCCTATCTCCCAACCAAGGGCTATTTGTACTACATTACACTGTCATAAATCTCCCACAGAGCAAGGTTCTGAGGGAATGGGATACAAGGGCAGGTGAGATGAGGTGATGGGAGGCAATAGGGAAGGAATAGTCTAAACAATGGTCTAGACACATAGGGATAGATGAATAGCTCACAGAGGAGCCATAAACACCAGGGCTGGCATGAGGATACAGGAACCAGGATTTGAGGGAGGAGGGAATGGGATGGATACCAAGGCTAAGACCCAATAAAGGTAAAGATGGTCCTATTCCACCAATCTCATGTCTATATTTGTGCCTTTGTTTTGTCTGTTGATCTCAAAGTACTGCACAGAAGACATTTAGCTTCAGGGAAAGAATAGGTGTAATGAAAAAAAAAATCAGATGGTGAAGGAGATGACCTGGGGTCTAGTCTGGCCTTTATAGCTTAACCTCTCTGTGGCATCAGGAACCTCTTACTCTCTAAAGTTCATTGTGACTTTGTGGCAGTCTTCCTGAATCTGGGGACACTCCAAAGCTCAAAATACTCCCTCCCTTTTGTGGGTTTTTACTTTGCTTAGTGGGCCAGCTGGCTTTTCCTCAGCTATAACAGTGAAACTTCCTCTATCCCCTGTGTTATTTCCTGCTAACCAGGAGCAGCTAGATGGTACAGTGGCTAAGGCACACCAGGCTTGAAGTCAGGAAAATTTGAGTTCAAATTTGGCCTCAGATCCTTACTATCTGTGTGACCCTGGGCAAGTCACTTAACCCTTATTTACCTCAGCTGCTCAGATGTAAAATGGAGACACACTGGTGAAGGAAATGATAAACAGTATCTTTGCCAAGGAAATCACATGGACAAAAGTCCATATAAAGCTGGACACAAGTGAAGGAATAAACAATGATAAAGAAAGTAAAGGTCATTCATTAGTTCAGAGGAAGGAACAGCACCCTGAATGTGGAGAAAATACAAGCAGAGAAACAGAGGAATTAGCACAGGGATCCAATAGATAGGGCTCCTACTGTCTAAACAAAGTAATAGATGCATAATTACCAGACCAGGAAGCACCAAAATCTGGGTTCTCAAAGCCAGGGGGCTCCTTAACAATGGCTACCCAGAGTCTCATCTGGCCAAGTCACAAAGACACATTCTTCCCATGAGTGATCCCCAAAGTAAAATACCAGCCTCCCAGTATATATAGTTTTCAACTAATAGGTTCAAAGCCAGAAGGCATCACAACTTATGTTCCTCAGCACAGCTGTGAATTACCAGGGTTCAAAGGAGATTGATCCTTCAGGTGTTTACAATTTATCATGAGCCTGGGAAATTGAACTCCAGAAAGAAAAACAACAAAAATCCCACCTTACTTATGTTTACATTGTTAAGCATTGGGAATAAAAAAAAGAAAAAAGGTAAAAACAGTCACTGCCCTCAAGGAACTTAGATTCTAGTTGGGAGACAATATGTAGATAATTAAGGATACAAAGACTATATGAAGAGTAGATAGAAGAGGTCTAAAAATTTAATTAGAAATATTTCCCCCCCAAAAAGAGTAGATGGAAGATAACCTAGGGATGAAGTCTTGAGCATCTGGAAGATGAGGAAAGACATCTTCAAAAGATAGCATTTAGGGGCGGCTAGGTGGCGTAGTGAGTAGAGCGCTGGCCCTGGAGTCAGAAGGACCTGGGTTCAGTTCTGGCCTCAGACACTTAACACACACAAACAAAAACCTAGCTGTGTGACCTTGGGCAAGTTACTTAACCCCAATTGCCCTCCAAAAAGCAAAAAAAAAAAAAAGGATAGCATTTGAACTGTCTTGGAGGAAGCCATGGATTCAGAGTATCCAAGGTGCAGAGACAACTAGTGGAAAGGTATTATGGACACAGGGAGAAGGAGAAAGTAGGGCAAAGTGGCTGAATCATCCAGTGAGTGGAGGAAAGTAAAGTGTAAGATTGGAAAGATAGGAAGGGCTCAGTATGTGATATAGATCCCACCAGACTGGCCAGGTGGATTTTGTTAGCTCTTCAAACAAAATGGAATGTTGGGAAGGGCATTAAGCCTGGAATTAAATGGACAGGATTTTAGTTCTGTCCTGTCTCACAACTATATTGGACAAGTCACTTAATTTATCTGGAATTCACTTTCCCTATCTGTTTGAAATTAGCTCAGGGATGAGAATGATTTCCTATTTCTTAATGAGTAGTTTTAGTGCCAGTTAAATGTTTTACTATTAAAATGCATGTTCTTTGTTTAGTCTGCTAGGATAACTCAAACAAGTTATAAATATATGAAGTATTATATATAAAATATACAAAGTATAATTTAGAAGCTTTAAAGATCCACTGAAATGCTAGTTACAACAGTGACAAAAGCAATACTAATCACAATACAGACTGAGTTTGGATGATGCTAGAGGTTTCCAGCTGCAGGTGAGAGGTATTAGGTGATACAGTGGTTAGAGCTTGGGGCCTGGGGTCAGGAAGATGTAAGTTCTTAATTTCTATTAAAGCTCTTAATTTCTATATTCTGGCATTTAAAAAAAATCTAAAGTCTATCCTATTTTTAATAATCTATATTCTGTGCTCTAAAAATATATTATAAGGTCCCTTCTAGGTCAATGTTCTTCTATTCCTAAATTTCACTGATGGGGAACTGCCCTATCATACTGCCTGCAGGTAGCAGGGATCTCCAGGCACCTAGGTGGTATAGTGTACAGAGCACCTGGCCTAGAACCAGGAAGACCTGAGTTCAGATCTACCTCAGACACTTACTAGCTTGTGACCCCGGGCAAGTCACTTAATCCTGTTTGCCTCATGTGTGAAATAAGCTGGAGAAGGAAATGGCAAACCACTCCAGTATCTTTGCCAAGAAAACCCCCAAAGTCCATGGGGTCATGTAGAGCTAATCACAACTGAACAATAATCATGAGCAGGTATCTCCACTTCTGTAGACTTTACCTCTCTCCCTTCCCCATTTGGAGAGCTGAGTTTGTAAAGGCCTGGGTGAGTTTTTTCTGGATGCCTCTCTTTGTTTCCAGTACAAAATCCTCCACACGCCTGCATTGTCTCAGTTTAAAAGGTTGGGATTTCATTTCATGCTCATCTCAGTGGCCAACAGGATCTGAGACTCATTGTCTAAAACTGCCCAGTGTTCCATTTCTGTGTTTTTGCACATGATTCCCAACTGTATATTTAGAATCACAATTTTAGAGGGTCCAGTATGTTGTGTTAGCAAATTTATTCATTCTGAGAGCGTTTATTAAATGCTTGCTATATGTCAGGAAATGTGCTAGGTGCTATGGATACAGACACAAAAATTCTTTCTCCCATGGTTAAAGTTGTTTCTTTGGCCTGGGGCTTTAAAGGTGTGTTTTGAGGTGTTGTCAGTATTATAAGGCAGAAAGAAAGCTTCTATCATGGTTGTTTCCAATGTCTAGAATGGCATCCCTTCTCACTTCCACCCGTTGGAATTTTTTGTTGTTGTTCAGTCACATCCAACTTTTTGTGACCCCATTTGGGGTTTTCTTGGCAAAGACCTTGGAGTGGTTTGCCATTTCCTGCTCCAGCTCATTTTACAGATGAGGAAACTGAGGCAAACAGGATTAAGTGACTTGTCCAGGGTTCATACAGCTAGGAAGTTTTTAAGGTTGGATTTGAACTCAGCTCTTCCTGACTCCAGGCCTGGCATGCTATCTACTGTGCTACCTAGCTTAGAATTCTTATCTTTCTTCAAAGCACAGCCCAGGTTCGACCTCTTACATAAGGTCTTCTCTGATAACCCCTCAGTTCTGTGCTTTCTACTTCCTGAGATTACTTTTCATAACTTTGAATATACTTTGCATTTACTTATCTGTGTGCTAGTGTCCCCCTCCCTCAAGTAAGCTCCTTGAGGGCAGGGACTGCTCCATTTTTGTCTCTGTATAGTTGGTGCCAAGCACAGTACCTGGCCCACAGTTGACACTAAGCAAACTTGTCATTTTAGTTTAATTTAGTCTAACCTATATGGAAACAGGAAGATCTCTGACACATGGTCCCTATGCCTTTCTGTGAAGACCTTTAAGGAGAGGAACCCATTGCCTTCTTATCTTTTTTTTTTTTGGAGGGGGGAAGGCAAGGCAATTGGGGTTAAATGACTTGCCCAAGGTCACACAGCTAGTAAGTGTGATCAAGTGTCTGAGGCTGGATTTGAACTCAGGTCCTCCTGACTCTAGGGCCAGTGCTCTGTTTACTGTGACCTAGCTGCCCCCCAACCCTTTGCCTTCTGAAAGAGCCCACCTCTGCTTAGCTATATTATACTCTGCTAGTACTCTACTAGTTGTTAGAAAGTTTTCTAGTGCATCGATTCTAAATCAGCCTCTCTGTATTACTTCTAGCTTTTCTCTCTGGGGTAATTAGAACATCATTCAAATGTGCAAAATATTTTCCCAGTAGCATAGACAGGGGCAGCTAGGATAGAGTGTTGGGCCTGGAGTTAGGGTGACTCATCTTCCTGAGCTCAAATCTGATCTTAGACACTTACTAGCTGTGAAACCCTGGGCCAGTCACTTCACCCTATTTGCCTCAGTTTCCTCATCTGTAAAATGAGCTAGAGGGGGAAATGTCAAAATCACTCCAGTATCTCTGCCAAGAAAACCTGAAATGGGGTTACAAAGAGTTAGACACAATTGAAATGACTGAACAACAACAAAGTACAGACTGCCAAACATCCCAGGCTGGGACAAACAGCTGTCAAACATACTTCAATTCTGTTTGCCCCTGTTATTGATTTTTAAAATGTGACATTTATGAAGTCACTCTAGGGTACAGGTTGAAAATGTGAACTGACTTCCCCAGACTGCAATGTAGGAGGAAAATACATCACTGTGCAATATATTAAAGAGATTTTCCACATTTAAATGAGTGTGATTTTCAAGGGAAAATAACTCCTGCTTCTTTAGCATTCCCAGGTACTAACAGAAGCGTGCCATTATGTAATAGTGCTTTCCTTCCAATAAACTTTCAGAGAAGGGAATAAATTATTATTTCTCCACATTTTACAAATGGGAAAAGTGAGACAGTGAGGGAAGTTGACTTTTTCACAATCAAAGGACTAGTAAGTACCAGAGAGAGGGATTTGAACCTAAGTCCTTCTTGACTGACTAGTACTTCTCCCCTGGCACCAGGCAGCCTACCTCATTCCCCTCCCCCCCCCATTCTTCCTCCCTACAATTCCCAATAAGGGTAAGAGTACATGTTGCCATTACAGTTCACAGGTATTCAATATATGTTCACATATTTAAGATTCCCTCATATACTAGTTAGCCTTATCCTTTCTTCATCCTGTAAGGGGCAGGTAGTAGTATTGGAGATGAGGGTGGATCAGTCACTTCTACTCACTAGGATAAGTCATAAGTTGGCTTAGGCCAGATATTGTCAGAGGATTGTGCCATTGGTCAGACAGCTAGGACAGGAGAGCCCAGACCTTGCTAGTGTTCGTCTAGATTCTATTCCATGAGTAACTGAAGTCCTGGCTCTCAGATTCTTGGCTTGGATCTTGATGGAAGCCGAAGATTCTAAGAGGAGACAGTACATTTCAGACATGGGGGACTGTCTAGGCAAAGGCAGAGAAATGAGAGATGAAATATCCAATAGAGGTAATAGCAATTATGCCAGTTTGGAATATAAAGTGTATAAAGGGGATTAATGTGCAATATGAGGTAGACTGGAGCCAGACTGACAAGACCTTTAATGAATTTTTATGTTATATTAGAGTACTGGGGTAAATAATAATATTTTCATATTATTATTGCATTTTAATAATAATAGTAATAATAGCTAGCATTTATATAGTGCTCCAAGGTTTAGAAAACACTTTACCAATCATTTGATCCTTACAACAACCCTGGGAGGAAGGTGCTATTATTATTTACATTTTATAGATGAGGAAACTGAGGCAGATTGAGGTTAAGTCAGCTGCCCATAGCTAGTAAGTTTCTGAGATTAGTTTTGAATTTAGTTCTTCCTGACTGCAGGTCCAGTATTCTATCGACTGTGACACTTAGTTTCTCCTGTTTCCTTTGTAATCCTATGCAGTTATGCATTTAAAAATATTATTCTGAGAAGGGGTCAACAGGTTTCACAAGATGGCCAAAGGAACCTTTGACCAGGTCCTATCCTTGAGGCAATAGAAAGCTACTGCAGTTTTTTGAACAGGAAATGACATTGTTAGACTCGTGTTTTAGGAATATCACTTTGGCAGCTATCTGGAGGATGGTTTGGAGAGAGAAGGGACTAGATGGAAGGAAGTCAATTAGAAGGCTATTGAAATAGTCTGGGTGACAGTTGATAAATGATCAAAATGATTGAAACAAGTGGTTTTCAGATGAAGAAATTAAAACTATATAATCATCTGAAAAAATACTCTACATCACTATTGATTAAAGAAATGCAAATTAAAACATCTCTGAGGTACCACCTCACACTTATCAGATTGACTAACATGACAAAACAAGATGATCATAAATGCTGGAGAAGATGTGGGATATTGGAACACTAATGAATTATTGGTGGAGTTGTGAACTGGTTCAACCATTCTGGAAAGCAATTTGGTACTATGCCCAAAAGGCTATAAAATTGATCCAGCAATACCACTTGTAGGTCTGTATCCCAAAGAGAACATAAGATGGGAAAAGGACCCGCATGGACAAAAATATTTATAGTAGCTCTTTTTTTTGTTAGCAAAGAATTAGAAGTTGAGGGGATGCCCATCAGTTGAGGAATGGCTGAACAAGTTGTAGTGTATGAATGTAATTAATACTATTGTACTATAAAAAATGATGAGTAGGCAGATTTCAAAAGAACCTGGAAAGACTTACATAAACTGATGTTGAATGAAGTGAGCAAAACCAGGAGAACATTGTGCACAGCAGCAGCCACACTGTACAATGATTAACTATGGTAGACTTAGCTCTTCTCAGCAATACAATGATTCAAGACAATTCCAAAAGACTCATGATAGAAAATGCCATCCACATTCAGAGAAAATACTATGGTGTCTGAATGCAGATCAAAGTAAACTCTTTTTACTTTTTTTCTTTCTCACGGTTTTCCCTTTTATTCTGATTCTTCTCTCATAATATGACTAATGTGGAAATATGTTTAACATGATTGTACATGTATAACCTAAAAAAAGAGAAAGAAATAGTCTGAGAGGTGATGAGGGCCTTAGGGTGGTAGCTATGTGAACAAAAAGAAAGTCATAAATATGAGAAATGTGAGAGTAGAATTAACAAGACTTGGCAATTGACTAGAAAGATGGGTGAAGGAGAGGGAAGATTCTAGGATGGCTAAGGTTGTGAACCTGGGTAACTAGAAGTATGATGGTATATTGAACAGAAAGAGGAAAGTTAGGAAAAAGGCAAAGTTTAAGGTGGAAAGATAAGGAATTCCTACAGGACAACCACCTGGTTTGGAAATGTTGGTTGGCATTTAAAACCTATTGTTTAAGGTACAGACTAAGGCTGGATATCATCTGTATAGAAGTTAAACCCACTAAAAGAGACAGAGAAGGATAGAGAGACAAGGACAGGAAGGGAGAGAGAGAGAGAGAGAGAGAGAGAGAGAGAGAGAGAGAGAGAGAGAGGAGGGAGGGAGAGAGATCCAATACGGGAGAGAGAGGGAGAAAAGGGGGAGAGGAAAGGGAGACTGAAAGGGGAAGGCAAGGGAGAGTAGAGGGCTCAGGACAGAGCTCTGGGGTCCACCCATGAATAGCAGGCAAGACATAGGTAATGATCTAGCAAAGGAAACTGAAGAGTGGTCAGGTAGGAGGAGAATCCTGAAAGATAAGCATCATGTAAACTTGGGGCCAAGAGTATTTCAACGAGGATGGGGTGGTCAAAAGTGTCCAATATTGCAGAAGGGTCAAAAAGGATGAGAATTGAAAAGAAACCATCAGACTAAATAGTGAAGCAGTCATTGGTAGCCTTGTAGAAAGTCGTTTTACTTGAGTGACATTAGAAAGACAGATTATAAGAGGCAGAAAAGTGGTTGAAATGATGGAAAGTAAAGGCAGTAGTCAGACAGCTTCTGGAGTTTTTTAAACTAAGGAGAGAAATAGGAGGGGATGGTAGAGTCAAGGAGAGAGGAGTAGATATTAGGGAAGAAGCTAAAGGAGGTAAAGAGATTACAGGTGAGAGAGAGGGAGACAAAGATACACACACACACACACACACAGAGACAGAGATAGAGACACAGAGACAGAGACAGAGAGACAGAGAAAGAGTGAGAGAGAGGGACAGAGAGACAGGCAGAAACAGAGAGAGACAGAAAGAGAGACAGAGAGACAAAGAGACAGAGACAGAGGTTGATTATCAAAGCAATGTAGCAGAAGATACAGCAGGGAACAAGATCAAGGATACGCAATTAGGAGGGCTCACCTTGACAATCTCTTTGTCAGAAACTAGAGCAAAATAAGAATGAATAGGCTTTGATGTTATCATGGAGGCTGAGATGAAGAATATGGGAGAAGTTGCTTGTGGTGAAAGGCCTCTGATTTCTCAATAAAGTAAGAAGCTAGGTCCTTTGTTGAGAGGAACTGGATAGGAGATGATGTGCAAGACTGAAAGGGAGGAAAAAAAGCTTTGGCATAATCTTTGTGAGGAGTACTATATATTTAAGGATAAAAATGATTGCTGTGCAGCAGAGGTCACCCAGTTGAGACTAGATGACATAAATTTGTAATGGGTCCATTTAGTATGTATGGTCTGCAAAAGTACTGCATGAATGCTGCACATTATTGTTATAATTATTGTTACTGTTTTTCCAATAAGAATATAGGTACAGAGAAGAAAGTGACATAATAGAAAGCAAAGTCCCTGATGTCAATGATGTCATCGTGGAATTAGCAGCAGAAGACAGATGCACCCTGGTTTAAGATGCTTCCATAAATAAAGTGGGGAGGGACCTCTCATTACCAATGGATTTCTTCTTTTAGAAAATGTTTAACCAAAGTTTTAGTTTATATAACAAAATCCCTTTTCGCATTTAAAACAGCCATCTATTTTCTATTTACTCAAAATTTTGTTATTTAATAACAATAGCTAGCAATTAAATAGCACTATTTGGTTTTGCAAAGTACTTTACAAATATCAGCTAATTTTAATTCTCACGATAACTTTGGGAGGGATTATCCCCATTTTACAGGTGCAGAAACTGAGGCAGATAGCAGTTAAGTGACTTGCCCAGTATTACCCAGCTAGTAAGTGTTTGAGGTAGGATTTGAATTTAGATCTTCCTGATTCTAGCTCTAGTGAGCTAGCCACTGAACCACCTACCCACCTGCCTGTATCTTTTAATACAGTTGTAGCCTAAAATTAGATATATTCATTTCTAGGGTAGAACTTACTTGTGGATAGCACAGATGGGCTATCCTGTTGGTGTGATTTAATTGAGGAGGGGAACATACTGGACCAAAAAACCCAAATTCTCTAAAACTGTGGGTGGGGATAGGGGAAGGGCATGGAAAAAGATTAGACCAGTGATTTTAGTGGTATAAGAAATTCCCTCTGCCAGTACAATTTGGCACCTTCTCTGACACTGCCTTAGAGAGAGTCCTAGAGCCTCTAAGAATGACTTACTTAGGGCTTTATATCCAGCATGTTTCAGAGATAGGATTTGAACTCAGGTTTTCCTGACTTCTAACCAAAAATATTTCACTAAATCCGAACAACTCATATAAAGAAAGTTCTTTAAGGGCTACAAAACTTTTCCCTGACAGCTCTGAGGTTAGTACAAATGCTAATTTGCCCATTTTACTAATGAGGAAACCGAGCTTCAGAGAGGTTAATTAACTTGCCCAGGGCCACACAGCTAGTTTTGTCAAAGTCAGTGTCCACAATCAGGTCTCTTTTCATTGTGAATCCAGTGTTTGACAAGTCCAGACTCTCTTCTAGCTTTAAATCTTCTCTGTGGCAACACTAGAGGAAAAAGAAGTCATGTCAACATAAAAAACACCAAACAAACTATGAAAACATGAACTCATCTGATCCAACCCATTTCTTTCATAGATAAAGAAAATAAGCCCACGATACTTGCCTATGGTCAGACAAGTAGCAAATAACAGACCTATGATTCCAATCTAAGTCCCCTAACTCTGGATTCATTTCTCTTTCCACTGTGCCATTTTTTGGGCTCACTTCTCCACTAGCATGTATGAAGTTCTTCCCATTAGAGTCATTCCATTAAATCAGGATGGCATGGTGGGAGGGAAAAAGACTGGCCTAACCATCTGAAGACCAGAGTTCAAATCGCAGCTCTTCCATTTGCTCACTGAGTGACCTTGGAATGGTCACATCATTGTTCTGGACCCATTTTCACTATTTATAAAATGAGAATAACAATCTGATTTTTTCCCCCACCATCACCTGTTTCCACCATTCAATGTTACTAAGTCCTACAGATTCTACTGATCCTCTCTATTCACTTGGCCACTATCTTTGCTCAGGACCTTATTATCTCATTCTTTTACTGTTGTGATAGTTTTCTAACCTGATTCTTCCTTGCCTCTTAGGCTCTGCCAAGTCTATTCCATCCTTCACTCAGCTGCTGAAATGATCTTCCCAATACACAGATCTGCCACAGGTTCCCATTTGGCCATTAAATACTAGGGTGACCTTGGGCAAAATCATTTTTTCTGGGTCCCAGCTTTACTACCTATAAAATGAGGGAGCAGGGCTAGATGATTCTAAGCTAGGGCTTAGCATGATGTATAGTACATAGTAGGCACTAATAAATGAGTGTTGCCTTTATTCTACTGGGAATGTGTGTGTGTTTAATGTTAACATTGAAAAAGTCTGACATTTTCCTGGTATTTCATATTCAATTGTCCCCCATCTCTGAAAGAGAAAGAAGGATGTACCTTCTCATTTTTCCTCCTTGGGGTCAAACATGTTCAATATAACTAATTAATCAACAATCAATAAATATTTATTAAATGCTTATTATGCACCAATCAGTGCCACTGTCCTAAGCCCTGGGGAAGAAGAAGGAGAAGGAGGAAGAGGAGGAAGAGGAGGACAAGGAGCAGGAGGAGGAAGAGGAGGAGGAGGAGGAGGAGGAGGAGAAGGAAAAGAAGAGGAAGAAGGAGAGGAAGAAGAAGGAGAAGGAGAAGAAGAAGAAGGAGGAGGAGGAGGAGGAGGAGGAGAAGGAGGAGGAGGAAGAGGGGGAGGGGGAGGAGGAGGAGGAGGAGGAGGAGGAGAAGGAGAAGAAGAAGAGGAAGAAGGAGAAGGAGAAGAAGGAGAGGAAGAAGAAGGAGAAGGAGAAGAAGAAGAGGAAGAAGAAGAAGAGGAAGAAGAAGGAGAGGAAGAAGAAGGAGAGGAAGAAGAAGGAGAGGAAGAAGAAGGAGAAGGAGAAGAAGAAGGAGAGGAAGAAGAAGGAGAAGGAGAAGGAAGAGAAGGAGGAGGAGGAAGAAAGGAGAAGAAATATGATGCCTGCCTTGAGGAGATCATGGTCTAATGAGGGAGACAACATGCCAGCAGCTATGTACAAACAAGATAAATACTGTGTGAATGGGAGGTAATCTCAGAGGGAAAGCCCTCTCAGTAAGGAAGATCGTGAACGGCCTCCACTAGAAGGTGGGCTGTGAATTGAGTCTGGAAGGAAGCCAGGAAAACCAAGAGGCAGAAGTGAGGAGGGATTGGAAGGCCCCCTGATCTCAAAGATCTCTTTCAGTTTTAAATTCTGAGTCTTGTGATAGAGATATATAATCACACAACACTGAACTCGGCTGCTGCTGCTGCTGCTTTCTCCACTGACATTGTAGTAGTCACGGTATAGATTGTCTTCCTGGTTCTGCTCACTTCATTCTGTATCATTCCTATGTCTCCTCATGCTCCTCTGCCTCCATTTCCTTCACTGTTTCTCTCATGGCACAGTCATATACACATTCATGAATCACAATTTACTTAGCCATCACTCAAGAGGCAGGGAATGCCACTCCCTTAACGACACATCTCCAGATATTATATTCATTTCTGTCTTTGCACCACCTAGTATCTAATGAACACTTAATAAATGCTTGGGTAATTCAATTACATTTCAATAATGATTGGCTCCATTCTTCCCCAACTTTGGTAGGGCAGCCTGCTTTAACAAAACGAATAGTTTATTTTTTTTCTGGGCCCCAGCTTTACTACCTATAAAATGAGGGAGCAGGCTTAGAAGATCTCATTCAACTCAACAAAACTTTATTAGACTCCTACTATTTGCCAGGAATCCACTAGGTACTGGAAATACAAAGGGGACAAAATCTTATCTAGCCTTTGAGCCTACTTTAGCACAGAAGGATCCATGGTGTCATGGTTATTGATTCTCTTTCCCTGGTGCAGGTCTTAGCCCCTCATGTCTTAGGGGATGGTTTCATGAATTGTCACTGAAAAAACTGTCACTGAAAAAAACTTGGTGGTCACCTTCTATAACCAGACATCTCCATTTTCAATGTAACCAACATTGATTTTTTTTTTTAAAGCAATTGGGGTTAAGTAACTTGCTCAAGGTTACATGGCTAGTCATTATTTATGTGTGGGTGCTCATTTTCTGAGGCCGGATTCGATCTCGGGTCATCCCAACTCCGAGGCCAGCGCTCTTACTCACTGCGCCACCTAGCTGCCCCACCAACATTGATTAAGCAATCTGAATTCTTTCATTGATTTCACAACTTCACAGGACTCTGAGGCAGAAGTAACCATTGGGATCACTTTGACCAACTCCCTTATGTTACAGAGAACCAGAGAGACTAAGGGATTTGGCCAGTGATATACAGGTTGTTAGTTACAGTGTCTGAATTTGAACCCAAGTCTCCTGAGTCCAAATCACAAGATTTTCCCACTCCACCTCTCTGCCTATTACATCATGATTCAGTCAAAGAATAACTGAAGCACAGTAACTCAGAGTCAACATCCAGTTTCTTACCTGAAGACCTCCAGTGAAAGGAAACCTATTACCTCTCAAGACTGACCTCTCAAGTATGTTTTTGAGTAACTCTAATTGTCAGGAATTTGTTTTTTGATTGAGACAAAATCTGACTCACTGTAACTCTCTCCCATTGGTCTATTTGGAGCCAAGAAAAAGAAATTTAATCCGTTGTTCTCATTATGCTGGCTCACTCTCTCCTACTGGCCCTGATTGCAGTTTGGAGTCATTTGCTATTTAAAACACACACACACACACACACACACACACACACACACACACACAGAATTGGAGGAAAACCCTTATTCCTCTTTTTTCTAAATATTGACTGAGGTATCTGTGCTTCTGTGCTTCCCCTACCCCATGCCCTCATTTTTGACCCCCTGCCTGGGGGTCAAATACTGGGTAGAAAATTCTTCCCTAATTGGGCTTTATAAATAGAATTCATTCATTCATTCATTTATTCGTTCGTTCATTTGTTCATTCATTCATTCATAGCCTTAGATACAGTACCATAGACTTATTGACTAAAGGTAATTTCTCTCTTGGAAAGGTTACAAGAAGAAAAGATGTCTCTATGGGGCACTGGGCCCAAGACTATCCCTATGGGCTGTAGAAGATTGGTTCAAATCACTTTGTGTGTTGCTCTTTCCTTCCTTTCAAATTCCCCCCACTCCCAAGCCATGTTTACTTCCGTCCTTTGAGGGGTCTTGATTTCATCAGTGTGGCTCCTTCTGTTTCCACAGATGCAAATTCCAAACCTTCCATGCTCTAGTATTGAGTTGCTGTAGCCAAAATAGTTCCTTACTTGGTGGTCAGCCTGCCAGGGAAGAGTCAGTTTGAACCTGACCAGACTGGGTCTTGAAGAATTGGACACTCAGTCTTTGTCATTCTTGAAGTCTTTCCAGCTGGGAAGGACTGACCAGGGTTTCTGTTCTACTGACACTGACTTAGTGAATCTGGGTTACTATCATGCTGAGCTGTGATGCATCATCTTGGGATGGACTCTGTCCCCCATGTTTATCCAGGTGAAAAGGGGCACATATTCTTCCCTTCCCCAAGTTTCCTTTCAAGTCCCTTCCAGATCTAACATGCTGTGGTTCTCTAGGTCATTCACAGTATTTCTCCCTCCCAAAGCAGGGGTGTACCCATCCCGGGCACTCTGCTCCAAAAAGAAATGAGTGCCACCATTGAAGCCTCATGTCTCTCTAAAATCTTTTCTGCTTGCACTCTGGTCTCCATGAGAGATATAACTAGGAGACAATCAGTAGAAGTTGCTGTTCAGTCATTTTTCAGTAGTGTCTGATTCTTTGTGACCCCAGCTGATGAATCTTCTTGACTCTAGACCTACTGCTCTATCCACTGTGCCACCTAGCTACCCTTGAATCAGTAAAACCTGAATTCAAATCCAGCCTCAGATACTTACTAGTTGTATGACCTTGGACAAGTCACTTAACCTCTGTCTACCTCAGTTTCCTCAACTGAAAAACCAGTGATAATAATAGCTTCTACCTCTCAAGGCTGTTGTGAGAATCAAATGAGACAATAATTATAAAATGCTTAGTCCAGTGTCTGTTTTGTAGTACGTGCTTTATAAATCCTTATTCCTGTCCCTTCTTCCCTCCAGAGTTGTAGGCTTAGAGTTGGAAGGGACTTTAAAGTCTATTTAATCCAAACCCCTAATGTTACAGTTGAGGAAACTGAGGACCAGAGAAGTTAAGTGATTTGCCCAAGATATTAAATCAGATATTAAATGAGAGAGACAGTATTTGAACCCTGGTCCTCTGACTTATAATCCTTCACTCTTTCTACTATGTGGGTCTCTGCCTCATTGCTAGATGAGATTTGTCAAGTCTTCTAAGGGAGTGATGCCCTTATTTTTATGGATCTAGTCACCATAGAAATAGCCAACTCTATCTTAGGCTATGTAAAATAGATTTAAGGCTGTGAATTAAGTTAATCCTCCAAGAGTGCTCAGCAGGGACTCTGATTCTCCTTATTCCTAGGCCCCAGTGCACTAAAATCAATTTCAAGGGCCTTGATCTCTGTCCTGGGGCCCTTCACTAAATGACCCTGGACTACAATGATCTTCTTTCCCTGTTCAGTACAAACACCTGCCTCAGTAGGCTTATACCCATTTGCTTCTACTCCTCACAAGTTAAGCAACGAATCTACACCTGTAGCCCTCTATCCAACTAGGAGCTGGAAGACTTGGTTTATAGCCTTCAACAGTCTGAAACCATTGATGTTCACTTAATACAGGAGTGGGGGACCTGCGGCCTTGAGGCCACACGTTGCCTTCTAGATCCTTAAGTACAACCTTTTGACCAAATCCAAATTTTACAGAATAAATCCTTTTATTAAGGGGATTTTACTGTTCTATAAAATTTGGATTTGGTCAAAAGGTTGTACTTAAGGATCTAGAAGGCCACATTTGGCCTCAAGGCCACAGGTTCCTCACCCCTGACCTAATAACTCCAGGAAAAAAAATGATGCTTTCAATAGTCTCAGACTCCAGTTAACAAACATTTATTAAATGCAGTTTATGTGTGATATAAAGAGAAACAAAAGACAGTCCATGTTCACAAGGAGCACACAGTCCAAGTATGGACAAACAAGAGATAGCCAAGATAAATTGGGAATGATCAACAAAGGGAAGGCATTACCATTAAACTGGAAGCCATTCAGCAAATCAAAATGTTACAGAATTTTAGAGCTGGAATGAACCTTAGGCTAATTAATGTAGCCCAACTCCCTTCATTTTACAGCCCACAAGATCATACAGATCCAAAGAGGCCTTTGGAGTTTATTCTAGTCCCTCTCCCTTCCATTTGATAAAGACAGAAACTGAGGTTGGCCAAGGTCACACAGGTGGTGAGAAGGGGAACCAAGTACTGTTTTCAAATCCTAATCCTCTGATCTAATGTCAGTATAGGCAGGCTATGCCGAGTCTTGCTCAGGGTCACAGACTGGGCAGGGCCAAAGCTAGAACCCCAGCTTCCAGTCAGATGTTCTATTCCACCCTTCCCCATTTTACTGATATGGAAATTTAGCCCCAGAGCATTTAAGTGACTTGCACAAGTCACCTTGTTAGTCCACACCCCTAAGTGAAAACCAACCACAGAACATATGCCCCATCCTGCTCACCTACCAAAAGTACTACTATTATATTTTAAGCTCCTGGATTCATAATGAAGCACCTAAAAATATTTAACAGTGCTGTCTCTAAGTACATATTTAAAAGGGCACATATTTATCAGTCAAACCAAGATGTAGGCCAAGCATCCTCCTACTAAGCTAATAAATAGTTGGCTAGTATGCATCTGTTTGAAAGGCTCAAAGGTTTGTTCTCTATCTCCAGTGGAACATTTACCTCTGCCTGCAGATTTTAAAAAGTAAGCCATCCATGTCATGCCCTACAGAGCTGTTACTACCAATGGTTGCACCTAGCCAAGTGGGGGTGGGGAGGCTTACCAGGTTAATTGATGGGTGGATGACACATATCCTGAGACACTATGAAGTTTCTAACCCGTTGAAATGGAAATGTGCCCTGCAATGGCGTTGGTAACCCCTACATTTTCTGCCCTGGAGGAAATCTGTTACTGCACCCTAGTTATAACTATAGTGTCCCAAAAATCTTAATGCAGTTTTAAGCTATTACAACTATTAAGCTATTAAAACTTAAAACTATACTAAGATTTTGGGGGCACCTCATATTTTCCTCTGAGTCTATTGGACAGGACAAGACTTCCTTCCTTCTTTCCTTCCTTCCTTCCTTCCTTCCTTCCTTCCTTCCTTCCTTCCTTCCTTCCTTTCCTCCCTTCCCTCCTTTCCTCCCTCCCTCCCTTCCCTCCCTCCCTTCCCTCCCTCCCTCCTTCCCTTCCTTCCTTCCTTCCTTCCTTCCTTCCTTCCTTCCTTCCTTCCTTCCTTTCCTCCCTTCCCTCCTTTCCTCCCTCCCTTCCTTCCCTCCCTCCCTCCTTCTCTTCCTTCCTTCCTTCCTTTCCTCCCTCCCTCCCTTCCCTCCCTCCCTCCTTCCCTTCCTTCCTTCCTTCCTTCCTTCCTTCCTTCCTTCCTTCCTTCCTTCCTTCCTTCCTTCTTTCCTTCTCTCCCTCCCCCTTCTTACCTTTTTTATGTGACTCTTCCCATTCTTTCTTCCTTTAGCAAACCTTTCTTTATTAAGCATCCTTTATATGGAATACACTATGCTTTCTGGGTTCTAGAGATACAGAGATGAGGAAGTCACAGTCCTTGCCCTTAGGGAGCTCTCAGCCAAATAAAGAAAAGACACTTGAAATGGCCATGATAGAAGATAGATCTAGAAAGATAGGATCTAGATAGGATCCTATGTAGTAAGAGAGATATAAATAAAGAAGTTTAGGGTGAAGAAAAGATAATTTTTGACTGGGGAAGGAGAATTAGCAACTTCATCTGGGAGCAGGTGACATTGGAGCTAGACTTAGAAGAATGGACAAAGTTGGTGGAAAGATTCCTCTAAGGGAAGCCAGGGGTATGCAGCATGTGTGTGGGGATGGTGAATCATTAATTCCTTTAGGCTGAAGTTGTACAGATGGGAGTAAAGGAAGCGAGTCTGGAAAAGTGACAAGTCTCAAGATCAAGGACAGACTTGATTATCAGCCTAAGGAGTTCCATATAATTATTGGGTCAGCATGGAATAATGCTGATGATTCTGAGTGGGGCGGGGATGGGGGGCGGGGGAAAGCATCAGATCTATGCACTAGGAAGATGTTGCTGTAAGAATATGTAGGGTGGATTGAAGGTTTATTGCCCAGAGTGCTGGCAAGGAAACTGGTTTGTAGACTCTCGCAATAGAGCATGCTGTGTACCTTCCATCAGTCAATCAATCAATCAACCAACAAGGGTTTATTAAGTTTGTCCTATTCCTAGACAAGAGGCAGGGTGGAAGAGAGGGAGAGAGAGAGAGCTGGTTGGTCTTGAACTCAGGAAGGTCTGAGATCAAGTCCCGTCATGGACATAGGCTGGTTATACTACTCAGGGCAAGTCTCCCCAGGAAACTTTTTAAAGCTAAATTGTTGAAAAGCTACCAGTTTATCTTGATAGAGGGAGCTTCTCCATGGGAGCTCCCTTTACCAATGAAATTAGAGATCTGGTCAAATAAAAACAAACAAGAGAATCCAAACACTTGGCTATATCCTGGGGATACATAGACCAAAATAATGAAGCAGTCTCTGTCCCCAATAAGCTTACATTTAATTGTGGACATTAGTCCCTCCATGGAGGAAATGAGAAGAATGAAACCTTCCTCTGACCCTGGGTGTGTGCCATCCATCCCCTGCTGCATGGGTCCCCTGAGGGAAGGCTGCTGGGGGCTCACCTGAGGCAAAACAATTTCCCCCTGCACGGGTGAGATTTTCACCTCCTGCTGCTGCTGGTCTGATTTCCAGTCTCGAATGAGAAGAGGAACAAGACCTTCCTCTGACCAGAGGCCTTCCATCTCCTGCTGTGTGTGCCCTGAGGGAAGACAGCAAGGGGCTGCTGGGGATGAAAATGAATGCTTTCCACCTCCTGCTGCCAACTAGATTAACCTTAACCCAGATGTGGAGAACCTTGGTGAGAAGAGGAGCAACCTTTTCTCTGACCTCAGGCCCTCTATCTCCTATAATGCTGGGAAGGAAGCAGGGTGGGGAAGGGGGGGAGGGGTGATGTGTGAGTATGGGAGGGAGAGAACAAGATTTCCAGCTTCTGTTGCACCATCCCCTGTCTACTCTCTAGCCTCTAAGGGAAGATGAGTGGCACCTTCCTCTCAGTGATGATCATTCTCATCCCTAGTCATACCCTACACATTCCAGTTATTCTGAACCCCTATAGGTCATCATTCAAACACCATTTCCTATTCCCATCACTCAATTCTTCATAATCACCCCCCTCAGCCCTCTCACCGCTAAGTCCCAATCAAATACTACCCACGTCTTCCATTCTGGAATACATGTTCCATGGGCAACATTTTTCCTTCCTGTTAGGCCTTTTTTTCCCTCTCCCACTCCTTTCATATTCTAGCAATTATTGGGTTTCACCCTGATGGCCTCCCCATCACCTTCTCCAGGACTGGCTTCACCTTCCTTCATTAAGGTGGGGGAATTGGAATATTCCTCACTCCCTGTTTAGTATCTCCCCCTTCTTTGAGGTCCATACAAAACCTATCTTTTACCTAATCAAAATTCTCATAGCTTTTGTCTACAGATCTCCAAGACATCCTCCTTCTTCCCTCAAGGAGCCAGTACCTGGCTCACAATTTTTCTTTCCTGTTCACCTCCTGCCCTCATACTAGTCAACTTCAATGTACATGTTGATTTTATCTCTAATACTAACTTTTTCTTTCCTCAACTTACTCACTTCCCATAACCTATTCCTGTCCTCAGCCTCACTTGAAGATGGAAATACCCCTTGATCTTGCTATCACCCACAAATGTACCACATCAGTGTTCAAAAATTCTGAAATCCCCTCATCTAACCATAGGCTATTGGCTTTCTACCTCTCCGTCACCCTTGTCATACCGAATCCTATTCTTCATCCACAGTGACATCCAATCCTTCCACCTATCAATTCTCTCCCAGACCATCACCCTTATACTAGCCACTTTCTTTTCTTCTCTCCATCTTGATCCCTTGGTGAACAAGTTCAACTTTACACATCCTCTTTTCAGTTCCTGGCTTCTTTGTTGTCCTGTAGACTGTACTCTGTCCCCTTCATTCCAATACATGGGCTATTTAATAAAGGTGGAAAAAAAATCAGTTTTTTGGACTGAGTACACTACAGATTAATGTTATACAATCTCAACTGGGCCCTCACTGTTGCTAGGTAATCCTTCTATACCTCCCTTATCAATTCACTATTTCACCCTCCACAGTGGCAATTCCATACCTCCTCAGACTTCCAATGGTGTCCCCTCCCTCCAGGGCCTCGCCTTTTTTTTTTTTTGCTTTTTGGAGGGCAATTGGGATTAAGTAACTTGCCCAAGGTCACACGGCTAGGTTTTCATTTGTGTGTGCGTTAAGTGTCTGAGGCTGGATCCGAACTCAGGTCCTTCTGACTCCAGGGCCGGCTCTCTACTCACTGCGCCACCTAGCCACCCCCTTCTTGCCTTATATTTTAAAGAAAAAAAGTGAGGCCATTTGTCATGAATTCCCTCTACATCCTTTCTTATCACTCATCTTCCTTCTACCACTATTTCCTGCTTTGTCTTTGTCCCACATGAACAGGTGGCTTCCCTCCTAACCAAGGCTTATCTTTCTACTTATATAAGCAATCCCATTCTACCCAATCTACTCCGACAGATTGGTCCTTCTGTCATCTCTATTCTACCATTTATCTTCAACCTCTCCCTGTACACTGGATCCTTCTCTACTGCCTATAAACATGCCCATTTCTCCTCCACCTTCAAAAAAGCCCATCTGATCTTTCTGTTACTGCTAACTATTTTCCTATATCTCTTTTATCCTTTATGGCTAAATTCTTTGAAAAGGTTGCCTACAATAGGTGGCTCCACTTTCTCTCCTCATCCTCTTCTTAGCCCCTCACAATCCTACTTCTAACTTCATTATTTCACTGAAATTGTTATTTTTGAGGTTACCAAGGATCTTGATCCAATGGCCTTTTCTCAGTACTCATTCTTCTTGACCTCTCTGCAGCCTTTGATACTGATGGTCCTCTTTTCTCTTTAATAGTCTCTTCCCTCTAGGCTTTTAGAACAGCACTCTGTTCTGGTTCTCCTCCAATCTATCAGACCACCCCTTTCTCAGTCTTTTTGGCTAGATCCTTCTCCAGGTAGGTATCTAATTGTAGGTATCCCACAAGGTTCTGTCCTGGGCCTTCACCTCTTCCCCCTTTATGCAAATTTGCTTGGTAATGTAATCAGCATCCGTGGATTTAATTACCATTTCTATACTGATGTTTCTCAAATCTATTTCCTGCTCCAGTCTCTCTGCTGACCTCCAATCTCAAACCTCCAGCTACCTTTCAGACATCTTGGACTAGATGTCAAATACACATCTTAAACTCAACATAATGAGGTCTAAACCCAACCTCATTATCTTTCTCTCTAAACCCTCTTCTCAACAACTTCTTTGTTACTGAGGAGGGCAACACTGTCCTCTCAGTCCCTCAAACTCACACCCTAGGTGTCAGCCTCAACTCCTTATTATCTCTCACTGCCTTCCACCTCTCCATATCTGATCTGTTGCCAAGGCTTGTAGATTTTACCTTTCCGACATTTGAATATACTCCCTTCTCTTCTCTGACATTGCCACCACTCTCTCTGGTGTAGATCCCTTATCACCTCACCTTTGGACTATTATAATAGCCAGCTAGTGGTTCTACCTGCCTCAAATCTCTCTCCAATATATCCTCCCAAAGTGAATTTCCAAAAATGCAGCTCTGACCATCACAATTGCCTACTCAGTAAACTCCAGTGGCTCCTTATTGCCTACAGGATCAAATATAAAATCCTCTCTTTGGCATTCAAAGCCTTTCATAACCTAGCCCCTTCCTACCTTTCCAGTGTCCTTACCCCTTACTCCCTGATGAATATTCTTTGATCCAGTGACAGTGGCCTCCTGACTGTTCCACAAATAAGACACTCCATTCCTCAGTTTGCTGGCATTTTCTCTGACTGTCCCCCATGCCTGGAATGCTTCCCCTCCTCCGCTGATTCTGCTGACCTCCTTGACTTCAAGTCCGAACTAAAATCTTACCTTTTACCAAAAGTAAATCCAATAAAATCTATTTTTAAAAGTAATATAAGACATAATTAATATGACAAGTCCAGATAAACATGAGAAGAATTACATTAAAAGGCATAAACAGAACCAGGTAAATAATATTCATAATGATTATGATAAGGTAAATAGGAAGGAGAGCAATAACAATCAAAAACTCAACTAAACTCTGTGGAATTATCAAGATTAAGAATCCAGAAGTGATGAGAAAATGAGCTCTCTTCCCTTTTCTGTAGAGGGATGGAATGTTGCATAGACTCCGCAGATATGTGATTGGTGAGTTTTGCTGAACTTCCTTGCCCCACCCTCCCATCCTCATTTTTATTCATTGTTTCAAAGGATGTCTTGCTATGTAGGAGAAGGAGGAAGAGATAGCACCAGAAATGGAAATGATATAAAAATAAAAGATGTGTCAATATATTAAAAATATTAATAATATCCAGAAGAATTGGCTGAATCTTTGCTGACTAGGGGCTATTGTTCTGACAATAAACATTCCTCCTTTTTCTCTTAAGGCCATTTCAACCTCCAAGCTTTCAAGTTTTCTAGGATTTTGTGGCAGGCTGTTGATGGTCAGCTCACATTCCTGTCCTCCAGTTTTCTCATTTATAAAATTAATAGGTTAGACTAGAAAGTTTGTAATGACCCATACAATTCTTAACAATTAATGTCATGGGTTCTAAAATTCTGTTCTATTCCAGATCCAAAGTTCTAAAGTCTAATATCCATTCAAATCAATGAATACTTGTTAAATGCAACCCATGTCCAAGATACTGTACTCAGCATCAGAGATGCAAAGACATAAAAAAGAAATAGTCTCTGGCCTCTGGGACCTTACATCAATTTAGTCAGTCAAATAAGCTTTATTAGAGAGTATGTGTCAAGCACTGTGCTAAGACTGGGAATACAAGTGAAGAGATAGTCCCTGGCCTCAAGGATGTCCTCATCTAATGGATGAGGACAGCACTTAAAAGGATGGTGGAAGTGTTAGACAAAAGTAGAGACAGCCCAGAGAGGAAAGAGTAAGTAAAGTCCTTTACAATTACAGCCATTCCATGTTTTGTGCTCTAACATTCTGGGCATTAAAGTGTGTATGGATTCCAACTTCTAAATTCTATCATTTTGTGTCCTAAGGTCCCTTCTAGATCTAACATTCTATGACTCACTGGTTCTGTCTGTTCTGAGTCCAGCTACCTGACTAATCACATTCTAGCAGTTCTTCACCCTTACCCTCCCCCAAACTCAAACCCTACCCACTGGGAAGGGTTGGGCTTATGAAATCAATGAATAGAACTAGAGGTTTCTGGCTGTTAGGAGTGGAGCAGTTGTTCAGGATTTGCTCATTTTTACCACAACATCTGGTTTCCTTAGCAGACTTGATTCTCCCAGTAGAGCTGTGGGACAGGTATTATATCTCTTATTGAAAAACCAGCAAAGCAGGATGGGTGAAAATTGCCATCCTCTCCCCACACCCATCCAGAAGGAGGAGCCAGTGTAGGCATTATGGTGGGTTTCTGTATATGTTAAAGAAAAAAAAAGACAACAAGGGGTTGATTTAGAGAGTTTTGAGTTCTGGTTGTCATTACTTCTCTACCCATGGGATATTAAGCAAGTTGCATAACATCTTTGTCTTAGGTACCCCAGATTTACAATGGAAATTGTAATGATGTCATTCCTACCCCCACCCCAACCAATTACTCACATTAATGAAGGACTTTAATAGGTAAAAAAAAAAAGAGCTGCTTTGATCCTCACAGCAACCTGATGGAGCAGACATGGCTTAGAAGATGAAGAAGCCAAAGTTCAGAGGATGCTAAGTCCTCGTCACATGACCAATGACTTTTAGAGTTAGGACTCAAAGCCCACATAACATGATGTCGAGTCCAGGCATCTTTGGGTTGCTGATGGTAAAGTGGGTGTGAAAATGATTTGGAAAGTTTAAAGCCCTATAAAAATGTAAGGGATTACTTCTCTAGCTCCAACTTACCTTTCCAGACTTGGTCCACAATTACTCCCTTTTGTGTGCTTGGCATTCTAGTCAAATACTATTGCTGAATCAATCAATAATTAAGCATTAATCAGTCAGTGCCTGCTATGTCTTAGGCACTAAGTATATGCAGACAAAAGTGAGATAGTCCCTGGCCTAATAAAGTTTATTGGGGGATAAACAACATGGACACATATAAGTTTGTGATATACAAACACATATACACACATATATATTTAAAAATAAGCATGCATGTTTGTACATATAGTCACAATAAAATAATTTTTACAAATAAAGCACACATACATGTATGTCTCTCTGTATGTATATATGATTTATTTATTTATTATTTTTTTTGGAGGGCAATTGGAGTTAAGTAACTTGCTCACGGTCACATGGCTAGGTTTTTATTTGTATGTGCGTTAAGTGTCTGAGGCTGGATCCGAACTCAGGTCCTTCTGACTCCAGGGCTGACGCTCTACTCACTGCGCCACCTAGCCGCCCCCTTTATTTTTTTAAAAAAATATTTTTATTTTGACCTTAATGAACACCACCAAAATGAGTGTTTCCAAATACAAAACAGAACTACTAAAACAAACAAAAAACCAAGAGTTCTTGAAATTGAATATCTCTACTAAGATCAACTTGCTTTTCTTTTTAAGGATATAATCAATGAAACATGTAGCTTTCAAAAAACTTTGAAAGTCATTCAGCATGTTTATTTTTTTCTTCTGGCCTTCTGTTTTCTTCTGTGCATTTAAAAAAGTGATCTAGTGACCTTTCTTTTTTTAAAAAAAATTTCAATAATTCTGTTATAAGATTCCATCTCCTTCCTAACTCAACCCCTTCCATTGGAAAAAAAAAAAGGAAATTCCTTATAAAAAAATTGTGCAGTCAAGCAAAACAAATCCCCATATTGGCCATATCCAAAAATGAATGCGTTTTCCTACACCTTGAGCCTATCACCTCTCTGTCTGGTTCCGGATAATGTGTTTCCTTATATGCCCTGTGGAATTGTGATTGATCATTGTTCTGAAAACGGTCCTTAAAATTTTCAAAGTTTTTTTCTTTACAATGTTATTATCTTAATTGTTCTCCAAGTTCTGTTTACATTATTCCTTATCAGTTCAAACAAATCTTCCCAGGTTATTCTGAAATCATCCCTTTCCTTATTTCTCATGGCATAGAAATATTCTTTGCTCTTTTCATTATTGGAGACTGGATCTTGTTCTCATATATTTGAATTAGTTCCATATATAGCTTGAATATCAGACCTTTACCAGAGAAATTTGCTACAAAAGATTTTTCTTTCTGGTTAGCCATTTCTGTTCTGATTTTAGCTGCATTAGTTCTGTTTGTGCAAAAACTTTTAAACTTTATATACCCCAAATTATCCATTTTAACTTCTATCTCTTCCTTAACTGTGAATTTTTCCCTACCAACAGTTGTGAAAGTTTTTTCCTTTGTTGCTCTTCTAATTCATCTCTGATGTGACCTTTTGTATTTAAATTGTGTATCTGTTTGGAGTTGTCTTGGTATATAGTATGAGATATTGATCTAAAGCACAGTGGGGAACCTGCAGCCTCAAGGTTATATGTGGCCCTCTAGGTCCTCAAGGTTGACTGAATCCAAACTAATTTGTTCTGTGAAGTTTGGACTCAGTTAAAGGGCCTTACTGAGGACCTAGAGGGCCATATGTGCCCTTGAGACCACAGGTTCCCCATCCCTGACTCTAAATCTATTTTCTGCCAGACTGTTCTCCAGTTTTCCTGTTTTTTTTTTTCTTTGCTAAATTGTGTGTCTTTACCCCAGGATTTTGCGTTTATTGAACACTATGTTGTAATGGAAATGCAGATTTAAAGATCTTCCCTGCCCCTTGGCCCTCTGATTGGCTTAAGAGACTTTGATTGGCTTTAAGAGACTCTGAAAACCTTCCTTGATTTGAAAATATGCTCTGCCTCCTAATAGGCTGAATGTGGTCACATGGAGCCTGTGGTGGGAGGCTTGGTTTTCAGGAATGACTACACCTTGATGCTGTGTGATTGGGCAGTGGATCAAAAGGGTGGTTACATTCTTTGAGCCAGGAGAAGGCTATATAAACTCTGATGAGGGGCTTTGCTTTGGGGCTCACTTTGAGAAGTGTTGTGTGATTTGATCAGATGAAACTCTGGGAAGCCGTTGTTGAGAGCCCCCCGGCTTTGCAAACCCAGATGTTGATGCTTCCCTCTCTGGTAACTGTGATTTGGTATTGATATAATGGTAGGACAGTTTGGAAGCCTGTCTGTTTGATCTGTAAGTTCTGTAACTCTGAAGTTTGGGGTGCTGACCTTTTCCCCTGAACTAGGTAATGTGTGTTTGATTAAAGTAAGTTTGTTAACCCATTTTGAGTTGCTTTCCTTTTGAAAAGCAGATCTAAGAACCTGTGTTGGCAGCCACTCTGGGGATGTTGGGGTGCTTGCTGCTACATATGTTTCAATGTTCATTTGCTTTTCCATATGTTGAATATCTAATCTTAAGGTGAACCTTAGCAGAAACTAGGGATTTGCAGAGATAGAAGTGAGGAGGGAATGAATTCTAGGCATGGTGGACAACCTGTACAAAGGTGCAGAAATAGAAGACAATGTTAAGGGTAATAAACAGCAACAAGAGCTAGGTGGGCGAGACCACAGCATGTGTGAAGAGGAGCATTGTACAATGAGGCTAGAAAGGCAGGATGGAAGCAGGCTGTGAAATACTTTAAACACTAAATAAGAAGGGGCAGCTAGGTGGCAAGTGAATAGAGCACAGGCCCTGGAGTCAAGAGGACCTGAATTCAAATCCAGCCTCAGGCACTTAACACTTACTAGCTGTGTGACCTTGGGCAAGTCACTTAACCCCAACTGCCCTGCCTTCCCCCTCCAAAAAAAGACCAAAAAAAAAAAAAAAAAGAGAAGACAAATACTAAACAAGAGTTTGTATCCTAAGGCAATAGGGAGCTACTAGAACTTATTGAACAGGAAGGGTGATAGGCTCATACTCATGGCTCAGAAATATCACTTTGGCAGATTTGAGGAGGATGAATTGGAGAGAGGAAAAGAGTAGAAGCAGGGTGACTAATTAGGAGGTTATCACAATAGACAAGGCAAAAGATAAAGAGGATCTGATCTAGAATGATTGCCAAAGGAAGTGAAAGGAAAAGTAGTGGAGTTGATGAGTGTGAGCAGTTTTTTTCTAAGAGTTTTGTTCTAAAAGAAAGGATGGATAATAGACAACAGCTTGAAAGAAATGGTAGGGTCAAAACCTGTATGTACTTATTTAGGGGGAAGGGGATAAGCATTTATATAGTACCTACTGTGTGCCAGACACTGTGCTAATCACTTTTAACAATTATCTCATTAGATTCTCATAACAACTCTAAGAGGTAGATTCTATTATTGTCCCCATTTTATATTTAGGGAAACTGAGGCAAACAGAAGTTAAGTGACTTGCCCAGGGTTACATAGCTGGCAAGTGTCTGAGGTTAGATTTGAACACAGGTCTTCCTGACTTCAGACCAAGCACTCTATCAACTGTGCCACCAGTTGTCTCTGGCTCTAGGTTATAGGTTGCCTCTGGTTGTAGATTAGGGAGTGAGCCAACAGATAGGGAGATGATAAATATTATTATTATTTTTATCATTAGCAATAATACTACTAGTAATAAAACTAGAGAGAGGAGATGATTGTGGTAACAGTCTGTCAGAGAAGACAGAGAAGAAGGAAATCAAGGCTTTGGCAGGGAAGATAGGCTACCTCTTCATCAAAGACTATAGTAAAGGAGGAAAGGATATGTCAAGGGATTTTGAGATATAGACTGGGAAGTGAGAATGAATTGGGTCCATTTTCTCAGAGTATGCAGCAAGATCTTTGCTGAAAGGGTTGGAAGAGAGGATTTGGTGCAGGAGTTTGAGGAGAGAAAAGAAAGATAGGAAGACTCATGGTAGAGAATGTGACCTTGAATTGCTTAAGGAAGAGAAAAAGAATTGAGGTGGCTAGGTGACACAACGGTTAGAGTGCTAGATTTGGAGTCATGAAGACTCTTCTTTCTGAGTTCAAATCCAGCCTCAGACATTTGCTAGCCATATGATCCTGGGCAAGTCACTTAACCATCTTTGCTTCAGTTTTTCCATCTATAAAATGAGAAGGAAATGGCAAATTACTTCAGTATCTTTGCCAAGAAAATCATAAACGTGAAGAGTCAGACATGGCTGAAGGCAGGGGTGGGGGTAATCCAAAGTTGTGTTTTGGCAAGGCATGAGTCATGATAGGAAAAAAGGATCAAGGATTTCTAGCATGGAGACAGTGGATAGTTGGACTGGCCAATTATAAGGTTAGGATTGGGAAAGGAAGAAAATAAAGTCAAAGCAAGAGTGATGGCCTGGGTGATTACTTAGGTGTGATGGGACCAGAAATCACAGTGAGGATGAAGAATAGGTTTAGGAGGATTGAGACCCAGGGGTAAGAGAAATGATAGGTTATGAACTTGAAAGGAATTTCAGAATTCTTCCTCGTGAAAGTGAATCACTTGTGGGTGTGACCATTTGTACTTGTAGCTGAGGTGAAGTGAGAGAGGAAGCCATGAGAGTTGAGAAGATTGAGGCTTTGGGAGGTGGGTCAGAAAGTTGGAGGGAACATCAGTGTGTATGTTGAAATCCCCAAGTATAAGGTAAGAGGTCAGGGTTGAGAAGAAGAAGATTGTGAGCCAAGTACTGGACTCCTTGAGAAAGGAGGGAGAGTGACCTGGAGATTAGTAGATGACTGCCACCTGGATTTTGATTGGATGGTGTATCTGTATAGAGTGAACCACAAATGAGGAAAGGCCATTCTATCTGTCCTCTAACATTGCCATCACCTTGGTGCAGGCCTTCATCACACACACCTGGACTATTGGAATAGCTGCTATTTGTTTTCCCTACCTCAAATCTCTCTCCACTTCAGTCCATCCTCCATTCAGCCATTGAATTGGTCTTATTTAAGGATAAGTCTGACCCTGCTCCTCCACTGTCACCTCCTTCCCCTTCAATAAACTCCAATGGCTCCGTATTACCTCCAGCATTAAATATAAAATCCTCTGGTTTTTTAAAAGCCCTTAATAATCTGACCTTTTCCTATCTTTCCAGTCTTCTTATACTGTACTCATCTTCATAAACTTTGCAACCCAGTGACACTGGTCTCCTGGCTATTACCTGATTACTTCTCTTTTTCTCCCAGTTCTGAACATTTTCACCAATTGTCACCCATGTCTGAAAGTCTATCTTCATGCCTCTGCTTCTTGGTTTCCCTGGCCTCCATGTCTCAGCTAAAATCCTACCTTGTGCAAGAAGCCTTTGCCAATCCTCCTAATCTTAATGCCTTCACCAAATTTATCCTGTCTATATCTTATTTGTACCTAGTTATTAGGGAGTTGTCTCTCCCATCAGACTTGAACTCCTTGAGAACAGGGACTATCTTTTGTCTTTTTGTGTATCCCTGGCACCTAGCACAGTGCCTGATAGATGGGATGTGCTGTGGAGTGATGACCTGGAAGAGGCAATAGGGAGTAAGGAGTATGCTGAATACCCCTTGAGGACTAGTGTGAGAGTGAGGCATAAGAAAGTTTACAGCACTGGAGAAAATCATATGATTACCTGTCTAGAACTGGAAGGAACCTCAGACCTACCTAGTCCAACCTTCTCATTTCATAGATTAGAAGTGGGACTTGAACCTTTGATTCAAGAGCCAGTGCTTTTTCCATAGTACCAGGATAGCCAGGGATGTAATGTCATATGGGGGAAGGTAGGTATCCAAGAATAACAAAAGATGGAAGGAAAATAAGAGGAAGAAGTCTGAGATGAAGGGAAGTTTGTTAAAAATAGTATGGGATTCAAGAAGGTATGGTGAAAGAAGTGAACAGAGTTGGATTGGGACTTGGGAGGAATAGGGCTGAATTAGATGTGAATAAAATCCAAAGTGGTAGTAGGGGACAGAGGAGGGAGGTGATTTTCATTTGGGGTTCTGTAAAACTGGGATTGTAAGAGTCAGAGATGGAAATTTGCTAACTATAGCTAATATGTAGATAATACAGCAAGGTCACCATTTATGTTGAGTTCAAATAATGTGAAGTTCAATTTAGTACAAATTATAAAATACTAGACTACATTAATTTTGAGCCAAAATTCAATTAATGTGACTCAGGAGAGTAATACCTCATAGTAATACCTACTACACTGTCAGGTTACAGTCGCTTCTTCTATCATGTGGATTTAATATGCTTCTATGTACCATATTATTAGCAGGTGTCTTAAATTTGTCAATTTGTGTTAATGCCACCCCCTCCCCTGCTTTTTTTTTTTTAAAGCAATTGAGGTTAAGTAACTTGCTCAAGGTTACACGGCTAGTCATTTTGATTTATGCGTGGGTGCTCATTTTCTGAGGCCGGATCTGATCTCGGGTCATCCAAACTCCGAGGCCGGTGCTCTTACTCACTGCGCCACCTAGCCGCCCCTTTAGGGCAATTGGGGTTAAGTAACTTGCCCAAGGTTACACGGCTAGGTTTTTGTTTTGTATGGATTAGACGTCGGAGGCTGGCTCCGAACTCAGGTCCTTCTGATTCCAGGGCCGGCGCTCTATTCTCTGCGCCACCTAGCCGCCCCCCTCCCCTGCTTTTTTAAAGAGCCCTTAACAAAATGGACAAAAGGTAGAATACCTCATATGGAAACACTACCAATACAAAAAGAAGAGGCTTGCTATTACATTAGGTAAAAATTTGGTATAATCAAATAGCATGAATATGGTCCTAGTAACTAAATCAGGATGAGATGTTGGAAGGTCTAAAACAACATGGAATATTATAAAGTGTGCAACTGAAATAAAGGAAAAAAATCAAAGTGCATCAGTTTTTTGTGGTTTGCAAACAATGACGAGGAATAGACACATTCCAATGATACAAAAGGAGTATCTTTCAACTTCATGGATTGAAGATTTCACTTAACACATTCATCTAAGCAGAGCAGCCATTCAGATAAAAGCCTCAAGTTTATATAAAGGAGTGAAAGGAAATGGCAACGAAGTGGATAGTAAAGAAATTTTTAATGTGTGTTAGTCAGTTTAATCAATTAAAAAAAATTGAATTCAATTACATAAGGGCAACTAGATGGTACAGTGAATAGAGCACTGGCTTTGCAGTCAGGAAGACCTGAGTTCAAATCCAGCCTCAGACACTTACTAGCTGTGTGACCCTGGGCAAGTCAATTAACCCTGATTGCCTAAAAAAAGAAAGAAAGAAAGAAAGTAAGAAAAATAATTCAGTTGTATAATGTTAAAATGACTGGGGTGGTGGCTAGTGAAGATGAGAATGTAGCAGGTAAATAGCCTGATGTTTTTGAATAATAATAAACTAATAAGATGGATACTCTGATCAAGCAAATTTTAATATGGACAAAAGAGGTTTATTCTAAAAAAGAATGACTTCCAGAACTTTTCCAAAAAAAGAAAAAACTCAACCTGTATTTAAAATGTCTAAATGTGGGAGCGGAGCCAAGATGGTGGAGTAGAAACAGCACATCCAATGCTCTCTCCCCCCAGATTACCTCCAAACTATGTAAAGGGGACTCTGAACGATTTCTGGAGCCCCACAGCACCCACAGAACGACACAGAGAAGCTAACCTCCTGCTGAGGACAGCCCAGCAGCCCTGCAGGAAGGACCAGGGCAGCGCCCTGGGAGCCAGCAGCGCAGCACGCAGTGCGTGGGGAGCTGAGCCCAGGTCTGCCCGAGCCGCAGTTTTAGCCTCAGGGCAGCTGGGCCAGCAGCTAGGTGGAGGGACCCCAGAACACCAGCAGCTGTGGCGATTCCAGAATTATCAACTCAGATATGCCTAGGACAAAGTGAGAGGTTAGTGCCCTATGGACTTTGGAACCAGTATTTGGGGAACTCGTCAGCTTCCTCCCCTGGGGGCTAGAAGCCGCTGAGGAGACACTCCATTTTGTAGTTTTCAGTGGCAGCTCCAGCTCCTGGCCTGCGAACTGTAGGGAGATCCAGTGATAAGTCTTGGGGGGTAATCGCTCTTGCTTTAACCTCCATGGATCTAGATTGTGATCTGGGGGGGAGGTCTGCGGTGGGTATCCAGCTTGCCAGAAAGCTGTGAAGACCCCAACGTTCGGGACAAAAGCTCTCCTGTTTGATGGCAGAGTCCTACCATGGCAACAAGCCCAAAAGTCAAGTAATTAAGTGGCAACATGCCAAGGCAAAGGAAACAGAAAAATGCAACCCTAGACTCCTATTTTGGGGGCATAGAGCAGGAAAAGGACTGTGAGGTCAGAAATCCTCCTCCAAAAGCCCCAAAGGAAAATATGAGTAGGTTACAGGCCATAGAGGACCTTAAGAAGGACTTTAAAAATCAAATAAGAGAAGTGGAGGAAAAATTAGAAAGAGAAATGAGAAGGATGCAGGAAAAGTATGAAATGAGGGTCAACAGCCTGACTGAGGAAAACAACACCTTAAAAAATAGACTAACTCAAATGGCAAGGAGGCCCAAAGAGGCAATGAGGAGAAGAATGCCTTAAAAAGTCGAATTTGCCAGATGGAAAAAGAATCTCAAAAGTTCACTGAGGAGATTCATTCCTTCAGAGTTAGACTGGAGCAAATGGAAGCTAATGACTTTATGAGAAATCAAGATGCTGTTAAGCAGATCCAAACAAAATGAAAGATTAGAAGGCAATGTGAAATATCTCATGGGAAAAACCACTGACCTGGAAAATAGATACAGGAGAGACAATTTAAAAATTATTGGACTACCTGAAAGCCATGATCAAGGAAAGAACCTAGAAATCACCCTTCAAGAAATTCTCAAGGAAAACTGCCCTGATGTTTTTAGATCCAGAGGGCAAAATAGAGGTTGAAAGAATCCACCGATCACCTCCTGAAAAAGATCCCAAAAAGAAAACTCCCAAAAATATTATAGCCAGGTTCCAGAATCCCCAGATCAAGGAGAAAATACTACAAGCAGCCAGGAAGAAACAATTTCAATATTGTGGAAACACAATCAGAATAGCCCAGGACCTGGCAGCTTCTACACTGAGGGTTCGAAGGGCATGGAATATGATATTCCAGAGGGCAAAAGAACTGGGAATGAACCCAAGGGTCACCTACCCAGCAAAACTGAGTATTTTGTTTCAGGGGAAAATATGGTCATTCAGTGCAATAGAGGACTTTCAATCATTCTTGAGGAAAAAACCAGAGTTGAATAGAAAATCTGACATCTAGACACAAGAAGCAAGAGATGCCTGAGAAGGTAATCAGGGAAAAGAAATCAAAAGGAACTTATCAAAGTTGACCTATTTACATTCCTACATGGAAAAACAATAACTGTGACTGATGAAACCTCTCTCAGTATGAAAATAATGGAAGAAGGGTGTATGGTCATATGAATACATATGTGAATGTGTGTATATATATTTACAGTTATACATGGATAGAGGGCATAGGTTGAATTTGTTGGGAAGGAATGATACTTAAGGGGTGAAATTATGAGGTGAGAGAGGAAAGTGGCAAGAGGAGATGGGGAGAGACAGGGTAGGGTAAACTATCTCATGTAGAAGAAGCAAGGGGAAGTGGCTGCAAGGGAGGGGAAGAATAGGAAGGCAAAAAGGCAAAACCACATTCTCATTGAATTTGGTTCAGGGAGAGAATGACATACATACTAAATGGGATATCTCAAATCTGCAGCAGAATAGGGGGAAGGGGGGTCAGAGGAGGGATTATGGATGGGAGGGCATTCTTGGGGGGAGGGGAGGTTGGAAGTACCCACTGTAGAAGAGGGACAGGTCCAAGTAGGGAATGGACCAGGCAGGGGGTGGGATGGGTGGGAGGGAATTATAAGCAGCCTTGTACAATATATCTACTATGGTAATGTTTTGCATAGCCAGACATGTACAACATGTACTGAATTACTTATCTCCCAAGAGGGAATGGGTGACAAGGGAGGAAGGAAATGGATCTGAAATTCGAGGTCTTAACATTAAATGTTTCAAATATATATAAATACTATTATCAATACTCTTTTGCATGTAATTGGGAGAGAAGATGTGCAGGCATTGGGGCACAGAGATTCACCTTGCTCTAATGGAAAAGTCGAAGGGGTTATGGGAGAAGATATGGGAGAGAGCAGATTGGAGGAAGGGATATCTTGTGGGACTGCTATTCTGGGAGGGTGGGTAGGGGAAAAAGGGGGGAAAATTGTAACTCAAAATCTGGCGGAAATGAATGATGTAAAACAGAAGTTAATAAAGCATTTGTTTAATTGAAAAAAAATAACATGTCTAGATGTAACCCTTAAAACTTTTATATTAATGAAGAAGGAGGATTTATTTTAAGGGGAAACTACATAGATCAGTGGACAGAATGCTGGGCTTGGCGTCAGAAGGACTCATTTTCCTACGTTCAAATCTGTCCTCAGAGACATACTAGCTGAGTGACCCTGAGCAGTTCGCTTGACCCTGTTTGCCTCAGTTTCCTCATCTGTAAAATGAGCTGGAAAAGAAAACAGCAAACCATTCCATTATCTTTGCCAAGACAACCAATATCGGAACACAGAGTCAGACATGACTAAAATGACTGAATAACAGAAGGGTAATTAAAAATTAAAACCAATGCTTGTGTAACCCAAATCTCAAAGCTCATTGATACCCATGTGAGGGATGGGGTGAGTTGGTGAGAATGGGAATTTTTATCTTCAGGGGCATCAGGCTTCCAGAACTGAGAGAGAAAATTGATGATGCCAACATTATTTCAACTTGCTGAAGGCAGAATAATAAGACTGTGAGGAAAACTAGTGGTCTTCATCATGTCCCTATCCCCAGATTGCTGCACTAGAGACTGGGAGAGTTCTCCTTGGGTGAGGCATGGGATTCTCTCTCTTGGTTGAGCTGATTTATCTCAACCTCAATGGGAGAGCTCCTTGACTATGTGTGGTCTGATATGCATTCTCCTATGTATACCCTCTGATTTCTATCTTGCTATTGACTTGGATAAATGGGATTCTTTGCTACTTGTTATGTATTTGTTAATTGTGGAACTGGTATTTGGTGGGAAGGGAATCACACCTTGGATACAGAGCTTGGGTCCTTCTTGCCCATCAATAAACAGTAATCAGAAATTTAGCTTGGGGAGGGGGGTGGAGCCAAGATGGCGGAGTAGAAACAGCTCATCCAAGCCACTCTGCCCCCAGATTCCCCCCAAACTATGTAAAAGGGGACTCTGAACAACTTCTGGAGCCCCAACACCCACAGAACGACACAGAGAAGCTAACCTCCCACTGAGGACAGCCCAGCAGCCCTGCAGGAAGGACCAGGGCAGCGGTCTGGGAGCCAGCAGCGCGCAGTGTGCAGAGTGCGGGGAGCCGAGCCAAGCAGAGCCCAGGTCCTTGTGAGCTGAGGTTTTAGCCCCAGGGCGGCAGGGCCAGCAGCCGGCTGGAGGAACCCCAGAACACCAGCAGCTGTGGCAATTCCAGAATTATCAACATAGACATGCCTAGGACAAAGTAAGAGGTTAGTGTCCTATGGACTTTGGGACCAGTATTTGGGGAATGTGTCGGCTCCCTCCCATGGGGGCTAGAAGCCGCTGAGGACAAATGCCATTTTGTAGTTTTTAGAGGCAGCTCCAGCTCCTGGCCTGCGAACAGTAGGGAGATCCAGCAATCAGTCTTGGGGGGTAATCGCTCTTGCTTTAACCTCCCTGGATCTTGATTGTGATCTAGGGTGGAAGTCGTGGGTGGGTTTACAGCTTGCCAGAAATGGAAGTTGCCCCCCACACATTCGGGATGAAAATTCCTCTATCTGGCCTTAAAGCCATAGTGTGGCAACAAGCCCAAAAGTCAAGTAATTAAGTGCAACATGCCAAGGCAAAGGAAACAGAAAAATGCAACCCTAGACTCCTATTTTGGGGGCATAGAGCGGGAAAAGGACTGTGAGGTCAGAAGTCCTGCTCCAAAAGCCCCAGGGAAAACATGAGCAGGTTGCAGGCCATAGAGGACCTTAAGAAGGACTTTAAAAATCAAATAAGAGAAGTGGAGGAAAAATTGGGAAGAGAAATGAGAAGGATGCAGGAAAAGTATGAAATGAGGGTCAACAGCCTGACTGAGGAAAACAACACCTTAAAAAATAGACTAACTCGGGGCGGCTAGGTGGCACAGTGAATAGAGCGCCGGCCCTGGAATCAGAAGGACCTGAGTTCAGAGCCAGCCTCCGACACCTAATCCGCACAAACAAAAACCTAGCCGTGTAACCTTGGGCAAGTTACTTAACCCCAATTGCCCTAAAGGGGCGGCTAGGTGGCGCAGTGAGTAAGAGCACCGGCCTCGGAGTTGGGATGACCCGAGATCAGATCCGGCCTCAGAAAATGAGCACCCACGCATAACTAATGACTAGCCGTGTAACCTTGAGCAAGTTACTTAACCCCAATTGCTTTAAAAAAAAAAATTGATAGAAACTAGGTATCCCACAAAAAAAAAAAAAATAGACTAACTCAAATGGCAAAGGAGGCCCAAAAGGGCAATGAGGAGAAGAATGCCTTAAAAAGTTGAATTTGCCAGATGTAAAAAGAATCTCAAAAGTTCACTGAGGAGATTCATTCCTTCAGAGTTAGACTGGAGCAAATGGAAACTAATGACTTTATGAGAAATCAAGATGCTGTTAAGCAGATCCAAACAAACAAAAGATTAGAAGGCAATGTGAAATATCTCATGGGAAAAAGCACTGACCTGGAAAATAGATCCAGGAGAGACAATTTAAAAATTATTGGACTACCTGAAAGCCATGATCAAGGAAAGAACCTAGAAATCACCCTTCAAGAAATTCTCAAGGAAAACTGCCCTGATGTTTTAGATCCAGAGGGCAAAATAGAGGTTCAAAGAATCCACAGATCACCTCCTGAAAAAGATCCCAAAAAGGAAACTGCCAGGAATATTATAGCCAGGTTCCAGAATCCCCAGATCAAGGAGAAAATACTCCAAACAGCCAGGAAGAAACAATTCCAATATTGTGGAAACACAATCAGAATAGCCCAGGACCTGGCGGCTTCTACACTGAGGGATCGAAGGGTGTGGAATATGATATTCCAGAGGGCAAAAGAACTGGGAATGAACCCAAGGGTCACCTACCCAGCAAAACTGAGTATTTTGTTTCAGGGGAAAATATGGTCATTCAGTGCAATAGAGGACTTTCAAGCATTCTTGAGGAAAAAACCAGAATTGAATATAAAATTTGACATCCAGGCACAAGAAGGAAGAGATGCCTGAGAAGGTAATCAGGGAAAAGACATCAAAAGGAACTTATCAAAGTTGAACTATTTACATTCCTATATGGAAAAGTAATAACTGTGACTGATGATATCTTTCTCAGTATTAAAATAATGGAAGAAGGGTGTGTGGTCATATGAATACATATGTGAATGTGTGTGTATATGATTACAGTTATATATGGATAGAGGGCATAGGTTGAATTTGTTGGGAAGGGAGGATACTCAAGGGGTGAAATTATGAGGTGAGAGAGGAAAGTGGCAAGAGGAGATGGGGAGAGACAGGGTAGGGTACACTATCTCATGTAGAAGAAGCAAGGGGAAGTGGTTGTAAGGGAGGAGGAGAATAGGAAGGCAAAAAAAGGCAAAACCACATTCTCATTGAATTTGGTTCAGGGAGAGAATGACATACATACTAAATGGGATATCTCAACCTGCAGCAGAATAGGGAGAAGGGGGATGAGAGGAGGGATGATGGATGGGAGGGCATCCTTGGGGGGAGGGGAGGTTGGAAGTACCCAGTATAGAAGAGGGACAGAATCATGTAGGGAGTGGACCAGGTCGGGGGTGGGATGAGTGGGAGGGAATTATAAGCAGCCTTGTACAATATATCTACTATGATAATGTTTTGCATAGCCAGACATGTACAACATATACTGAATTACTTATCTCCCAAGAGGGAATGGGTGACAAGGGAGGAAGGAAATGGATCTGAAATTCGAGGTCTCAACATTGAATGTTTCAAATATATATATATAAATACTATTATTAATACTCTTTTACTTATAATTGGGAGATAAGATGCGCAGGCATTGGGACACAAAGATTCACCTTCCTCTAATGGAAAAGTCAAAGGGGGTATGGGAGAAGGTATGGGAGAGAGCAGATTGGAGGAAACGATATCTTGTGGGACTGCTATTCTGGGAGGGTGGGTAGGGGAATAAGGTGGGGAAAATGATTGTAACTCAAAATGAATGATGTAAAACAGAAGTTAATAAAGCATTTGTTTAAAAAAAAAAAGAAATTTAGCTTAAACCAGAAAACCACATTCTCTACCAAGGGTGGGAAACCTTCAGCCTTGAGGCCACATGTGATCCTCTGAGTCCTCAAGTGTGGCCCTTTGACTGAATCTAAACTTCACAGAAAAAATCATTGTAATAAAAGGATTTATTCTGTAAAATTTGGATTCAGTCCAAGGGCTGCACTTAAGGATCCAGGAGTCCACATGTGGCCTTGAGGCTGCAGATTCCTCACCTCTGTCCTAGACTAATAACACTTAAGGGAGCAGATAGTCATAGTTCTAGCCCAGTACCCCTCTCTCTAAGGAGAGAAGAGTGGCCAAACTTCTGGCCCCAACCTACTTCTTCCCCTCTTGGAAGGAAGTAAAGCATCCCATGGAGAAGGGTGGGGGAGGAAGAGTCTGGAAATTCCAATTTGCCTCCCTTTGAGCCACACAATGACATCCTGCTGCTCCACGTTGGAGATAGCCCTTGCTACAGTTTATCAGTTTTGAAATCCTCGTGCTCAAGAGACTTCAACCATGATTGCTTCCAGTTTTTTTGGCAGTCAAATAAAGAAAACTTGGATGACTAAAGCTGTTTTTGAAGACTTGTTTTCAAGTTAGTTTATCCCAACTCTTGAAACAAAAATGAAAGGACAACAATATCATTTTTGAAGCATTACTGATTTTACATAATGTCCTAGGTCATTCAACTATACTTGGTTCACTGTGTGAAAATGTAAAAGTCACTTTTTGACCACTAAACACAGTATTTGATGGTGGTGGTGGGGAAATTACTAGGTGTTATAGTGGATAGAGTGCTGGGCCTGAAGTTGGGAAAACTCATCATCTTCCTGAGTTCAAATCTGGCTTCAGACACTTACTACCTGTATCACCCTGGGCAAGTCACTTTACCCTCTTTGCCTCAGTTTCACTATCTGCAAAATGAACTGGAGAAGGAAATGACAATTCACTCCATTATTTTTGCTAAGAAATCTCCTAATGGACTCACAAAGAATAGGATATGACTGAAACAACTGAACAACAACAGCACAGAGCAGTCATCTCATCATTTCCCACCTGGCTGCACTCTTGGGACTTAGCATGGTGGGCACCCTTTCTTCTTCCCCCCCCTACTTCTTTTTATTTTAGCTTCTTGAGATCAGGCATTGTTCTGCCTTTTTGTATCCCCAACATTTAGAACAGGTCCTGGAACCTTATAAAGCACCTTATTGACTGTCTGACACTACCTTAGGAAAAACCTTTTTAATTGATAATTGCTAAAACTTCAGTCAATGATACAATTTCCTTAACAGAATCCTGGAAAAATTGTAACCTCAGAAATGCAAGTGAAAATATTCACTCTGCTCAAAAACAAATAAACAAAGTGCAAACAATATGCTTGCAATGTGGAAATGAATTGTGCCACGTTTGTACAAATAGTAATTTTGAAGATTTTGCTTCTGAAAAGCAAACAGTTCCAGAAGAAACAACAAATATTGGAAGAAAGTTTGGTTTTGATGGACTAGAGAATGATGATGTTTGAGAACTGCTTGATTTTCACTCAAGGCTGGGGTCCAAATTCTTGAATGTAATGGCAGTGAAGAAGGTCTGAAGAATCCTACCAAGTTGGAAAGGTTTTGAGTGCATGGTTGGTGATGATGTATGTATCTGTTGTCCAAAGGCCAGCCTTGCAATCTCCATTTAGATCAATAATTGTTTGAATGAACTGATAATAATGCCGAAGAAGCAGTAGTAGGGAGTCCATAAATGTTTGTTGAATTGGATAATTTTTTAAGCAAAATTAATATTATGTATGCTTGAAAGAACTCTCTCATTGAAATCTGTGTAGTGGAGGGAATATTCTTATCCAGGAGATAATGACCCCACTGAAGCATTAAAGAATGAAGGATGTTGGGTAGGTCTCTTAACTAGGTACAATGTGTTTTATTTCTATCCTTCATAGCACTTGGCACAGTATGTTTTATCCTAGACCACAGGGTCATATTCACTGACTGCTTTGATCCCAATTTCTGGTCTTATCTATCCAACCATCTCTCTATATATGTAATTTTTTTAAATTTTTTGGTCTGGACATATGATTTCATTGAATGTCCCAGTGTAGAAATTCCCTCAGCCAATAGAGATCAGAAACTTATCTGTAACATGATCTCAGAGGGTGATCCAGGGAAACAGAGATTAGATTACTTACTCAGGGTCATACAGCTAATACGTGTCAGAGGAAGTACTTGAATCCAGACTTCTTAACTCCAAAGTCATGATGACAAGTGACCTTTCATCTTTTGTATATTCTAACATAAATACCTTTGCTTGAATAGATCTAATCTTCTCATTGTCCACTGTAAATACTAGGCTTGTTCTGATCTCTAGACTTTTCTTGCCCCTTAAATATAAAATATCCCCCTCCTTTCCCACTGTGGATCCAGATTTTACTCTCCTTCAAGCCCCACCTAGAATCACAGGAGTAAGAAAGTTTTTTATACAGCATCCATTCTGAACTGAGAAGAAGAAGAAGAAGAAGAAGAAGAAGAAGAAGAAGAAGAAGAAGAAGCAGGTTAAGGGAAATGGAGTGTTTTGCCCCAGGGTCACATAGTGGAGAGATGGACTAGAACTCAGGTCACTTTTCATTACCCTACACTGCCTACTTCAACTCCTACATGAAGTCTTCTAAGGACTGTCTTGGGCATTAATTTTTCCTTATGAACAAGATGGAGAGATGTGGGCTAGATGACAATCAAGTCAGATGGATGTAAATTATTTGAATTTGAACTTTACCCAGATCTCTTCTTTGCATTTATCTTAACTTATTAAAGAGGAGCCAATCAAAGAACTGGTGTCTAAGGGATATCTTTGATGGAATATCCCAAGGATCTCTTCTTGGTTTTGTGCTGCCCTCAGCATTTTTATCAGTGACTTCATTGAAGGTAGAGATGGATGGAATGGTTATCAAATTTGTGGATCAGTGAATCATAGATTCAGAGCTAGGAGACAAGATGGCCATCTAGTACAACCCCCTCATTTTAAATCTAAGAAAATCGAGACCCAGAGAGATTAAGGGACTTCTCTAAAATCACACAGGTGGAAAAATAAATGTCAGAGGCAGGATGCCATGAAGCTGGGACACTTTAGTCGACATGTTTAGAAGACAGAGTCAAAACCTGAAAAGATTTCTATAGGCTAGAATTATGGGTCAAGTTTAGAGAGATGAAATCTGTTAATACTCCAGTCCCACAAGGATTTGTAATTTGATCAGTGTAGGTGTAGGTATTTCCACCACTGTAATAAATTGTAGTGGATCCAAGACTTAACAGATGGTCTTTAAGAGTTTCTCTGGCCAAAAAATTAACCACCCTCTCACTAAGCTGGTGATAGTCCTCTCTGAAATGAGCAAGGCTGGTCTTTAGACAATAGATACATACATATCACCAGCCATGCACTCAACCTTTCCAATCTGGTGGGACTCTTCAGACCCCCTGTCATAACTTTCAAGAATTTAGACCTCTGTCATGCCATAATAAAGTATCTAGATAGGATTCATAGAGGAGGAAAATTGAATTTAAAAGGAACAAAGTATTACTAAGTATGTCAGGGTGGATAGGGGGCTGGCCTTGGATTCAACAATACCTAGGTTCAAGTTCTAACTGTTACACATAATGACCATTCAGGACCCTAGGCAACTCTTAGGATAGTTGTGGATCTGCACTAATAGAGGGAGTTTCCTCAGTGGGAGATCCATAAGCAAATGAAATCACAGGTACAGACAAAAAAAATAAATCCTGCAATTGGGTTTGAAACACACACACACACACACACACACACACACACACACACAGGTAGAGAGACACAACAAATGCAGAACACGGGAAATGTGACTAAATGACTACTTATTTGAAAAACATCTTAAAGTTTTAGGGGAGCACAAATCCGGAATGAATCAACAGTGTGACACATGGTATGAAAAAGGCCAATGTAATCTTTGGCTGCATAAAAAGAGGCAGTGTCCAAAAGGCTGAAGACCTGCCCTGGACTAAGGACACCTGGAATCAGTTCTGGACTCTACAATTTAGGAAGATTATTGACTAACTGGAGTGTTTCCAGATGGGCAGCTAAGATCAGAGACTCTGCCATGAGGATCAACTGAATGTTCACCTTGATGGCAAGAGGGCTTAGAAAGGACACAATATGTGTTTTAAAATATTTGAAGGACTGTTCTCTGCAATAGAGATTAACCTTGTGCTGCTTGGTCCCAGTGGGTAGAATTAGGGCAAATTCCTTCCCTTATACTCTGAGTCTCAGAGGTAATCCTTAAAGGTCTGTCATATGGAAGAGGGATTAAGCTTCATCTGCTTGGCCTCAGAGCATAGAACTGGTAACAATAGGTGGAAGTTTCAGAGAGTCCAGATTTAGACTTAATGGAAGGAAAAACTTCCTAAAAATTAGAGCTACCCATGAGTGGAATGGGCTGACCCAGGAGGTTTGAAGGTCCTTAAGTTGAGACTGGAGGACCACAGGTCAAGGATGTTAGAGGGGGAAATGGTATACCAGCAAAGATTGGAGTATCTGTCCTTTCAAGTACTTTAAATGTGAAGACTCTGTAATCTCATGATATGTCTACTTCCTAACTCTGAGTTTTGGTTGGGGAAGAGCTTTGTAAGACCATCAAGGGCTACATGTGAATTATTTGTTTTTGCTATCCAATAAAAACCACATGTTCAATGAGACTGGCAGTCAAGTACTATATTGGTAGCCAAGGAATGTTAAAAGACCCAGAGGGATGACTCAGGAATACTGCTTCGATCCCCTGTGGAGGATTTATTCCCATAAAACATGGACAGAAATCTCACAGTATCAGCAAGCATCTATTAATAATCAACAAGTATGTATTAAGCACTTGCAATGTACCAGACCTTGTGCTAAGCAGTTCAGCTCTATACTGTTCTCCATGCTCAAGTCTCTTGCTCCCTTATCCTGTAAAGTTTCATGCCTTAACAAGTTCTGACTTTGGAATACTCCCACTCTGCTGCCTTCACTCCTACTCACCTACTATTGAACAAAGCTGGAGAAAATCCTAAAATCAGAAAACTGTTCCTACTGGAAGCACTACAATTTTATGTTACATAATCTCAAGTGGACCTTCACTTCAGCAAGGCAATCCCCCCATTGACTCATTATCCTACTCACCACAGCACCTTTAAAATTTTTTTTCATCCCTTGTCAAATCTTCCACATCACCCCCTTCCCTTACCCTCTTAGCTGAGAATCTTACCTCATATTTCACTGAAAAAAATTAAGGCCATTTGATGAGAGCTCTTTATTTTCCCCTCCTCTTTTTCTATCAATCAGTTGTCTTTCTGTACTATCTCTGCCTTCACACCTTTTTCTCATGAAACCAAGGCTTTCTACATGCATCCTTGATCCATTCATTATGTGTACTCTGGCAGTTTACTTCCTCTATCATCTTCACTCTTTGACTAGTCTTCAGTCCCTACCTGTCTACTGGTTGTTTCCTTGTTCTCTACAAATATGTCTATGTCTCTGTTCTTAAAAAAAAAATTCTCAGTTAATCTTCCATCTCTGTTCTTATTCTATATCTCTCTACCCTTTTGTGCTCAAAGTCTTCCAGAAAGCCATCTATACTGATGTTTCCATTTCACCTTTCATTCTCTTCTAAACTCTCTGGCCTGATTTTGAACTCATCATGCAACTTAAACTAGTCTACACAGTTACCAACGATCTCTTAATGGACAAATCTAATAGTTTTTCATAATCCTTATATTTCTTAATGTTTCTGCAGGCTTTGACACCGTCAATCATTTTCTTCTCCTTAATATTCTTCTCTCTCTAGATTTTTGTGGCACTATTCCTTTGCTGAATCTTCATCTAGATCATCCTCACTAATTGTGGTGGTCTCCCAGTGGGGACCTTCTCATCTTCCTCTACACTTTTCTTTTTTTTTAAATTATTCGACATATTTTCACATTGGTTGTGTTATAAAGAAGAATTAGAACCAATGGGAGAGAGGAACCCATGAGAAAGAAGAAAGAAAACAAAACAACAACAACACCACCAGCAAAAAAGAAAGCAAATAGTATGCTTCCATTTGCTTTCATATTTCATAGTTCTTTCTCTGGATGTGAATAGAATTTTCCATCATTAGTCTTTCGGAGTTGTCTTTGATCCTTGCATTGCTGAGAAGAGCTAAGTCTATCAAAATTAGTCATTGCACCATGTGGCTCTTACTGTGTATGATGTTCTTCTGGTTCTGCTCACTTCACTCAGCATCAGTTCATGTAAACCCAGGTTTTTCTGAAATCCATCTGCTCATCATTTCTTATGGAATCATAGCATTCAATTACATTCATATACCACAACTTGTCCAGTCATTCCCCAATTGATGGGCATCCCCTCAATTTCCAATTCTTTGCCAGCACAAAAAGAGTGGCTATAGATATTTTTGTACATGTGGGTCCTTTCCCCATTGTTATGATCTTTTGGGGATACAGACCTAGAAGTGGTATTGCTGGGTTAAAAGGTATGTATAGTCTTATAGCCCTTTGGGGATAGTTCCAAATTGCTCTCCATAATTGTTGGATCAGTTCACAACTCCACCAATAATGCATCAATGTTCTAATTTTTCCACATTTCTCCAACATTTCTCATTTTCCTGTTTTGTCATGTTAGCCAATCTGATAGGTGTGATGTGGTACCTCAGAGTTGTATTGATTTTCATTTCTCTAATCAATAGTGATTTTGAGCATTTTTTCAAAGCTAGAGATAGCTTTAATGTCTTCATCTGAAAACTGCCTTTCCATATCCTTTGACCATTTGTCAATTGGGGAATGACTTGTATTCTTATAAATTTGACTCAGTTCTCTCTATATTTTAGAAATAAGGCCTTTATCAGAGACACTGGTTGTAAAAATTGTTTTCCAGCTTTCTACTTCCCTTCTAATCTTGGTTGCTTTGGCTTTGTTTGTGCAAAACCTTTTCACTTTAATGTGATCAAAATTATCCATTTTCCATTTCATAATATTCTCTATCTCTTTTTTGGCCCTAAATTCTTCCATTCTCCATAGATCTGACAGGTAAACTATTCCTTACTCTCTTAATTTGCATATATATATATATTTATATCTAAATTGTGTACCCATTTTGACTTTATGTTGGTATAGGGTATAAGATGTTGGTCTATGCCTTGTTTCTGCCATATTGTTTTCCAGTTTTCCCAGAAGTTTTTGTTTAATAGTGAGTTCTTATCCCAGAAGCTGGAGTCTTTGGTTTATCAAATAGTGGATTGCTATAGTCATTGACTACTGTGTTTTGTGTACCTAACCTATTCCACTAATTTACCACTCTATTTTTTAGCAAGTCCCAAGTAGTTTTGATGTTTGCTGACTTATAATTTAAGATCTTCCACTTTCCATTACATTTCTTTTCAATAGTTCCCTTGATATTCTGGACCTTTTGTTCTCCCAGATGAATTCTGTTATCATTTTTTCTAGTTCTACAAAATAATTTTTGGTAGTTTGATTGGTATGGCATTGAATAAGTAAATTAGGAAAAATTTCCATTTTTATTATATTAGCTCAGCCTACCCATGAGCAATTGATATTTTTCTAAGTATTTAGTTTTGATTTTATTTGTGTGAAAAGTGTTTTGTAATTGTGTTCATGTAGTTCCTGGGTTTGTTTTGGTAGGTATATGCTACTTTTCTTTTCTTTTCTTTTTGGAGGGCAATTGGGGTTAAGTAACTTGCCCAAGGTCACACAGCTAGGTTTTTGTTTGTGTGTATTAAGTGTCTGAGGCCGGATCCAAACTCAGGTCCTTCTGACTCCAGGGCCAAAACTCTACTCACTGAGCCCACCTAGCCGCCCTTATATGCTACTTTTCTTGATGTCATTAGCTCCTATGAATTCAATTATCAATCAAAGGTTTTTTTTTTTTCAGATTTACATAACTAGCTATAACCTCTCACTCGATTTAAAACTAGTAAGTCAATAAAGGTTTATTAAGCAACTGCTTTGTGTCAGCACTGTACTATGAACTGGGAAGACAAAATGAGGCAAAAGATGGTCTCTACCCTCAAGGAGTTCACAATCTAATGGGAGCAACAACAACAGCTACCAAATATATACAGAGAAGCTTTCTACAGGGAAAAGAGGAAACAATTAAAAAAAGGGAATTGGGGTTGGGAAAGGTTTCCTGTAGAAGATGGGATTTTAGATGGGACTTGAAGGAAGCCTGAGAAGCTGGTAGGCAGAGGTGAAGAGGGAAAGCATTCCAGGAATGAGAGACAACCAGAGAAAATATTCAGAAAATGCTCTAGTTCACATCTCCAATTGCTTTCAATTTTCCAGTTGAAAATCTTGAGCTGGATGTTACACAGACATTTTTTTTTTTTTGCCTTTTGGAGGGCAATTGGGGTTAAGTAACTTGCCCAAGGCCACACAGCTAGGTTTTTGTTTGTGTGTGCGTTAAGTGTCTGAGGTCAGATCCGAACTCAGGTCCTTCTGACTCCAGGGCCGACGTTCTATTCACTGTGCCACCTAGCCACCCCTTGCACAGACATTTTAAACTCAAGACACTCAAAGATTATCTTATTATTTTCCCCCCGAAGTTTCCCTTCTTCCTAACTTTCCTGTTATTGCTAAGAGCACCACAATCCTTCTAGTCACTAAAGCTCACAATCTTGGTGTCATCCTTGAGTCCTCAAAAACTCTCAACAACCAGTCAATAAACATTTATTAAATACCTATTATTCATTAGACACTGTTCTAAGTGCCGGAGATGCAAATAAATAAACATTCTTGCCCTCAAGGAGTTTACAGTCAAATGAAAGAAGCACACACAAAAGGGAATTAAAGTTGGGTTTAGGGTTTGGGGAAGGGAAGAGAAGGTACCTGGTTTGGGGGTATGAGTGAATATAGTCCAAAAGAGTGAAGCTGGAGGGAAATCGGGAAATGACAAGATGGCTGACCTGGGAAGCCTCTTTAAATGAGGCTTTAGGAGGAGAACTCTGCTCCACTCTCCAGCTTTGCAATCAAAAGGGCAGAGGGTATCTAGGAAACTAATGAAGTATGAATACCAAGGTTGATACATTGGGGTTAATGGGTTGCAATCTAAACTGCTGAAGGGAATGCCCACATAAATGAAATCACAATCCATTAAGGTATTATGATTATTATTGCTACAATAAACTCACCTTTCGTAACAAATGCGAATTAATAAGAAGTGTCCTCGTTAAGGTTTGCAAAACACTGTATTTTCATATAGTGTTATTATTATTCCAATTTTACCGATCTGGGAACTGAGGGAGTCAGAAGTTAAATGAGTTGCCCAGGATCACACAGCTGGTCAGTGTCTGAGGCTGGATTTGAACTCAAGTCTTCCTGAATCTAGATCTAGCTCTCTATCCCCTGTGCCACCTAGCTGACCAATCACCAGCCTAAATATGGAATAAATCTTTATCCTAAACCTCTAAATCTGAGTAATTTATATCTTAATCAGATAGGGAGGAACACTGCCCACTCACACAAGATTATACTGCACATTAAGAACAAAACAAAACAAGCAAAAACAATGAGGCACAAAGGAATAGTATTTGCTCTGTCCCCTTTCCTAATCTGTTAGGAATTCCATTGCTCTGAGAAAAACGGTTCAGCAGCTCACATGACCACATGTGACCACATGACCTGTGCTACCTTTCTGGGGCTTGCATCACTACTCAGGAAATCACTTTCTGTACCATGATGTCATCATTTGACCAGCATTTCTCTAGTCTAGAAAACCTTCTGGTTTTTCCATGGAGATTTAGCCACCAACCATAGCTCCTAGCTCCTTTCTTTCCCTGTAGCTAGGGCCTGAAGTCAAGAAGATTCATCTTTGTTAGTTCAAATCTGGCCTCAGACACTTACCAGCTGAGGTAAATCACTTAACTCTGTTTGTCTCAGTTTCCTCATTTGTAAAATGAGCTGGAGAAGGAAATGGCAAGCCACTCCAGTATCTCTGCCAAGAAAACTCCAAATGGAGTCACAAAGAGTTGGAAGTGATGAACAATAACACAAGAAACTCAGCCCTTCTCTTGTTAAGACTTCCTCTGGGTGGGCAATGAGAATTTAACGTGGTGATTAATTTGTTACCATTTTTCTTATGGGGAAAAGAGTGAGGGAGTCCAGTTTATGGGATCCCCTTGAAGTCTGGGAGCAGACTTCATTTTTGTTTGTGTATCCTCTCTCAGGGCATAACAATGCCCAGCACATAGCAGGTGCTATATCAGGAGGTCAGGGTTTCACATAAACCCCTGGAAGAGAGGGTGTGGAATATTTGCTGATGTCAAGATTTTTTCCCCCCTATTTTGGAGGGGGGAAGGCAGAGCAATTTGGGTTAAGTGACTTGGCCAAGGTCACACAACTAGTAAGTGTTAGGTGTCTGAGGCTAGATTTGAACTCAGGTCCTCCTGACTCCAGGGTTGGTGTTCGATTCACTGCTCCACATAGCTATCCCAAGTAAGTTTGTAAAATTAAGTTTTATAGTCTTTAAGGAAAGGCTGAATGGCTGCTTCTTGGGGGCATTGTAGAAGACATTTTTTTCTCCAGATATTGGTTGTGCTAGATCTTGAGTGGCATTGTGAACACTTCACTTTGATTTAGAAAATTCAAATCCCACTTCAGTCTTTTAGTAGGTGGGTGATCCCAGGCAAGTCACTTAACCACTCTGTATCTCAGTTTCCTCATCTGTAAAATGAGGGGTTTGACCATGATGATTCTAAGGTCCTTTCACGTTCTGAATAAATATTTAAACTTTGATTTCTGAGGTTCCTTTAAACATTGCAATTTGGTGATTCTGTCTTTAAGAACATTACCAGCTCTGTGATTTCTCTGGAGTGGAGTAAATCACACAGCAGAAATCTGGAATTCCCAAACACAGAGATAGGATAGGAAGTGGAGATTGATTGCTAACTGGTTAGATCCCCTTTATAGCTCTGAGAATCTTGGATTCTGGGACCCCGCAGGTCACAGCTCAGGATAAATCACCTGGAAAGAAAGCTGGGATTCCCTGAAACAAGAGATAATACAGGAAGAGGTGACTCATTCTCTCAGTCCCCCTCCAGCCCTGGGTTCTGAGTAAGGGAGACAAGGAGTGGGGCTTGGGAAGTGGGCGGGGGCTTGGCTTCCAGCCTGTACCTGAAACGTGCTTTCTTGCACCTAGATAGATAGTCTGGCCTTTCTCCCCACCCAGGTACCTTTCCCCTAGGGAGCACAGAAGGCATGGTTCTCCCCAGACAACTTCTAACTTTTCCTCCTCATATCTTTGTACTCACTTGTTATGACCCAAACAGACAAAACGTATGCTCCTGTCAGTGTCCCTTCCCATATTTCAATTCTAGTGCTCAAGTTGTGAACTGTGAGGTGCCTTAAGGTGGGTGGGTGGTGGGGTTGAGGGTTGAATGGGGATTGTCTCAGATGACAAAGGCAGGGGCATTTTATCTGGATTTAAAAGAGGCTTTTGGCCAAATAGATGAGACAAGTTGCTAAGAAAGAAAAATACCAAATAGGTAAAGCATGTTTTAGTTTTGTTTTTTCTGTAAATGAGAGGACTGAATCACTAAGAGGTGAAATCACCCATCTAAGTTCTCATAGCAAGCTAGTTCAGAAGGAAGATTAAACATTTCATGTGGCATGAGTTTGTGGTCCTTCACCAATCGTGATCTCCTCTGGGAACTCTCTAGCTTTTTAATATCCTTCTTAAAATTCACTGTAAGAACTAGGCATGTGCTGATAAACATTCAACAACCAGGTCTCTGAAAAATGTTTGACACATTTTAAAGGTTAATCTCTATGACTAATATCTTAACTTTATTAAGGCTAGAAAACCAACAAAAATAATCCCTGATTTGTATTACTTGCCTATTTCTGAAGTATAAATATATTGAAAATTTAACAATCACCGTACCTCTGCAACCTAACATGATAACCCATAAGTGATATGACTAAGGTAGAGTATCTCAGTAATTTCTGGAAATTACGTTTCCTTTACAATGCCTGGCACATAGTAATGGCAATTCCCCAAAAGGTAAATAATCTCTATTCTGGAACAACAGGGCAGGTAGACATCACAGGGGTTAGGGACTCAAAAGCAAGTGGGGTAAATGGTTCTGGATCACCACCCTCTGGAATTGCCCACCTGCCAAATTTTCCACATCCCCCAGGAATTATTATTATTATTGTTGCTTTTTGGGTGGCAAACAGCAGTGGTTGGGAACATTCTCTTTGTCCAAGTGATTCACAGACCAAAAATTCTGGAGAACCACTAGCCCAAGCCTCTGGAGGAGATGGCCTGGGACTTTTGCTTCTGTCAAATCATTTAAAAAGCATTTCTTTATTGTTGCCTTTTGTTTTCACACTCCAATCTTTCCTACTTAACCTCCCCACCCTTCATTAAATCCTTCCTTTCAACAAAGAAAAACATTTAAGCAAAACCAACACAGAGAGAGCAACCACATGTGACAGTGCAGACCATACTTCATTCACATTTAGAGTCCCTGCTGGCTCCTGACAGAGGAAGGCATGTTTTCTTGTCGGTTCTCCAGGAAATTATTCATTACATTTCACTCTAGCTCAGCTACTTCTAAGGGTTGTTATTGTTTGCATTGTTATTTATAGTTGTATGTTTTAGTCTCTTGTTCTCTTTTTTTTCACTCCTACTTCATACTTAAAGCTTCCTAAAGGCAAGTCAACCTATCCTTCCTTTTGTCTTCACCAGTAGGCCAAATTCATTACCCATCTGTATGGTGGGGTCCTGCTAGGTGTCCTGAGGGACTAGCTCTACTGCTCAAATGAACGTGGTGTCTGGGCAGTAGGCAGCTGTCTCTTGTGTGCTCAGAAGGCTTGGTAAACTTCTAGGCTCACTGACACCAGGAAAATGTCACCTGTGACCAGGAGCATCTGGAGAACTTCACCTTCCATACAGAATTCCTCTTCAATTTCAACTTCTCCCTGAATCTCCCTCATTACAATGGTAAATGCATTTGGTTAAAATACATTTCCCTGTTTTATGCCTCATTCAGTCAAGTTTTTTTTCAGTCCATCTTCCCATTTAGGGTTTTCTTGGCAAAGATACTGGAGTGGTTTGCCATTTCCTTTGCCAGCTCATTTTACAAACGAGGAAACTGAGGCAGACAGGGTTAAGTGACTCACCCAGGGCCACACATCTAGTAAATGTCTGAGTCTGGATGAGTCTTCCTTACTCCAGGCCCAGCACTCTATCCACTGCGCCACCTAGCTGCCCAATTTTATGCCACACTAGACATTTATCATCAGAGAGTTGTTACACTATGTAATTTCTGTTGTTATGTCTTTTAATGATTGATTGAAATGAATGATTTTGATGTATGGATGGGAAACATTTTATTTTAAGAGACCTAAAATGATATTTTGATCCTTTGTATCATAACTTTTTTTCATAATACAATAGTATGTTATATTCTCTACATTTTTCAGTCAATTAAGAAATGATAAGGAATGATTCTGTCAAATATCACTTGCAAAAATCTGCCTGCTTCATATGAACATTCTCATCCAGTATGTAATAGGACTTTGACAACTGACTGGCATTCTAGGATTTGAATTTCAGAGGGACAAACATTCCTTTGCAGCTCTGACTATGGTGTGGACTATATCAATCTTTGAGCTGTAAGGGGAATCTTGATCACATTCAGGAGTATTAAAAAGAGACATGGTTGAACGTAAGGAAAAGGAAGACAACTTCCCCACCCCATCTAGAATGTAACAAGCTGACCTGTAAAAAATCAGGGGCACAGGGACAAGAAGGAAAGCAAAGCAAAGGGAGCTGAACCATGTCAAGGAAGCGGGGTATTGAAGTGGTCCTGATATCAGGCATCTCAGAACAGAAGACTTAGTACCAGTTGTACTCACTCTTCAAGACTGAAAGTTCCAAAAGGTTTACTCTTTCCTTTGTTTCCCCTCCCCATAACTATTCAGAACAGGAACTGTAATTTTACCTAAAATATTTCCTGTATCCTGATTTTGCCTCAAGTATAAAGAATCCAGGCACTGGCTGGAAAAAAACAAAATTTAAGTCAGGGAAGAAAGCCAAACCTTTGTCTAAATGTTAGGAATTTTGTGAACCAAGTTGTTGTGACTATCTTAATCATGTTGTATCTGATACAAACTCTGTAGAATAGCAAAGAAAGGGAACATGTGGGGACCTGAGGGCCATTATATTGCCCTTAGGGTACAAGCAAGTGAATTGTAACAAGATGAGTCTGATTAACTCTCTCTCTCTCTCTCTCTCTCTCTCTCTCTCTCTCTCTCTCTCTCTCTGTCTCTTTCTCTCTCCCTCCTTCTTAGGCACCACCCACACCATGTAATGGAAATAAATCACTTCTGAAAAATTGCAAAGTTCATTTAATGATCCCAAACTTCACATAGAAACAGATGCCTATCTTTTTCATACTGATGTTGCCTACCAGTATTGTTGTATGACAAGACAAGCACAGAATACAATAATCTCTCAAAGAATTTAAAATTAGTATTACATAGAGAGCAATAGAGAGATTTATGGTGGGTGGGAGCAGGTTGAAACACATAACTCATCAACAACTTCTAAGAAGAGCAGGAATAAAAGATGTGATCAAAGAAATATCTGCAAGCATGAGAAGAAAGAGGCACCCCATTGAGTTGCCTTTGCCTTAATTTCTGACACTAATATTCCTGAGGTTAAGATCCCAGGAAAGACTCTCATTAGGCCAGTGACGGTAATAAATCTGGTTTTGCCAAAAATGCTACCAGGCTTGTGCCAATCTGTGAAATCACTGATGTTTGTTTTGGGTTTGCCACCTTCCATACTCTTTTTCCCCCCTTCTTGCACTTAGGGGCAGTTAGGTGGCACAGTATATGGAGTCTGGAAGACTCATCTTCCAGAGTTAAAATCTGGCCTCAGACACTTTTATTAGCTGTATGACCCTGGGCAAGTCCTGTTTGCCTCAGTGTCCTCATCTTTAAAATGAATTGGAGAAGGGAATGGCAAACCCCTTTAGTATCTTTGCCAAAAACCAAACCAAACCAAACCGAAACAAAAAACCAAAAAACAGACCCAAATGGGGTTACAAAGAGTCAGAAAAAGCTGAAAATGAATGAATACCTATTCCTGCACTTAGCACAGTGCCAGGCACATAGTAGGCAGATTAATACATGTTTATTGATTGATTGCTTCAGTCCATTAGGTTTCTAGGGTTCTTACAATGTCCCCATGACCCCCTACTCAGACTCATTGCCTCCAGAGTATCCCATCAGCCAAATACATTACCTTTGTCCCATCCAAACAAACCAAGACAAATTTCAATGTCTGTATACCTGATTTTAGCTGTAGGGAAGAAAAATATGGTTGAGGAATTCATATGAAACTAGAAATGACTGATAAAAGATCACTGGATTAGCTTACTTCTTTCCATTCATCATCTTAAATAAAAAGTTAATTTGAAAGCAAGAAAGATCTGTACGAACTGATGCAGAGTGAAGCGAGCAGAGCTAGGAAAACAACGTATACAGTGACTAAACAATTTAAATGGAAAGAACCAACCACAAAATAATTGAAAGTAAATGCTGAAAAATTAAAAGAATAAGCATGGCCACCAAGAAGACAGAGGAAGAGATATCTCTTCCTACTTCTTCTTTTTTTTTCCTTGGAGGGCAGTTGGGGTTAAGTTACTTGCCCAAGGTCACACAGCTAGTAAGTGTTCAGTGTCTGAGGCCTGATTTGAACTCAGATCCTCCTGACTCCAGAGTCAAAGCTCTACTCACTCCTCCACTTTCCGCTTCTTTGCAGAGATAGGAGGTCCACAAATATGGAATATTATTTTTTTCAATGTATACATTGATTTTACTGATTGTTTTTTCTCTTATTCCTCTTTTTTATTTTTTTTCCTTTAAAAATATTATTTGCTATGTGGGATGACTCTTTGGGAGTGGGAAGCAGACAAGATACAAGGGGAAATTTAGGCAATGTCAAAACAAAATATATCAATATTAACTTATTTTAAAAAAAGTTAATGTCCCTAATATGGAAATATGTTTGATATGATTATACATGTATGGCCTGTATCAGATTGCATGCTGTTTTGAAGAGGGGGAGAGAGGGGGAAAAATTTAGAACTCAAAGAAGTGAATGTTGAAAACTAAAACTAAATAAATAAAACACACACACACACACACACACACACAAGTTAATGTCTTCTTAGCCTGTGTGAAAAGAAGTATAATGATAAATATATATTTATATATATATTTGCTTGTACTTATATTTCTAAAACTTAGCCTAGTGGTTGATACATAGCAAGAACTTAGTAAATATTTGTTGACTAACTTGTATTAATATGCTTTTGGTCTAAGGAAACTGTAATAGCTTCTTTTCAAGTATTTAAAGTGAAGTGCAGTGGATAGTGGACAGGTCTTTGAATCAGAAAACTGGGGCTGAAGTACTCCCCTTAACATACTAGCTTTGTGACCTGACCTAACTTTTTCAGTACCTCTAGGAAACTCCCTGGAATGCACAGTTTACAGGTAAGAACATGAATATATCAGTGGAGGGAGTTTCTATCCAAGAAATTTATCTACACCTAGAAGATCCCTGGAATGGAAAAAAAAAGAATGATGGAAGAGATATTAGATTAGTTCTGTTTGATCCTAGGGGCCAAAATTAAGAGCAATGGATGGATGTTATATATATGGAGCTTCTAGACAGTCAGAGCTACTCAGAATAGAATAAGAAGTAGATGGTTATTTTTTAGTGGAGCTCTTTGAGTGGAGACTTAGATAAACACTTGTTAGGGACGTTGTAGAGGGAAAAGAGGATATTCATGCTTCATTTGATTCTGTTGTGGTGGCACCTAAAATTTATTAAATGTCTGTTTTATGTAAATGAAGGAAGGAAGGAAGGAAGAGGAAAAGAAAGGAAGTAGACGTTTGTGTGTTCTATGTATCAGGTACTACACTGAGTGCTGAGGACACAAATATGAGCAAAAAGGAACACTGTCCCTGCCATCAGGGAGCTTACCTTCTAATGGGGGAGAGGGGAAACCAAACCAAACCAAAAAAAAAAGCAGTTAAAAGGGAGGGAGGAGAAACAGCGATAAAAGAATCCATCTTGGAGTGATGGTTTGAAGTCTGGCTGGCTAAGGCCATTCCACAAAATGGAGGCTTGAGAAACAAAGTACTAGAGGAAGAAGAGCCTGGTGCAGAGATCATAGAGCGTGAGAATGCCATAGGGATTGTTGGATTAAAAGTCCTCTTCATTTGGTTCTGATTCTAGATACAAGAAGATAAAGAGTACACAAATGTAACATCTGTAAGGGACTTACTTGGATCTTCCTGTTCCATTCATTGGGAACAAATGTTGCATCCAAATCAAATTCTTCCCAGCCTTAAAAGATCTCCTGGGAGAACTGAGTTTTCTGTTGATTTTAAAGATGGAAAGGAAATTTGTTTGGTCAGGGTTAAAGGGTGGTCATTGCAAGATCAAGGCTTTTGAGTTCAATTGGCAGAGATTATAGGGGAAGGAAAGAGATTATGAGGTAGGTACATTGTAGCTACAAGGAAAGGGATTACAAACTGGAAAGCAGGAACAAGAACAAAGACTCAGAATTTTAGTGATACAGATTCTCTATAGCAGCAGACCCTCTAAAGCCCAGAAACGTGATAGGTACTCCAGAGAGTAGAGGAAAAAAAGAGAAAAATGGGTTTTAGAAAAAAGGAGGGAGAGGGATGGCTAGGTGGCACAGTGAGTAAGAGTGCTAGCCTCCGGGAGTCGGGAGGACTCAGTATCAGTTCAGGCATCAGAAAATGAGCACCCACACATAAATAATGACTGGTCGTGTAACCTTGAGCAAGTTACTTAACCCCAATTGCTTTAAAAAAATATATAAGAAAGAAAGATAAAACAAGGGAGAAACAAGAGAAGGGAAGAGAAAAATCTGCATTTATTTTTGTATTTTTTTTGTAGAAACTGTGATTTCATTCAATCTAATTCAGTGTTCATTAAGCACTTTGGATATAAAATGCATTCTGCTAGACCCTAAAAATACAAAACTGAAAGACCATTGGATTTAGAGGGAGAAGATCAGGGTTCAAATCCGGGACCCACATTTTACTTATTATGTGATCTTTGGCAACTCATCTTACCTTTCAGGGCATTATTTATACCATTTATAAAATGAACAGTTTTGACCACATGATCTTTTAAGATTCCTTCCAACTCTAGATCATTGGTACTAGTAACTTATAAAACCAGACACAGTATGTAACTTCAAAAAGCTCACTTTAGGTCACTAGAGTTGAGCACATTTTCTCACCATCCTCTTTGTAGTAACAGGGAGAAGGGGAATGGAGGACAAATAAAGGTGTGTGTGGGGGAACCAGACGATAGAATGGAAGGAAATACACAATTAACTATCGAAGACATTAAGATGAATGGGATGAACTCTCCCAAAAAAATGGAGGAAAGTAGCAATATAATTAGAAAACAGAACATAGTGAGGTTATTTATAAGAAACATTTGGAAAAGAGTATATTTGTTCCAATAGCCATGAATGTGGTTGAAGCAAGCACTGTGGAGCACTTAGAGCTTGGTGAGACATTGAAGATGTCAAGGTCATTCAATGTATCCTGGGACATCTCCAGTTGTCCTGGCATTTGTCCTGCCACTGGATTTTGATGACTTTGGAAGAGAGAGTGAGGCTCAAAATTTTGTGCAACTCTGCCTCACTTAAATCCAATTTTCCTGCAAATCAAGACATCACCCTGTAATGACATTGGTCTTCTTTGAAGATGAAGGATAGATCCAATCATTCTGGAGAGCAATTTGGCACTATGTCCAAAAGGCAACCGAACTGTGTATATACCATTTGATCCAGAAATACTACTACTAGGTCTGTATCCCAAAAAGGTAATAAAAAGGGAAAAGGACCTAAATGTGCAAAAATATTTATAGCAGCCCTTTTCATGGTAGCAAAATATTGGAAATTGAGGGGATGTCTATCAATTGGGAAATGGTTGAACAAGCTGTGGTATATGAATGTAATGGAATACTATTGTGCAGATTTTAGAAAATCCTGGAAAAACTTGTACAAACTGATGCAAAGTGAAATGAGCAGAACCAAGAAAGCATTGTATAGAGTATCAGCAACATTGTGTGATGATCAACTGTGAATGACTCATTTCTTCTCAGTAAAACAATCCTCTGATAAAGGTGGAAAGGACTCATGAAAGAAAATGCTGTCTATATCCAGATAAAGAACTGATGAACTCTGAATGCAGATTGAAGCATATTTTTTCACTTACTTTATTCTTTCCTGTGTTTTTTTTTCCTCTTGATCTCTTTCTTCTTTCACAACTCTGAATAATATGGAAATGTTTTTACATTGTAGCTCATGTATAAACTATATCAAACTGCCTACCATTTTTAGAAGAGAGGAAGGAAGGGAAAGAGGGAAAGAATTGGAACTCAAAATTTTGTTAAAATGAATGCTAAAAATTTGCTTGATATGTAACTGGGGGAAAATGAGATACTATTAAACTTTTTTAAAGGAAGAAAAAAACAAAATGAAGGATAAAACAACAATTTGAAAAAGAAAGATTCACACAAATTAAAAATAAATTGAAATAAAAGGCTAGATTCTAGCCACTAGAACAAAGTCTATAACATATACTTTAAACAAACTTAAAAAGGAGGTAACAATAGTCTCAAATAAGGCAATAATAAAACAAATAGAATTAGTTAAAAGAGATATATAAGGGACGACTAGATGGTGCAGTGAATAGAGCACTGGCCCTGGAGTCAGGAGGACCTGGGTTCAGATCTGGCCTTAGACACTTAACACAAAAACTAGCCATGTGACCTTGGGCAAGTCATTTAACCCCAACTGCCCTCCAAAAAGCAAAAAAAAGAAAAAAAAGAGAGAAATATATAAAAAGCACATTATGCATGATGACATCATATACACATTAATATCAATATTTATAAATGTACATATGTGTGTGGCATAGCATGCAGATGTTTAAAAGAAAAGTTAGTAGATTCATAGGAAGAAATAGATAATAAAACTATACTAATTGGGAACTTCAATATACCTCCTCTCAGACCTAGATATAATTAAAAGATAATCAAGAAAGAAGTTAAGGTGTGAGTACATTTTAAGAAATATTAAATATGATAGATCTCTTGGGGTTGCTGAATGGGAATAAAAAGGAGTACACATATCTATCAATTGTTCAAGGAATCTTTACAAAAACTGACTATATACTAGAAAATAAAAACCTCTTATATACTGAAAACCAAAAATACTGAAGACAACTTCTTTTTTCTTCTAACCAAAATGAAATAAACATTAAATTCAATAAAAGGCCTTTGAAGAAAAGTTTAAACATGAAATTGGAGACTGAATAACTTAATCATAGAGAATTGATCGGTCAAAGAATTCACAGAAACAATGGATAATTCCATCAAGAAAATGAGAACAATAAGAACATATACGAAAACTTTTGGGATGCAGCTAAAACATCTTTTTTTTTTAAGTTTATTATTTATTTATTTAAAATATTTGTTTCTTTTTACATTTTTGAGTTCCAAATTTTCTTCTTCCCTCACACCCCTCCTACACACAATGAGAAGGCAAGCAAAAGGATATCTATTATATATGTGAAATCATGAAAACATTTCCATATTAGTTGTAATTTTTTTAAGCAAGAAAAAAGCGAGAGAATTATACTTCAGTCTGCACTCAGGGTGCATGTCTTCTCTCTCTGAAAGTAAATAACATTTTTCATCATGAGTCCTTCACAATTGTCTTTGATCATTATTTTGATCAGTGTAGCTAGGTCTTTCACAGCTGATCACTGTTACAATATTGCTGTTACTGTGAGCATTATTCTTTTGGTTCTTCTCACTTTGCTTTATATTGGTCCATATAAATATTGCCAGGTTTTTCCTGAAACCATCCTGCTCATTATTTCTTATGGCACAATAGTGTTCCATCACAATCATATACCACTACTTGTCAAGCCATTCCCCAGTCGATGGGTATCCCCTTAGTTTCCAGTTCTTTGTCACCACAAAAATTGCTGCTATAAATGTTTTTGTTCTTTTCCTTTTTCTTTGGGATACAGATGTAGTGGTGGTATTGCTGGCTCACAGATGTATAGCCTTTTGCATAGTATTTGTATAGCATAGTTTCAAATTATTCTACAGAATGGCTGGACCAGTTTACAACTCAACCAATAGTGCATTAGTTTCCACATTTTCCCATGTTCCCTCTAGCATTTGTTATTTTTTTTTTCTACTATGTTAGTCAGTGGTGTAAGGTGGTACCTCAGAGTTGTTTTAATTTTCATTTTTCTAATCAATAGTGATTTAGAACATTTTTATATGACTATAAATAACTTTGATCTCTTCTTTTGAAAACTACCTGTTCATATCTTTTGACCACTTATTAATTAGGAAATAGCTCTTATTTTTATAAATTTGACTCAATTCCCTATATATTTGAGAAATGAGGCCCTTAATAGATAATGTTTGTTGTAAAAATTTCCTACCCATTTTACTTCCCATGACCCTATCTCTTCTTTGGTCATAAAATCCTCCCTTATCCATGGATCTGACAGGTGATTTTTACCGTTGTCCTATAATTTGCTTATCATATCATCCTTTATGTCTAAATTTTGACCTTATCTTAGCACGTGATATGAGATATTGGTCTATACCTAATTTCTGTCAAATTGCTTTCCATTTGAATTTTTTTTTGTCAATTTTTTGTCAAATAGTGAGTTCTTGCCTTTAAAGCTTGGATTTTGAGGTTTATCAAACACTAGATTATTATGATCATTTACTTCTGTGTATTGTGTACCTAATCTATTCCATTGATCTACCATACATTTCTTAGTCAGTACCAGATTGTTCTGATGATTACTGCTTTGTAATATAATTTGCAGTCTGGTACTCCCCACTCTCCTTTACATTTTTTTCATTGATTTCCTTGATATTCTTGACCTTCTCTTCTTCCAGATGAATTTGGTTGCTATTTTTTCTAGCTCTATAAAATAATAATTTGATTGGTATGGCACTGAATAACTAAATTAATTTAGGTAGAATTATCATTTTTGTTATATTGGCTCATCCTAGCCTCTTGTGTTACAAAAATACACCTTAAACTCAATTTGAGAGATAGTGGGGGTACAGTAGAAAAAGAATTGTGTTTACACTCAGAAAACTTTGGTTCAAAACATCACTGCTGTTTACTACAATTTTGTCAAAGTTGGTTCATTTGGGTGTTGGACATGATGTTATCTTCCAGCCTTGAAACTAAAGTCAATTGAACTTCAAGCTTAAAGTGAGTCAGTCAGACAAGAATTTATTAAGCACTTACAATGAGGTAGGCATTGTATTTAGTCAAAGAAAGGTAAAAAGAAAAAGAAAAAAGAAAGAAAAGAAAAAGAAAGAAAGGTAAGAAATGTGGTCCCTGCTTTCAAATAAATAAACTTTTGGAGAAGAAAACATGCAGTCAACTATGTAAAAAGAAATCAAATATGTACACCCAAAATATATAAATAAAAATGGAAGGGAGACCTCTCCAAAGAAAAACTTCCTAATAATGGTGGGGAGGATGCAGAGAAGACTGGGCAAGACCTCTTGAAGGAAATGGTATTTGAGCAGAGAACCCAGTAAGTGGAGATTAGTAGGGAGAGCATTCTGGTGGCATAGAGATGATCAGTGAGAAGGCACAGATTTGGAGGATGGAATGTCATGGTAGAGGAACAGCAAGGAAGCCAATGTGGCTGAAGGGTAGAATGTTTGGAGGGAAATAAAGTGTGAGAAGACTGGAAAAAATTGGAAGACTAGGTTGTGAAAGGCTTTAAATGCCAATGGGAGATTTATGTTTGATCCTGAAGGTCACAGGGAACCACTAAAGTTTATTGAAGTGGGGGTGGGAGGTGCTACATGGTCAGACCTGCTCTTTAGGAAAATCCCTTTCAAAGTTGAATGGAAGATGGACTGGAGTAGAGAGAGAATTGAGGCAGAGAGACCGACCAGGAAGCTGTTGCTGTAGTTCAGGAATGGAATGATGAAAGCTTGAACTAGGGTGGTAGTTGTGTGACTCTAGTGAAGGGGAAGCATAAGAGGGATGTTTTGAGGTAGAACTGATAAAATCTGAAAATAAACTGAATATGTGCTTGAAAGAAACTAAGGATGGTGCCAAGGCTGTGAGCCTGCATGGAGAAGGATGATGGTTCCCTTGAAAGTAAGTGGGGGGCGGCTAGGTGGGCGCAGTGAGTAGAGTGTTGGCCCTGGAGTCAGAAGGACCTGAGTTTGGATCCGGCCTCAGACACTTAACGCACACACGAACAAAAAAACCTAGCCGTGTGACCTTGGGCAAGTTACTTAACCCCAATTGCCCTCCAAAAAGCAAAAAGAAAAAAAAAGTAATTGGGAAGTTAGGAAGAAGGGAGGGTTTGGCGGGAAAAAATGAGTTCATTCATTGAATTCAATGAATTCCAAAAGAATGAATTTTGGACATGTTATGTTTGAGATACTTACAGGGCATATCCAAATGGTAGTTAGAAGTAAAAGGCTGGGCCTCAGGAGAGAGGTTAGGGCTGGATATATATAGATCTGGGAATCATCTGCATAGAGATGATGATTGAACCTATGGGAGCTGATGAGATCATGAAGTGAAATGGTATCTGGAAAGAAGAGGGCAAAGGACAGAATTGGGGTGGGGGGGGCTCCATTCTTGGTGTTCATGGCCTTGATGAAGAAACAACAAAGGAGAATGAGAATTCAGACAGCTGGGAGAAGAATCAGGAGAGTTCAATGACCTCCTAAAAAAGGAAAAATGGGTTACTGATAGTATCAAAGGCTGCAGAGAGGTCAAGAAGGAGGATTAAGAAAATTAGATTTGACCATCAGATAATTGGCAACTTTAGAAAGAGCAGCTTCAGTTGGATGATGAGTTTGGAATCCAAATTGCACAGGGTTTAGAATCATATGAGAAGACAGGAATTGGAGGCACCTATTGTAGAAGTTTTTCTCAAGGAATTTAGCTGAAAAGGGTGGGAGAGATAGGCAGTGATATGTGAGGAGAAGTTTGTTAAATTTTCAGTATAAGCATTCACACCTCAAACTTGGCAAAAACTACAGATCAAGGCTTGATTTACTGCTTTGATGATTGTCTAGACTTATGAAAGTGATGGAAAAAACATTAATAATGCGGATTAAATATAAAAGTATGTCAGGTATACCATGTCCCCCACTCCCCCCCCCCCAGGGAGCCAGAAACATTTTAACATTGTTTACATTTTTGTATGGTTAAACATTTACCAGCACACCCCTGGATATGGCATTATAGTTACCAAAGGGTGGTCAGATCAGATGAGGGGTTTTTGGGGGAGGGGGCTTGTTTTTTTGGAGGGCAACTGGGGTTAATTGACTTGCCCAAGGTCACACGGCTAGTATTTGTGTTAAGTGTCTGAGGCTGGACTTGAACTCAGGTCCTCCTGACTCCTGGGCTGGTGCTCTATTCACTGTGAGACCTAGCCACCCTGAGATGAGGTTTTTTTAAGGATAGTGGAGACCTAGGCTTGGGTGAGGAGCCTCCTGAGAGCCTTGGTTAGCAGGTTTTCTCAAGGAGTCCCCAGATGGAAAGTGTTTAGTCCTGAGAAGCCATTTTTTGGGACCAGGAAAAGGCTCAATGAGGCCTCTGGTCTCTCATCTACTGTGTCTTGCGACTTGCTTTATTATTCCTATATATTAATCCTTCAAATGTGACAGGCCAATACAGTGGGGAGTTGGTTTTTTATGGAGCATATATGTAGCCCTGATACCATCTGCCAGTCAAGAATCAGGAAGAGAAAAGGTTTAGGGAAATTTTTGCACACAAAGGAATATTTCTGTTGCTTGAGCAAGTTCAGGTTTGCTATCTCCTGCACTGCTAGGGCAGGTTACTCCCTGACCCTGAGTTTTAGGAGGAACTGGTTAGGAACACGAAGTCCCTGGACTATTTTTAAGGAACACACACACACACACACACACACAACCTAGAGGTAGAAAGGAACTTTGAGATTATTGGGTCCACTTCCCTCATTACATACATGTGAAAAATGAGGCCTTGAGAAGGAAAAATTTCTGGCCCAATGTCACTCAGAGAATAAGGAGCAGTGCTGAAAACAGAAGACATGCACTGTATGGTAAAAAGAATCCTGGTTTAAGAATTAAGGGACCTAGATTTGAATCCTGATTCTTCTATTTATTAGCTCTGTGGCCTGAGGCAGGTCAACTGACTTCCCTTGGCACCAGTTTCTTCATCTGCATAATGAGAGGGTTGGGCTAAGTGCTGATGCTATGAATCTTTGAGGCCAGAGCCTCATAGCTCTTTTCAATATACCACACTGGCCTCTCATTTATTTTATTTTTTTAATTAAAAAAATTTTTTTTAAAGCAATTGGGGTTAAGTAACTTGCTCAAGGTTACATGGTTAGTCATTATTTATGTGTGGGTGCTCATTTTCTGAGGCCGGATTCGATCTTGGGTCATCCCAACTCTGAGGCCAGCACTCTTACTCACTGCGCCACCTAGCTGCCCCATGCCTCTCATTTATGAGGGTTAGTTTATGGATCATTCAGCAGCTTAGACCACAGTCTTTCAAGCATTGATTCTAAAAGGAAGCTGGTAAAAAAAAAAAAAAAAGTAGTGTTCCTATTGTCAAAACGAATGTGGAAAATACAGGTTTCCCACCAGCCAGCACCTCACCATATATAGGGAGCCACTGGTTATTGCAAATGAAGTTTTGAATACTGTGAATAAGTTCACTTACCTTGGCACTATACTTTCCGGGGATGTCCACTTTGATAATGGGGTTGACATGTGTATTGCCAGAACTAGCTCAGTGTTTGGGAAGCCCTGAAGGAAAGTGTGGGAGAGAAGAGGTATTACACTGACTACCAAACTGAAGGTCTACAGAGCCATTGTGCTGACCTCATTGTAGTACGCCTGTGAGAAAAACAGTCTATCAGTGCCATGCCAGGAAACTGAATTGCTTCCCTTTGAATTGTCTTAGGAAGATTCTGAAGATCACCTGGGAGGATAAGGTGCCAGACACTGAGGTCCTTTCTTGAATTAAACTGCCAAGCATTAAAATTCTACTGCAGAGGATGCAAATCCAATGGGCCATATTGTTTGAATGCCAAATGTATGCTTGCCTGAAAGACTATTTTTACCAAGAAACCACACAAGACAAGCATTCGCATGGTGGTCAGAGAAGCACCATGCACCCTTGAGGACAGTCATTATTTCTGCCCTTGTCTCTGTAGCACCTAGCACCGTACTTTGGACCTAGTAAAATCCCTCCTATGAATCAAATGTGCCTTGTTGTTGCTGTCACCCCCCATTGCCATGGCTATACCTCACTGCTGGGCTCTTTGCCTAACCACAACTATATGTATCAATATTTAACCTTGCTGCTTTGGGTCCTAGAGCAGATCCTGGTACGTTTGTCTAGTTTCCCTCCTCCAATGGAATAAAGAAAGCTTTTTTTTGCCATACTCTGTGGGCTCCTTAGTTTTGTTTTATTTTATTTTCCAGAGTTAACAGTTGGTGTATAATCTCTGTGAACTCTTTTTAGAGCTGACACTTGGTGCAGTAACCTCTGTGACTCTTTGGTTATTTGTTTTCAGAGTTTTTTTTTTAATTATCAGAGAAGTTTAGCATCTCAGAGCTATAAGTGGCCTCTGCAGTCATCTGGTCCAAGTACAGGTGAATAGGGGCAGCGAGGTGACTCACTAGACAGAGTGCTAGACCTGGAGGCAGGAAGACCTGAGTTAAAATCTAACCTCAGGCACTTATGAGCTGTGTGACCCTGGACAAGTCCCTTAATTTCTGTTTGCCTTCATTCACTGGAGAAAGAAATGACAAATTACTCCAGTATTTTTGCCAAGGAAACCTCATGGACAGTATTAGTGTGCTATGGGCCAGGGAAATCCCCTTGACAAATGATCATCCAGTTACCTTATTCCTTCCTCACAGAGCACATTCAAGGGGTAATCTGCCACCTTTTGAGGCAGTCCATTCCACTTCCTAATTATTAGGAAGATTTTTTTCTCCCTTACATCAAGCCTAATTGGCCTCTGCATCTTCTGCGGTTACATCTAGCCCTACCTTCTGGGGCCAAGGAAGATAAGTCTAATCCAACTTCCCTATGATAGTCCTTCAAATCCTTGGAGACAGAAATAGCTCTTATGTTCCCCCCTAACCCTTACCTCCTTCATATCTTCTTTCTCCATATTAAATATTTCCAGTTTCTTCAACTAAGTCTTGAGATCCTTCACCATCCTGTTTATTGTTAGGACCAAAAATAATACTAAATATACTAAAAATAATAGTTAGATTAACCGAATTGGAAACAACAGGAACAGCACATGTGAACCAGTCTCCTGTCTTGGAAATAAAGAAAATGTCTTGGGTCGTATCATGTCCTACTGGACTGGTAACTAGGAAACCTAGATTCTAGCCTATCTTTGCAATGGACTAACTGTGTGATTTGGGGTAAAACATCTCTCTTCTCTAGGACACAATTTCTTCAGCCATACCTTTGAGGAGGGCTCTAAACCAACCATCTTCCCTTCTCCAGACTTCCCGACCATCCCTTCATAGTGGGACCTTTTTTCTTCTCCTTTTCATCTTGCCTCCCCTATTAGAATGTAAGTTCCTTGGGGGGCTGGAACTGTTTTTCTTTTTACTTATATTTCTATACCTAGCCCTTAGCATGGTACATGGCACATACTATGTGGTTAAGAGATGCTTGCTGACTTGCCTTAACCATAAAATTCAGGGTTTTGATTTCATAGTTCCTAAACTCCCTTCCTGCTTGAAAAAAAACTGAGATCCCAAAATATCAAACTCAAGATGTTAGGAATGAGGCAGCGTGGGAGTAGTAGAATAAACAGTGGACTCTGGAATTGAAAAATCTGGGTCTCAATCCTGGCTCTATCATTTCCTATTTATGTGGCCCTGAGCAAGTCACTTTATCTCTTCAGATGTGTTCCCTCCCCATAAACTAAGCTAATAAGACAACTTTCTTCCCATATAGGATGGTTATGAGAAACATATGAGATAATATACATACTTTGAAACCATGGAGTTTTGTTTAAATGTAAGCCAACTTCCATTTAGTAAAGATCAGGCAATGTAGTGTAATAGTAGAAAAACCACTGGATTTGGAGTTAATATCAATCAACAAGTCTTTATTAGGCTCCTACTATATGCCTAGGGGCTGCTAGGTGGTATGGTAGATAGAGTGCTGGGTCTGGAGTCAGGAATACTCCTGTTCCTGAGTTCAAATTTGGTCTCAGATACTAGTTATGTGACCTGGGGCAAGTCACTTAAGTCTCTCTTTGTTTCCTCTTTCTATAAAATGAGCTGGAGAAGGAAATGGCCAAGTGCTCCAGTATTTTTGCCAAAAAAAAGAAGCCCCATATGTGGTCATAAAGAGTCAAACATGACTGAAAAAACAACTGAACAACATCAATGTGCCCAGCACTGTGCTAGATGTAAACCGTGGCCCCCCCCCCCAAAAAAAAAAACAGCACAAAGAATGAAACAGCCTCTACTCACAATAAACTCACTTTCTTTTTGTTTGTTTGTTTGTTTGCTTTTTAGAGAGGGAAAGGTAGGACAGTTGGGGTTAAATGACTTGTCTAAGGGCACACGGCTGGTTTTTGTATTAAATGTCTGAGACTGGATTTGAACTCAGATCCTCTTGACTCCAGGTCCAGTGCTCTATTCACTGCACTACCTAGCTGCCCCGATAAAGTTACCTTCTAAAGGGGGAAGCAAGTATATATAAAAATGTGCAGCATGGATATTTAGTTAATAAATGCAAATATATGCAAAGTAATTAAATATAAGGTTGGGGGGATCAGGGAAGCTTTGTCTTAAGGAAGAGGGGCACTCAATGATATGAAATGAAGAAGGGAGGGCAATCCAGATATGAAAAAGTATGGAGATTAGGAACGGAGTACTATGTGTGAGGAATGGAGAGAAGTTCAGTTTGGTTGGATTGCAGAGTATGAGAAGGGGGTGATTTGTAGTGAGTCTGGAAAGATAGGTCAAGGCCAGTTTGGATAGGATTTTTTTTTTGGAGGGCAATTAGGGTTAAGTGACTTGCCCAAAGTCACACACTAGTAAGTGTGTCAAGCATCTGAGGCCTGATTTGAACTCAGTTCCTCCTGACTCCAGGGCTGGTGCTCTATTCTCTGCACCACCTAGCCATCCCCCCTGCCCTGTTATTTTATAGGATGTTAAAAGCTAAACAGAGATGTTCTATCCTAGAGGCGATAGGAAGTCACAGGAATTGGTTGAGTAGGGAAGTTAAATGATCATTTCTATCCTTAAGGAAAATGATTGGGTGGCAGTGTGTAGGATGGACTGGAGTGGTGAGAGACTTAGAAAGGAAACCAGTTAGGGGGCTGTTATAATAATCTACTCCAGAGGTGCAGAATGCGTGAACTAAGGCATTGGTGGTGTGGACGCTAGAGATCATGTGAAGGCAGAAACAGTAAAATACAAAAACTGATTAGACATGTAGGGTGAAGGACAGGGAGGAGTCCAGGTTGATGCTATGATAGCTCTTGTATATACCTTCTTCTCTCCTCTGACCCTGCAATTATGCTGGTGTAGGTTCTTATCACCTTACACCTGGACTATTACAATAGCCTATAGGGTGGTCTCCTTGCCACAAACCTCCCTACTCCAATCCATCTTCTCCTTAGCTGTCAAATTGATCATCAAAAATCACAGACTGACCTTATCACTCCCCTCCCCCCATTCATAAATGCCAGTGGCTTCCTATTATGTCCAGGATCAAATATAAAATCCACTATTTGGTTCTTAATGTCCTTTATAACCTGGCCTCTTCCTACTTTCCCAGTCTTCTTACACTTCACTTCCTTCAATATACTCTGCAATCCAGTCAGTTTTTGCAGGACACTATTTCCAGACTCCAGGCATTTTCATTGACTCTCCCTATACAGCAGATGCTTTCCCTCTTCATCTCTGCCTCCTGGCTTCCTTTAAGTCTCAGTTAAAGTCCTTCCTTTTACAAGAAGCCTTTCCTCATTCTGCTTAATTGTCTTCTGAGATTATGCCCAATTTAATCTGTATATATTTTGTTCTTGATTTTTTGTACTCTGTCTTCCCCATCAAATTGTGAGCTCCTTGAGAACAGGTACAGGCCTTTCTTTGAATCCCCAGAACTTAGCATGGTGTCCAGCATGTAGCAGGCACTTAATATTTGCTAGTCGACTGCCTAACTGGCTTATTGGAAGGATGGTGGTACTTTCAAGAGAAATAAAGAAGTTTGGAAGGCAAGGGGAGGACCTGGGGGAAAGACAAAGAGTTCTGATTTAGACATATTGAGCTTAAGTTGTCTTCAGGAGATTTAGTTAGAAATGTCCATTAGGCAATTAGTGATATAGGAATGAAACACACTGATTAGTCTGGTAAAAGAAACATCCACCAAGGTTTGGGAGCTGTGGGTTTGAGTGTATACTGGGTTCAGCTGGGCCTTGATCTTGGAGCGGATTCTGAGAGCATGTAGCATGATGAAAGGGAGCTACATTTGTACAGAACAGCTCTTGTCCTTTTTAACTCCAAAATAGTTTGCTGATCTCCCACTTAACAGTGGTTGTATTATTAATATCCACCAATTGAAAAAAATACATAATCTCAAAGTTACTCTGACTTTAGAAATGAATGTATATTTCATTAGTCATCTCAGCTTGGAGAGCCCGGATAACCTTCAAGTATGTTATCATTGAAGATTTGTATGAATGAGATAAAGGATTAGTCAGAGGAGAACCTGCTAGGGAAAGGATTTGGGCTGGTGTGATGTTAATGGGACTTAAGATCTTCCTCACCCACTAATAGGCCTCGCAGGTGGAGCCCATTTAGGGAAGCTTGTTTAGGGGAGGCTTGCTTGTAAGAAGGCTTTCACACCTTTTGCTAATTTCTAATTAGGCACTGAATCACAAGAGTTGTGGTGCCTTTTGGCTCTGAGAAGTATATATGTACTCTGAGTTGGTATTATGCCCTGGGGGCTCTCTTATGAGAAGTATCTTGTGATATCTCAGGTCAAGATTCTGAGTGACAATATGTTCAGATCTCCCTGACTGCTCAGATGTAAATGCTCTCTCAATCCAGGGATGTACATAAAGTTATAGCAATATTGCTTTGATTCAAGTAGTCAGAGCCCTGTCTGTTGGTCTTTATTTCTCTGCTTGCATTTTCTCTGAAATTCAGGGTGCTGACTTTTTCCCTGAACTAGTGAATGTAAATAAAAAAGACTGCTGACCCCTTAAACAGATATCTTTCCTGGTAAAGTTGATCTAAGAACCTGTATCCAATGACTAGCAGCCATTCTGGGTATGCTAGTGTGGTTGCCACTACAGCTGGCCATGAAGTAAGAAGGAGGGATGATAGATGAACAGTCCATGGGCTGATTTGGTTCTCAGGTAATATCATGAGAGTTGGAGGGAGGCCTCCATCATTTTTGGTAGGCTCTCCATGGAGTGTTTGGAGGACATAAACAAGAGACATAGGATAAAGAATTGTGGATAGGTTGCAGTCTGCACAATTGAAGGAAATGTCTGCATTAATGAGGTAGGTAGCTGGCAAAAATGGTTCCAGTCCTGGTTTAGGAATCAGGAAGACCCAAATTTGAATCCCAACTTGGACACTCAACTAACTCTGTGACCCTAAACAAGCCACTTAGCTTTTAATTACCTCCATTTTTTCATCTATAAAATAGAAATAATACTACTAATAGCACCCTCCCAGGGTTGTTATGTGGATAACACAAGACTATACATAAAGAATTATGCAAACTTTAAAGTGTTATATGTGCTGCTATTATTATTATTGATAGTATTCTAGTTCCACTTAGATATTGAAATATATGAGAAATAATAATGTATATATAGGAGACATTATTCAGTCTTTAGAAGATATGTTTTCTCCTTCGTATTGAATCACTGAATGAGACAGTGGCTAATGTATTTTGTAGCTTTCAGAAATTAGAGGTCTGGCTGAACTGATGAAAGTCTGGATGTTGGGCCCAGTTATACATCCAACTTGTCTTGAGATATATATTTCTATGCAACAAGTACTGAAAACGAGCTTTCACTAATATATGATGAGCGAAAAGTCATTAAGCACTTCACAGTCTTATCAGACAATTGTAGCCATTCAAATAAAAAATATAGCTGGAAGTCAGCTGTGTTTATAGGAAGATTAGTTTTAAGGCAATCTTTTCCTATTATTAATGTAATTTAATTCATATCAAATCATTATTTAAGTTGCATATTTTGTTGGAAATGAAAAATGATCGAAATGACTGCCCAGTTCCTCAACTTTCTCATTTCTCTTGACCTGTCTATTCTATGTCAGTTATATGCAGAGATGGTCATACTCTTGATCTTTCCATTACCCACAAGTATTCTACTTCAACAGTCATAGCTATCCGATCATACTTTATTACCATTCCACCTCTCCTTTTGCTGTGTGACGATTTGTAAACTGAATGCCTTTACCCAATTCTGTCTTCTCATTTTCCAATCCCTTCAATTCTTTCCCAGACCATTATCACTCTTGTACAGGCTACATTTTTCTCCCAATTCAAATTTACATTATTTCTTTCTCTCTAGTCCCTTGGCCTTTTATCTTAGTGAAATCTTATCTGACCAAATTCCAGTGTTGGATTACTCCCACTACTCACCACTCCACTCTTATTCATGTGTTCCTAAAAGGAGATGAAGCAAACCATGAAAGCTTTCTAACTGGGTCTACTACAAACTTATTTTACCTTATTTCACTGTGGGAAGGCAGACCTTCCACATCTTCCTAACTGACCAACTATCTTACCACAGTGGCCTTTCCAGACATTTTCAATCCTCTTTAAATCTCTTATGGCTCCACTTCCCCCAACTTTCAACTGAAATGTCAACTTTCACCTGAAAATTTTGCCTTATATTTCATTGGAAAAAAAATCAAGTTTAATTTTAAATTCACAGTGGCAGTTTTTGGTTTGTTTATTTTTCTCCCAAAATGCTATGCCATTTTGCCTAAACCATAGAACTGTTTTTAAAAATTTGGTAACATCACTAGTATCACCAGAAGCAAATCTCAGGTGTATTTAGTTATTGGTACTATTTTCATTTATTTCTTTAATGGTACGTAGCTCAGTGGATTGAGTCTGGAGTTTGGAAGACCTGAATTCAAATCCAACCTCAGACATTTACTTATAGCTGTGTCTCTGGGAAAGTCATTAAATCTTTGTTTGCCTCAATTTCCTCATCTGTAAAATGGGATAGCATCTACCTTGCACAGTTGTTGTGAGGATCAAATGAGAAAATAGTTATAAAGCATTTAGCAAAGTGCCTGCTACATAGTAAACTCTATATAAATACTAGCTGTTATTCAGCTTAGTGGTTATTCACTTTTACTTTGTTTCTTCAAATTTCCCCATGTTATCCAGTTGTCTATAACCTTCAGGATCTCTGGGAAGTCCGTGTGCAAGGCCGATTCAACCTATTTATAGCTTAGTAGATAATCTTAGCAGAGAGATGGCTCAAGCTCAGAGCTTCAGTTTACAAATAGTCACACAGCTAGTCAATGCCAGATGTGAGATTTGAACCTGGGTCTTCTTGATTCCAAGTTCAACGTCCTATCTACTTAACTACAACACAGTGCCACCTCATACATAATATAGTATTATATTATTATATTACACATATTACATATGTGTAATATAGTAAATATATATATAGCAATATTTTTTTTTTTTTTGCTGGAAATTCATCCAGGTCACACCAGCTAACTGTGAGTGCCTCCAAAGGCTTGTTTATACACAATTCTTTGCATGTTGTCTCCTCCATTAAGACTGAAAACTCTTTGAGGGGAGGAACTCTTTTTGCCTTTCTTTATATCCCTAGGATTTAGCATTGCTTCTGTCACAGAGAAGATGCTTAATTAATGCTCCTTGGATAAAGTTTTGGTCAGAAAAGGGCATGCAGGGATGGCTAGGTGGTGCAGTGAATAGAGTGCTGGCCCTGGAGTCAGGAGGACCCGAGTTCAAATCCGGTCTCAGACACTTAACACTTACTAGCCCTGTGACCTTGGGCAAGTAACTTAACCCCAATTGCCCTCCAAAAAAACAAAAAGAAAAAAGGGAAACAGGCATGCAAAATTATTTGTGTCCACTTATTTTTTATTTTGCTTACCTTTTTCCCTTTTTTCTTTTTTCTTTTTTTTTAGTTTAATCAATTCAGAAAGCATTTATTAAGGATGTAAGGTACTGTCGAATCTCAAGAAGCCTCAATCTACCTCTGATCACAAGGAACTTACATTGCATTTTAGAAGGAAGGTATGTGGATTTACACAGATAAGTAATTATGAGCTAAATTGAGGATTCAGAAAAGAGGAAATGGGTAGGGGGATGGATTAAGAATGATTTCATATACCCTCCTAATTGGGGGTACACATCTGGGGGTACCCCCCAGAGGGTGTGAGAAGCTTATTAAGGAGTTATGGGCAATACTTTATAGATAGCTATGTTATCCTTTTGAAATTAACCAATTTTTGAAATTTCATTTCTTATGTGTATATGCATGTTAAACTCTAGAATTTATTTCCTTTGATATTTAATAGGCAGTATGAGAAGGTTTACTGAAAAGCCAGGATGTCTGTCAACAGAAGAGCAGGGTATCCTTGACATAGGTTTCACTTGAACTGAGGCCTGAAGGAAGCAAGAGATTCTAAGAGGGGAGATGTATTGCAGGCCTGGGAAGCTAGTTTATGTAAAAACACTGAGATAGAAAATAGAATGAACAGTCCTAGCTACCTCTAGTAAGCCATTTGGGCCAGAAGGTTGAGTACATGAATAGGAGTAAAATGAAATAAACCTGGAAGGGACCAAACTGGGGCTCAGTTTCCTCCTCTGTAAAATGAGACGTTAGACAAGATCATTCTGAAGTTTCCTTTCAGCTCTGAGATCCTTTTATCCCTGTGACATTGATGCCCAGGAAGGTGGATTTGCACAAGGTCATAGAGATAGTCACTGGGAGAAAAATAATGAGAACCCCTCTCTAGGCTGCAGACTCTTTGGTCCCCTCCTCCAAACCAGAATTTGCAAAAACTAACAGAGGAAGTGGCATAGTGTGAGTGTATTCCTGATGTGGCATCAAACCGTCCCTCACATTTCCACTTTGGGCTATGGGACAGATTGAAAAAAAGAGGAAGAGGAGGAGGAACCATAGAACAGAGAAGTAAATGAACTCTTTTGCCCCTCTCTGTCGGGGCAGAAGGGGAGTAAATCCAAAGTCACCAGAGGAGGAATCATTCTTTTCCTTCCAGGTATGAGTCAGAATGGGGTTCACTCATTAGTCAACAAGCATTTACTAAGCTCTTACTTAGTGCCAGGCACTGTGCTAAGCTTTGAGGTTACAGAGAAATGCAAAATATAGTCCCTCCCTTAAAGTTAGAGTTCACTTTCTAATGTAGAAAGTCCCACAAAAGGAATTAGGCATGTAAAGGTAGTACATGAAAGTCCTCTATAGGAGGAAGGAATTAGTGGCAGGGGGCAGGGAGAGGGAAGACCTGGAAAAGCCTTCCTACAGAAGATGGGATTTGAGCTGAGCCTAGAAGGAGGCCCAGGAAGCTATGAGACAGGTGAGGAGAGAAAGCATTCCAAGCATCGGGGGTGGCCAACTTTCTAGTTTTATTTTTTTTATTCTATCCTTTCTAGACTAAAGATAATTTTCCCCAACCATAGGAAAAACAAGCTAAACTCAGGAGGAGAGAACCAGGATTAGGTAAGCCCCAAATACTTGCAAGCATCCCCAAATAAGCTCTTGAGGCTGATTACTCAGAGGGTCTAGGTTAGCAGGTGAGCCTCTCATTCTCTGGAGTCCATAAGATCTCACAGAAAGGCAAGCAGTCTAGATCAAATTCACTTGTGTGCCTGGCACAGCTGATAGATGAGTCAGTCTTTGGTTTGCAGGGTGTGACATCTCACGGCTGGGCTGAGTCAAATGTGCCCCTCCTTGAGGCTGGCTGGGGTCAGCTGCTGCAGCTACCAGCTCCAGATATTGAGAGGTCAAAGAATCAATCAATCATTAAACATTTATTAAGCTCCCACTATGTAGTGTCAGGCACTGTGTTAAGCACTGGGATACAAAAAGGCAAAAGACAGTCCCTGCCCTCAAGGAGCTCACTGTTTGATGGGGGAAACAACACGAAAACACACACACATATAATTTAAACAGGCTATATATTGGATAAATAGTAGATAATACACAGAAGGAAGGCACTGGAATTAAGAGGGACCAGGGAAGGCTTCCAGTAAAGGAAGGATTTCAATTGAGAGGAAGTCAACAGTTAGGGGCAAGGGAGAACATTCTAGATATGGGGGCAGCCAGAGAAAATATTTGGAGAGAGATGGAGCGTTTTCTTCATGGAACAGTCAGAAGGCCAGAGTCATTGTATTGAAAAGTATGGGTTGGGGAGTAAGGTGTGAGAAGACTGGAAAGGTAGGAAGGGGCTAGGTTATGAAGGGCTTTGAATCCCAAACAGACCTTTTTTGTATTTGATCCTGAGGGCAATAGAAAGCCAATGGAGCTTATTGAGTATAGGTAAGAATAGTTTCATAAGATCAGAGGCCTCTGTCAAGGAACATCTAGTCCACCCTCATTTTACAACTGAAGAAACAAGAGCAACTCTAAATCAACAACTGGTGAGAAGCAGAATGACCAGAGAAGTCACAGGGATTCCTTCAGTTTCTTAGGCTAAGCACAATCCCAGCCATTGCTTGGGAGCCATCCTGAGGCAGCCCTTAGAGAAAGGCCACTAGCAAATGTCAGAGCTGTGTCTGCAAAGCTGCAGGCCCCCTGCCTACCAGGGAGGAAGTACACGTGGGGAAGCCAGATAAATGGGCCTCTTTTTGTTCAGTAACAAGCGTATTATTCTTCTCCTTCCCCAGAGCCAGCCCTTTACCCTTTTTCTTCCTCCCCTATAATTTGTCCCTAGGCAGCATCTGATTCCAACAATGCCAAATGGAGCACCTTCTGGGTATTCTGGGGAGTGCTGGATGTGGAATTAATTACACAGCCCACATTGAAATCCAAGCCCTGCCATTTCTATCTGGGCAAACCTGGATTATACTTAATCTCCTATGCCTCAGTTTACTCCTTTGTAAAGTGTGTGTGTGTGTGTGTGTGTGTGTGTGTGTGTGTGTGTGTGTAAGGGGGTAGGGTGGAGAAAATGTCCTCTAAGGTCTCTTCTATATTTGATGCTATAAAAGGGACCTGTTCCTGAGTCCCCATCTGGTTCTAGCTACCTGGAGAGATCTGGAGCCACTGGGTAACAGTGCAAGGTCCAAAGAACCTGAATTATAGATTGTCAGATCCAGAAGAGACCTTGGAATATAGAGCAGAGAATAGCAAGGCTATAAGGGACTATGGATAGACAGAGCAGCATAGTGGAAAGTTACTGGTGGACCAGGGGCCAGGAGATGTACTCCCTCCTCTCTTTTCCTGCCAGGAGATGTACTCCCTCCTCTCTTTTCCTGTCCCCTCCCCTCCCTCCCATCCATTCCCTGCCCTGTCCTCCCCTCCCATCCTGGCAGCTAGGTGGTTCAGTAGACAGAATGCTAAATCTGGAGTCGGGAAGACCTGAGTTCAAATTCAACCTCAGTCACTCACTCATTAGTAGTGTGACCTTGGACAAGTCACTTAACCTGTGTTTGTCTTAATCCACTGGTGAAGGAAATAACAAACCATTTCAGTATCTTTTGTCAAGAATACTTCATACACAGTCACAAAGAGTCAGACATGACTAAACAATAAATTATATGCTTATATATTTATATGGTACATGTATATTTATACAGTATTTATATAAATCAGGGTTTGGGGGAAGAAAGCACTTTGCCAATGTCAATAATAATGACATTTGTATAAGGGCTTTCCAGTTTCCAATGCACTTTATCTATCTTACCTGTTTTGAAATTTACAAGAAGCCTGGGAGGCAGGTTGACCAGGCATTATCATCCCCACTTTATGTGAGGAGACTGCACAGGTTTCTTGTAAGTCTCAAAGCAGGTATGATAGGAGAAAAAGTCAAGGGGAAAGCCTTGAGCCTGGAGATGAAAAGTCTCATGGGAGGACCAGAAAGAAGCCCAGTTTGGTTGGACTGCAAAGTACTGGAGGTGAAGTAAGGTCTGATGAGGCTGGGAAATAGGCTGGAGAAAGGATGTGAAGGGCTTAAAAGTCAAATAGAAGTCAATATTTTGTGAAGTAAATAGGGAGCCACTGGAGTTTATTGAGTAAGGGAGTGACATGGTCAGCTGATGAGGGGAACATGCTCTTTTGGACCTGATTCTTCCTGATAAGGAAGGAAATAAAATTGAGCACCTACTATGTGCGGGGTACTGTGGTAAGGACTTTACAAATATCATCTCATTTTTTGTTTGTTTTTTGCAGGGGGAAGTTAGGGCAATTAGGGCTGAGTGACTTGCCCAAGGTCACACAGTAAGTGTTAAATGTCTGAGGCCAGATTTAAACTCATGTCCTCCTAATTCTAGGGCTAGTGCTCTATCCACTGTGCCACCTAGCTGCCCCTCATTTGTTCTTTATGGCAATGCTGGGAGGTAAATGCTATCATTATCCTCATTTTATAGTTGAGGAAACTGAGGCAGACCAAGGCAGTTGAGGAAACAGGTAGAATTTTGCCCAGGGTCACCTAGGAAGCATCCAAGGTCAAATCTGAACAGAATTGTTCCTGGCTCCAAGCCCAGTGCTTTATCTGTTGCTTGTTTAGTCATGTTTCAGTTGTATCCGACTCTTTGTGACTGCATTTGAAGTTTTCTTGCCAAAGATCCTGGAGTGGTTTGCCATTTCCTTCCCCAGTTCATTTTACAGATGAGGAAACTGAGGCAAACAGGGTGAAGTGACTCGCCCAGGGTCACAAAGTTAGCAAGAGTCTGAGGCCGGATTTGAACTCAGGTCTTCCTGACTCCAGGCGTGGTGCTCAAAGCATTGTGCTGCCTAATGCATAGAACTTTAGGTAGAAGCAACTATACTGTGGTGAGCCAAAGAGGCCTGAGCCAGGACTTCAGATAATTACCCTGATATCAGTGGACCTGAACAGCAAAGACCTCTTCGAGATGCAGCTTTTCACTAAGTCAGCTCCAGAGTTCTTTTGATATGGGTTACACTTATAAGGATGGTATTCGAGTTCTGAGGCTAGCAGGCTCTGCTCCAAGACATATCTGATTCTGCACTCAGGTATCTTTGGGTGGCCAGCTCTAAACGTGTTGACTTTTGAGGACTGCGCTTCAGCCTTGAAGTCTGCTCTCAGTTGTATCCATTTATGACTGAGGCTGCATTAGCAGGTACCTGAGGCCTAGGTCAAAGGGCTTACCCTAAGACTTTAGTCTCCTAGATAAGAAATCCTTATCAAATTATCTATTCCATGCTACTTCCAGGATACAACAGACTAAGGTAATGATTAGAAAACTTGAGTCCCCTTCCTTTGTCTCCTTGCTCTATAAAAACCTTTCCCTGAGTATCAATAAATGGAGTTCATCGTTCTTCCTTGAACTACCCACATGGCCTGGTCATTTCTTATTCACGTCTCTGGATCATGCTAAGTGCTGGACACTGAGCAGCCCACGGCACTATACTATCTTAGAGTTCATGGTAATAATAATAACATGGCAACAACAGCTAGTATTTATATATCACTTGGAGATTTGCAAAGTGCTCTTACAGTTGCTATATCATTTTATCCTCAAAACAACCCTGGTAGGCAGGTGCTATTATGACCCCCATTTTATAGATGAGGAAACTGAGGCACAGAGAGGCTAAGTGACTTGCTTAGGGTCATATGAGGCAGAATTTGAACTCAGTTCTTCCTGATTTCAACTCCTATACTCAACTCACTGTGCCACCTAACTAGCTGCCTCATGGTAACTAATGAAGGGAATGATGTGTATAGTTCATGTACCTTGGACTTTAAAAGAGTGGATTCCAAAGAGTTCAGAGAAAGGACAGATAGGATTCCATGCCCTGAGACTCCAGAAGGGAAATCCATTTGAGAGTGACGTGAAACTTTGAAGACCTAGTTGATAATGGTTTAATGAAGAACAAAAGGGGCAGTTTTCTAAAAAAGACTAATGTGGATGCATGAAAGCTTGTCAAAGAGTTGATGTTATTAATAGTACCTGAACAAAAGATAAATGCCATAAATGATAGAAGTATAAACATTGCTATGAAAATTAAGGGGAGGAAGAGATTACTTTGGGCTAAAAGGAATCAAGATTTCCTTCATGGAGGAGGTGATATTTCATCTGGGCTTTGAAGGATGAGTAAAATTTTGACAGGCCCAGGTGGGAAGGAGAATATTCCACATGGAGGGAATCATGCTTGAACAGCTGGCTGCCCTCCTCTGGACTCTTCCATCATTCTTGGGAACTTCTTCATCCTGTAGGATCACTTACCCACATCCCATCAGTCCCCTCTGCCCCTGGGGCCTCTCCCTCTGAATGAATGGTAGAGAGCTCCTCACAAAAGTTTTATTTGAGGAGGAGGCCCAGGTCATTGTTGTTGTTATTGTTTTTATTCTTCTTCCTCCCCCTCTTCCTTTTATTCTTCTTCCTTTTTCTTTTGCTTCTTCTTCTTCCTCTTCTTTTTCCTTTTCTTCCTCTTCCTTCTCCTCTTCTTTTTTCTTCCGCTTTCTTTTCTTCCTCCTTTTCTTCTTCATTCTCTTTTTCCTTTTCTTCATCTTCTTCCTTTAATCTTCCTCCTTCTCTTCCTCCTTCCTCTTCCTCCTCATTCTTCTCCTTCTTAATGCATCATTTTTGAAGAGGACCAATGGCATCAAGAAAGCGATGTCTTGACTTGCTCATGAATTGGATTTGTGAGGCAGAGTTGTACAAAGTCATTAGCTTTGCTCTTTCTTCCAGAGTCACGGAAGTCCAGTGGCAAGATATAAATCAAGATGACTGGAGATGGAGTGTGTGACCTTGGTCTTTCTAAATTAAGATTTTCCTTAGGTCTCAGTTTGTCTGAAGTAAATGCTTTTTCGATGACTACATGTTAGGTGAAAAATCGAGAGAAAAGATGGTCAGTGATCTCTTCATTTCCCACCTAGCTTCAATCCTCAGGAGCTGTCCATCATGCCCCTCACTCCCCTTCCTTCCTCCCCCATCCCTTTTCGACTTCCTTTTGTATTGTCTCCTCCCATCAGATTGTAAGCTCCTCAAGGACTGGGCCTGCCTTTCTTTTTCAAGTTTGTATTCCTCCCATTAGATTGTAAGCTCCTCAAGGACTGGGCCTGCCTTTCTTTTTCAAGTTTGTATTCCTAGCACTTAGCACAGCACCCGGTACACAGTAGGCACTTAATAAATGTTTATTGACTGACTGATGGAAAAGACTTAGAAGAAACAATCTTTATGGAAGAGGAGTTAGTACTATTTAGCTGCAGAGGAAAGAAAGAGCAGTAATGGGGTGAAAGTTGTAAAGAGACTGATTTCAGCTTGATGTAAAGAATGCTTCCTATAGTTATTCTTGTTAAAAAGTGGACTAGGCTGCCTTGACAGGTGGTGAGCTCCCTGTCAATAGAGTGATCAAACACTTGATGATGACTTGTCAGAGATGCTGTGGAGGGGATTCCTGTTCAGGGACAGAGTTGGACTAGATGCCTTCCTCAGACTCTGTAATGGCAAGCACAGAAGTAGTTCACACCTTGTTTCATTTATTGAATTAACACCTTGTTTCAAATTTCTTTTGAGCCCTGTATCAAGTCTGTTAAGAAACAGAACATTTGAACCCTATATCTTGTGAGCCCTAGAACTCCTGAACTCCTGAAACAGGAAGGGGAGGAGCTAATGACCACATATAAGGAGAGGTTGGAGACAGCAGAACTGAGAGGAGGTCTCTTGTGGTGGCAGAATCAAGGAGAAAACTTGTGGTATCCTGGAACTCTGTCTGCTCTGTCTGTGTTGATGTTTGTTTGTGTTACTCTGTACAGAAGACCTTGGGACCTTACTGGAAGCCCTGAAAGAGGATTTTCTGGTTGTCTGTTTACAGAAGTCCTGGAGGAGGGTTTTGGAAGTCCTGGGACTTTACTGATGATTTGTGCTGACCTCTTGAACATTGTTTGTGGGTCCATGTTGATTTCTATGTTGATGATTTGTGCTGACCTCTTGGACCTTGTTTGTGCGTCTATGTTGATGATTTATGTTGAGTTCTCAGACCTTGTTGGTGGGTCTGAGTTGATTTCACAGGCAGATAGTGAGTTGATGATGGTGCTGGCAATGTGCATGAATATTATTGTGGCTCTGTCAAGTTTTGTCTTCCCAGAAACAGGAACTATGAAGGACTTGAGGTGGAATGAGCACTGTGAACTTCAATATGGAACTGGGACTGGACGAAGAACGGGACAAGGAACTGGACAAGGGACTGGGAATTGCCTGCCTTTGAACCCAGGTGACAGTAGGAGTTGGGAACATTGAAGAGGAACCATGGAAGCTGAGAGCCAGCCTTGAGTCAAGCTGAAAGAAGACTTTACTTGGATACTGTGTACTGACTGAGAAGAGTATGATTTACTATGACGTAGGGGTGGAGAACTTTGACTTTTGTACTTTGTGATTGAATTAGGGATTTTGTGATTGACTAAATGATTGTACTTTGTTGAAAACTATGTGACCACTTTGGTGAAAACTATGTGGTCATTTTAGTGATAAGTTGTTGAGTTGTGACATGGTGAATGCTGTATTTTGATTTTCTGTGATAAGTTGTAACATTGTGAATGCTGTACTTTGATTTCTGTGAATGTTTTGCTTTGATTTACTGCTCAATAAATAGAGAGTTCACTATACTATGTATCAGAACCTTGAAAGCTATTCACAGCAGCAGTCCTCTGGAAAGCTGCTCATGTGTGGCTTTACAGACTCTTTGACTCTGGGATTCTTTCAGACCATGTTTTCCCACACAGTAGGTAACAGCCATCACCCTGGTTAGAAAAATATTATTCTATAGGATTCTGTCTATAAGGGCCTCATTAATTCACACTGATGAGAAGAAGTGAACCCACTGTTTATGAAATAATCCAGTCTAAGTCTTTCTTCTGTTTATAAATGTAAGCTTCAGGCTGGAGACAGACTGATGAATGCATTCTTGGTGTCCAGTTGTGTCCAACTCTTCATGAGCCTGTATGGGGTTTTCTCAGCAAAAATACTGGAGTTGTTTGCCATTTCCATCTCCAGTGGGTTAGATAAAGAGAGGTTAAGAGACTTGTCCAGGGTCACACAGCTAGTGAGCGTCTGAGATAGGATTTGAACACAGGGCTTCCCCACTTTAGGCTTCCCTACTTTAGGCTCAGTGCTCTGTCCACTTGAACCATCTAGCTATCCTTTTTTTCCCTTTCCTTTCCCTAGTCTCCCTGAATATCTTTTCAGAAAATTTTTATGTATGTATTTATATATACATATCTAATATATTATATAGATATATATAGGCATGTATATATGTATTATGTATACGTATATATGTATATATACACATACATACACACATGTGTGCATGTGTGTGGATATGTATGTATATCAGCCAAAAGCAATGTACCACTAGTCTGGCAACTAGCCATCTACATTAAAGATCAGTAAGTCAACAGAAAATATCTACTTTTGTCCCAAATCTAATTTTTCTTTTGTATAACTGCTCATAGCAAAAAATAGACCTCTCTAGTATTTTATCCAGCCTTGGTTAATGAGATCACAGAAACTTGTGGTGCAGTGGATAGAGCACTGAGCTTGGAATCAGGAAGACTCATCTTCCTGAGTTCAAATTTGGCCTCAGATACTTTCTAGTTGTGTGAACCTGGGCAAGTCACTTCACTCTGTTTGCCTCAGTTTCCTCTTCTGTAAAATGAGCTAGAGAAGGAAATGATAAACCACTCTATTACCTCTGCCAAGAAAACCCCAAATGGGATCTGATGAAGGGTTAGACATTACTGAAATGACTGAATAAATCAAATATGTTTATGTATACACATCTCTCTCTCTCTCTCTCTCTCTCTCTCTCTGTCTGTCTGTCTGTCTGTCTCTCTCTCTCTGTCTCTGTCTCTCTGTCTCTCTCTCTCTCTCTCTCTCTCTCTCTCTCTCTCTCTCTATATATATATATATATATATACAAATACATATATAAAGCACTTTGCAAAACTTAAAAGTGTATTATTATAACTGTTAGCTTTTATTAGGCAAATCACCAATGAAATTCTGGCAGTGACTATCATTAATCAGCTATGTGAGTTAGAAAAATTCACTTACAGTCAATAAATATTTATTAAGTATCAAATGTGTGCTAGGTACTAGAGATATAAAGAAAGGCAAAAGATAGTCCCTGCCCTCAAGAAGCTCCCAACTCTAATGAGGGAGCCAACATGTAAACAACCAGACACAAGCAAATTATGTACAAGATAAGTGTGAAAAAATTAGCAGAGGGAAGGTGCTAGACTCGGGAAAAGCTTCCTATAGGAGGTGAGATTATTAGCTGGGGCTTGAAGGAAGCCAGAAGGTAGAGATGAAGAAGGAGAACGTTGCAGGCATTACTGACAGTCAGAGAAAATCTCCAGAGTTGGAGATGGAGTGTCTTATTTTAGGAATAGAGAGGATGTCCGTCATTGGATAGTAGAGTGAGTGAGTGTGTGTGTGTGGAGGGGGGGGATGTAAAGTGTTAGAAAAAAGGAAAGATTGTGGGGGGGCACAGGTTATGCAGTACTCAACAACAGAGGATTTTATACTTGATCCTGGAGATGACAGTCACTGAAGTTTTTGAAGTGGGGAGGTGGGGGGTGTGAGTGTGTGTGTGTGTGTGTGTGTGTGACCTGGTCAGACCTGGGCTTTAGGAAAATCACCTTGACAGATGAATGAAGGATGGATTGCAGTGGGGAGAGACTTGCGGCAGGCAGACCCAGTGGCAGGCTATTTCAACAATCCAGACAAGGATTGTCACCCTAGGAGGTGACAAGGAGCTTTACCAGCATGTTGGCAATGTCAGATGAGAAAACAGAGCATATGTGAGAAATGTTACAAAGGTAAAATTGAGAGGCGTTGGCAATGGATATAGAAGTGTGATATGGAAGGTGAGAAAGTGACCAGTTGAGAATGGGTGACCAAAAGGAAAATGTAGCTCTTGATACTAAGAGGAAATTTGGAAGCAGGGAAGGTTTTGAGGAAAGATGAGTTTTATTCTGGATTTGATGAGTTTAATATCTTACAATTTATCTAGTTCAAGATGTCTAATAGGTAGTTAAAGTTGAGAGACTGAAAGTTTGCAGAGAGGTTAGGGCTGAATAAATAGATTTAAGTTAAGCATCATCAGCATAAGAATGATAATTGAATGCAAGGGAACGGATGAGATTATTAAATGGAATGGGATAGTGGGAGTCTTCTCCCAGGACAGAATTCCGTGGGGCACCAACAGTTATCAGAAGTGACCTGGATGAAGAACTAGAAGAGAGGAGATTGAGAAGAAGTAGTCAGATAGGGAGGAGGAGAGCCAGTATAATATAGAGTGATGGAAACCCTGAGAGAAGAGGGAGAAAAAGAAGAGGGTGATTAACAATGTCAAAGATTTCAGAAAAGTCAAGAAAAATGAGGACTGAGACAAACCTTTGGATTTGGCCATGAAAAGATCATTAGGTGGTGCAGTGGATAGAACCCTGGCCCTAGAGTTCAAATCCAGCCTCAGACACTTACTAGCTGTGTGACCCTGGACAAGTCACTTAATCCTGATTGCCTTTAAAAAATCATTAGTAACATTTTTTTCAAATGCTTTATTAACTTCTGGTTTACATTATTCATTTCTGCCAGATTTTGAGTTACAATTTTTCCCCCATTTTCCCCCTACCCACCACCTCCAGAATAGCAGTCCCACAGGATATCCCCTCATCCAATCTGCTCTCTCCCATATATTCTCCCATACCCGCTTTGACTTTTCCAGTAGGGCAAGGTGAATCTCTGTGCCCCAATGCCTGTATATCTTATGTCCCAATTATATGTAAAATAATATTAACAATAGCATTTATATATATTTAAAACATTTGATTTTAAAACTTTGAATTCCAGAATCATTCCCTTCCTCCCTAGTCACCCACTCTTGCTGGGAAAATAAGCAATTCAGTATATGTTGTACATGTATAGCTATGCAAAACATTACCGTAGTAGATATATTGTAAAAGACTGACTATATTTCCCTCCCTCCTATCCCTTTTCCCACTTGGTCTATTCCCTATTTTGATCCTGTCCCTTTTCAAAAGTGGATGCTTCCAATTTCCCTCCCTCCCCAGCATGCCCTCCCCTCCATCATCTCCTCTCTCATCCCCTTCCCCCCCCACTCTCCTGTAGGGTGAGATATCCCATTTAGTATGTATGTCATTCTCTCCCTGAGCCAAATTCAATGAGAAGAAGGTTTTGCCTTTTTTGCCTTCCTATTCTTCCCCTCCCTTGTAGCCATTTTACCTTGTCTCTTCTACATGAGATAGTTTACCCTACCCTGTCTTTCCCCATCTCCTCTTGCCACTTTCCTCTCTCACCACTTAATTTCACCTTTTAAGTATCATCCCTTCCTATAAAATTCAACCTGTGCCCTCTATCTATGTATACCTGTAAACATATATATACACACACATTCACATATGTATTCATAAGACCACATACCCTTCTTCAACTATTTTCATATTGAGAAAGGTTTCATCAGTCGCAGTTGTTGATTTTCCATGTAGGAATGTAAATAGTTCAACTTTGATAAGTTCCTTATGATTTCTTTTCCCTGTTTACCTTCTCAAGCATCTCTTGCTTCTTGTGTTTGAATGTCAAATTTTCTATTCAACTCTTGTTTTTTCCTCAAGAATGCTTGAAAGTCCTCTATTCCACTGAATGACCAAATTTTCCCCTGAAACATGATACTCAGTTTGCTGGGTAAGTGATTCTTCCTTTTAATCCCAGCTCCTTTGCCCTCTGGAATATCATATTTGAAGCCCTTCAATCCCTCAGTGTAGAAGCTGCCAGATCCTGCGCTATCCTGATTGTGTTTGCATAATATTGAAATTGTTTCTTTCTGGCTGCCTGTAATATTTTCTCTTTTATCTGGGAATTCTGGAACCTGGCTATAATATTCCTAGGAATTTTCTTTTGGGGATCTTTTTCAGGAGGTAATCTGTGGATTCTTTCAACCTCTATTTTGCCCTCTGGTTCTAAAATATCAGTGCAATTTTCCTTGAGAATTTATTGAAGGATGATTTCTAGATTCTTTCTTTGATCATGGTTTTTAGGTAGTCCAATAATTTTTAGATTGCCTCTCCTGGATTCATTTTCCAGGTCAGTGGTTTTTCCCATGAGATATTTCACATTGCCTTCTATTCTTTCATTTGTTTGGATCTACTTAACAGCATCTTGTTTTCTCTTAAAGTCACTAGCTTCCATTTGCTTCAGTTTAATTTTGAAGGAATGATTCTCCTCAGCGAGCTTTTGAGATTCTTTTTCCATCTGTCAAATTTGGCTTTTTAAGGCATTCTTCTCCTCATTGCCTTTTTGAACCTCTTTTGCCATTTGAGTTAGTCAATTTTTTAAGGTGTTATTTTCCTCAGTCAGGCTGTTGACTCTCATTTCATACTTTTCTTGCATCTTTCTTATTTCTCTTCCCAATTTTCCCCCACTTCTCTTATCTGCTTCTTAAGGTCCTCTATGGCCTATAACCAGCTCATATTTTCATTTGGAGCTTTTGGTGCAGGATTTCTGACCTCACAATCCTCTTCCTGTAGCATGCTTCAATCCTCTTTTCCCCCCAACTAGGAGTCTAATGTTGAACTTTCCTGTTTATTTTGTTTCCTTTGCCTAGGCATGTTGCCACTCAATTACTTGACTTTTGGGCTTGTTGCCACTAGCCAGGGGAGCTTCCGTCCCAAACGTTGGGGTTTCCCCAGCTGGTGGAGATATTAGTTGGGTGCCCTCTCTGAAGCCTCCACATGCTCTGGCAAGCTGGTCACACACCCCAAGACCTCCACCCCAGACTGCAATCCAGATCCAAGAAGGGTAAAGCAAGAGCGATTACCCCACCCAGTTTGGTCGCCGGTCCCCCTACAATCTGCAGGTCAGGAGCTGAAACTGCAACATGGCGGCGGCCTGGTCTCCTCAGTGGCTTCTTGCCCCCAGGGGAACACACTCCCAAGTACTGGTCCCAAAGTCCATACTGCACTGACTTCTCATTTTGTCCTTGGCATCTATGTGTTGATAATTCTGGAAATGCCACAACTGGTGGTGTTCTAGAGTCCCTCCATGGGCTGCTGGTCCTGCTGCCCTGGGGCTAAAACCTCCAACTCATGTGGGTCTGGGCTAGGCTCCCAGAGTGCTGTGCTGGCCACTCCCTGCCAGGCTGTCCTCAGTGGGAGGTTAGCTTTTCTGTGTCATTTTGTGGGTTCTGTAGCTCCAGAGTTTCTTCAGAGTCCACTTTTATATAAATTGGAAGTGGTGGGAGCCAAAGCTGTGTGGAAAAGCTGTTTCAACTCTGCCATCTTGACTCCGCCCCCAGTCATTAGTAACTTTGAAGAGAGTAGATAATTGAATGTGGATTTAATTATCATCTCTGTGCTGATGATCTTAACTTAAATCTAACCTCTCTGCTGACTTGCAGTCTCTCATCTCCAACTTTGGTAAATTCATTTGGTTGAATGAGGAGATTAAAATTCGGATTGTAGAAAGAGGAAGGGAAATAGAAGCACCTGGCCTTTTCAAGGAGTTGAGTCATGAAAAGAAGGTGAGATAAGAGATAATAGGAAGACCAACTGAATCAAGTAAGAGTTTTTTTGAGGATGGAAGAGACTCTGTTTCCTTATTTATAAAATGAGGGTCTTAGCCTAGATGACCCTTAAAGTCCCTTCCAGCTGTGACATGTTATGTTCTAATTTTGTCTGTTCTAAGGATCCTCTGTGACATTCTATTTTATAAACAATCTGTGTTCTAAAGTACTTTCCACATCAAAGATGCTGGAAGACTCTCTTCATTGTAACCTTGACCTTCCCTTTAATGCTTTCAATGTCCTCCCCAGAACTTTAAGAATCTTATACTGATCTTACTACTGTCAGAGAGAAAAATATTTGATAAACTAATTCCAACTTCATGTGTCTTTCCTCTGTTAACTATTTCCTATTTTTCCTGTATATAGCTTGTTTTGTATGTATTTGTCTTCATAATGTCTTCCCCATTAGACTGTAAACTCTCTGAGGACAGGGAATATCTTCTGCCTCCTTTTGGCTCTCAGCTCTTAGTATAGTGACTGGCACATGGTAGGCGCTCAATAATTATTGATTGGCTGATTAACATCGCATGGGATGTCCCCTAAAAGAATTTAAGGTCCTTAAGGGTAAAGATTACAATTTTTTTTTGTCTTTTCATCCCTAGAGCCTAGTACAGTGTCTAGAACAGAATAGCACTTAACAAGTAACTGTTGATGGGTTGATGAGGATCATATCTCATAGTCAATCCAGGAAGACAATGTCAGAAGAAATTAACAGCATAGAGGTGACATCTTATATAGGTCTTTGTACCTCCCAGCAAGTGTTTTGGGACCTACAGAACAGAGAATCCAGGACTGGGAAGCCACCATTTATGTTACTTTGTTAGGAAAGTTAGAAAGAAACTAAGAATAAGTTATTCTGTTTTTGAAGTTTCTCAACTATCAGATCTGAAGGCTTTTTAAGAAAAATGAGATGAGGAGAAGTTCCTCATGTGTCTCATGGACCCAAAGGTTTCCTATCAGAAGGATCCAAATATTCCCCAATCAGATTATATCCAAATCCCGGAATAGGAAAATGTGTAATGAAGTTGCCAAGTTTGAGACTTTAGTCAAGAGTCAAACCTGAATTTTGGTCAGAGAATGTCCCCTCCCTCTGAAAAATTGACTGTGTTTTTTCTGGGTCCAAGATTGAACGGATAATTTTGTACTTGGGAAAGAGCTAGAGGGAGTGGAAAATGCTCCACAGTGATGATTACTGGGCTCTCTGATCTTATTCTTCATGTAGTCTGTAGGTCTCCTCTATACTCATACAAATTATTGGTTCACTGAGAGGATATTTAAAAAGATGTATACTTCATTTAGCCCAATCCCCCATCCCAGTGCCACCAGAATGCTCTAAAACATCTGAACTCAATTTGCACCTGACTTGCAGACCAGGTAAGGAACATGTATTTTAGAAGTAAATATTTAATCATGATTAGAAGCAATTAGCAAAGGAACAGGGAAATAATCTCCATCAATGCACCACAGGAAGTAGAGTCTCATCACCCACATTTAGAGTAGGGAAATCTAAGAAACAATCTTCTGAAAAGCTTATGGTCAAATTTGGGAGTAGATGATGGCAAAGTCTTTGTTTTAATGCAAAGCCAAATGGTTGGGAAGTGGGATGAGGAGGGAGGTAAGGATTCACATATGCAATATTTGAATTCCTGATTCAGACCTGCTCATGACATTCCTAAATTAAAAAACCTTTCCTGGCTCATTATTGGCCTGTTGAACAAAATCCAAACTCCTTTCAGAACCATTCATGTGGATTCAGAGAAGCTTGGCAAAACTTGTATCAGTTAATAAGCAATGAAATGAGAATGGTAGTCATTACACAATGTCCATAATGAGGTAAAGCAGAGATTTTTAACCCTTTTTATATCAGTGAAACCTTCGGTAGTCTGGTGAAGGCTTCTCATAGGGTTTTTAAATAAATGAAACAAAATACATAGGATTACAAAGGAGACTGACAATGTTGAAATAGATTTGTCAAAACATTTTTAAGAAGTTCACAGCTGTCAGGTTAGGAATCTCTGATGTAAAGGAAAACAATTCTGAAGTCATCAACATGGTGACCAGTTATGACTTCAGAAGACTGACGATGAAACATGCCTTCTGCTTCTTGGTAGAGAGATGATGGACCAGAAGTGTGAAATGATGCATATGGTTTCAGATATGGATAATGTGGAATTTTATTTTACTTGTCTATACTCATTTTTTTGCAACAGATGGCTTCTAGTAGCAGGAGCAGGGTGAATTAGGGAATTTGTGATAGAGATGTAAAAAGAAAGAAAGAAAATAATATCAAGAAAATATTAATACACAGAATAAAGCAAAATGAAATTTAGAAAGGAATAGTAGCAAGGCAATTTGGGTAGTATATTGTTAAATTTAATATATGCTTTAAAAAGTAAACTGTATTAATGCAAGTTCATGGTTTCATATATAATCCTGTTTTTTAGCTTCTTTGTTTATTAAATATTTATTATTTTTGGATGTTTTTCTAATATTTTGTTTTTTCTAATTACATTTTAAACATTCATTTAAAAAAAATTTAGTTCCAAATCCTCTCCCTCCCTCCTTCCTTCTCTCCCACCCATCTCCCCTCATTGAGAAGGCAAGCACTTTTATATAGGTTATACATGTGCAGTCATGCAAAACATTTCCATATTGGTCATGTTGTGAAAGAAAATGCAGACCAAAAAAACCCCAAACAAACCCAAGAAAAGTAAAGAAGGTTAAAAAAAGAATGCTTCAGCCTGCATTCAGATTCCATCAGTTCTTTCTTTGGAGATGGAGAGCATGTTCATAATAAGTTATAATAATAAAAATAATATATCATTTGAGGATCTCTGATTAGGTCTCAGACAGAAAGCTGTATGATTGTACTCGGCATTTGTATCACTGTCCCAAAGATCCTACCTTCTGCCTTATCTGTACAACACAACACAAGATCACCAAGATCACCAAGACATAATAGAACCACTCTCAAGATCCCGGCCCTTGTCTAATTAAATTCCCTCTATGACCCTTGATGAAGATAGGGTTCATAGGGGATGCATGTATTATAACCTCACATTAGAATGCAAGCACAAGTTTAGTCCCTTATAATTGTTCATTCACATTTACCTTTTTAAGTTTTTCTTCACTCTTGTGTTTGAACTTCAAATTTCTAGACACCTTTGGTCTTTTCATCATGAATGCTTAGAAGTTCTCTATTTCATTAAATATCAATTTCCCCTCCTGTAGGATAATGCTAGTTTTTTCTAAGCAAGTTATTCTTGTCTGTAAGTCTATAGCCTTTGTTTTCTGGAATGCTGTATATCAAGCTTTCGTCTCTTTTATGGAGGCTGCTAAATAATGTCTGATACTAATTGTGACTTCTTGGTATTTTAATTTTTTATTTACGGTTCTTGTCATATTTTTGTTGTTGTTGTTATTGACCTAAAAACTATTCTTGAGGTTTTTATCTTGGAGTTTTTTTCTTTATTTCAGGAAGTGACAGGTATATTCTTTCCATGTCCATTTTGCCCTAAGTTTCTAAGAGATCTAAGAAGTTTTCATGTAAGATTTATTGAAATATGATTATGTCTAGGTTCTTTTTCTTTTTCTTTTGGTTGTGGCTTTCAGGTAGCCCAATGATCCTTAACTTTTTTCTCCTCAATCTATTTTCTAGGCAAGTTGTTTTTGGTATGGAATATCTTATATTTTCTTCCATTTTTCTTAGTCTTTTGACTTGTTTTGATATTTCTTATTGTCTCATGAAGTCATTGATTTCAATTTAGTTTATTTTATTTTTTTTTTATTTTTTTTAAACAAATACTTTATTAACTTCTGTTTTACATCATTCATTTCCGCCAGATTTTGAGTTACAATCATTTTCCCCCCATTATTCCCCTACCCAACCTCCCAGAATAGCAGTCCCACAAGATATCGCTTCCTCCAATCTGCTCTCTCCCATACCTTCTCCCATACCCCCATCGGCTTTTCCATTAGAGGAAGATGAATCTTTGTGTTCCAATGCCTGCACATCTTATCTCCCAATTATAGGCAAAAGAGTATTAATAATAGTATTTATATATATATTTGAAACATTTAATGTTATGACCTTGAATTTCAGATCCATTTCCTTCCTCCCTTGTCACCCATTCCTTCTTGGGATATAAGTAATTCAGTATATGTTGTACATGTCTAGCTATGCAAAACATTATCATAGTAGATATATTGCTCAAGGCTGCTTATAATTCCCTCCCACTCATCCCACCCCCCACCTGGTCCATTCCCTACATGATCCTGTCCCTCTTCTATAGTGGGTACTTCCAACCTCCCCTCACCCCAAGGATGCCCTCCCATCCATCATCCCTCCTCTCATCCCCCTTCCCCCTATCCTGCTGCAGGTTGAGATATCCCATTTAGTATGTATGTCATTTTCTCCCTGAACCAAATTCAATGTGAATGTGGTTTTGCCTTTTTAGCCTTCCTTATTCTCCTCCTTTGCACCCACTTCTACATGAGATAGTTTACCCTACCATGTCTCTCCCCATCTCCTCTTGCCACTTTCCTCTCTCACCTCATAATTTCATCCCTTGAGTACTCTCCCTTCCCAACAAAATCAACCTATGCCCTATCCATATATAACTGTAACCATATACACACACATTCACATATGTATTCATATGACCACACCCCCTTCTTCCATTATTTTCATAGTGAGAAAGATATCATCAGTCACAGATATTGCTTTTCCATATAGGAATGTAAATAGTTCAACTTTGATAAGTTCCTTTTGATTTCTTTTCCCTGATTACCTTCTCAGGCATCTCTTGCTTCTTGTGTCTGGATGTCAAATTTTCTATTCAACTCTGGTTTTTTCCTCAAGAATGCTTGAAAGTCCTCTATTCCACTGAATGACCATATTTTCCCCTGAAACAAAATACTCAGTTTTGCTGGGTAGGTGACCCTTGGGTTCATTCCCAGCTCTTTTGCCCTCTGGAATATCATATTCCATGCCCTTCGATCCCTCAGTGTAGAAGCTGCCAGGTCCTGGGCTATTCTGATTGTGTTTCCACAATATTGAAATTGTTTCTTCCTGGCTGCTTGTAGTATTTTCTCCTTGATCTGGGGATTCTGGAACCTGGCTATAATATTCCTGGGAGTTTTCTTTGGGATCTTTTTCAGGAGGTGATCGGTGGATTCTTTCAACCTCTATTTTGCCCTCTGGATCTAAAACATCAGGGCAGTTTTCCTTGAGAATTTCTTGAAGGGTGATTTCTAGGTTCTTTCCTTGATCATGGCTTTCAGGTAGTCCAATAATTTTTAAGTTGTCTCTCCTGGATCTATTCTCCAGGTCAGTGGTTTTTCCCATGAGATATTTCACATTGCCTTCTAATCTTTCATTTGTTTGGATCTGCTTAACAGCATCTTGATTTCTCATAAAGTCACTAGCTTCCATTTGCTCCAGTCTAACTCTGAAGGAATGAATCTCCTCAGTGAACTTTTGAGATTCTTTTTCCATCTGGCAAATTCGACTTTTTAAGGCATTCTTCTCCTCATTGCCCTTTTGGGCCTCCTTTGCCATTTGAGTTAGTCTATTTTTTAAGGTGTTGTTTTCCTCAGTCAGGCTGTTGACCCTCATTTCATACTTTTCCTGCATCCTTCTCATTTCTCTTTCCAATTTTTCCTCCACTTCTCTTATTTGATTTTTAAAGTCCTTCTTAAGGTCCTCTATGGCCTGCAACCCGCTCATGTTTTCCCCTGGGGCTTTTGGAGCAGGACTTCTGACCTCACAGTCCTTTTCCCGCTCTATGCCCCCAAAATAGGAGTCTAGGGTTGCATTTTTCTGTTTCCTTTGCCTTGGCATGTTGCCACTTAATTGCTTGACTTTTGGGCTTGTTGCCACACTATGGCTTTAAGGCCAGATAGAGGAATTTTCGTCCCGAACGTGTGGGGGGCAACTTCCGTTTCTGGCAAGCTATAAACCCACCCACAACTTCCACCCTAGATCACAATCCAGATCCAGGGAGGTTAAAGCAAGAGCGATTACCCCCCAAGACTGATCGCTGGATCTCCCCACGATTTGTAGGCTGGGAGCCGGAAATGCCTCTGAAAACTACACAGTGGCTTGTCTCCTCAGCAGCTTCTAGCCCCCAGGGGAGGGAGCTGACGCATTCCCCAAATACAGGCCCCAAAGTCCACAGGACACTAACCTCTTACTTTGTCCTAGGCAAGTCTATGTTGATAATTCTGGCATCTCCACAGTTCCTGGTGTTCTGGGGTTCCTCCAGCCGGCTGCTGGCCCTGCCGCCCTGGGGCTAAAACCTCGGCTCACGTGGACCTGGGCTCGGCTCGGCTCCTGCGCTCTGCGCGCTGCCGGCTCCCAGACCACTGCGCTGGTCCTTCCTGCAGGGTGCTGGGCTGTCCTCAGCGGGAGGTTAGCTTCTCTGTGTCGTTCTGTGGGTGCTGGGGCTCCAGAAGATTTTCAGAGTCCTTTTTTACATAGTTTGTGGAGAATCTGGGGGCAGAGAGGCTTGGACGAGCTGTTTCTACTCTGCCATCTTGGCTCCGCCCTTATTTTAATTTTTAAGGGAGTTTATTGTTTGGGCAAGATTTTGTACCTCTTATGACAAGCTATTAATTCCCTTCCCTATTCCTTCTTCCATAGCTCCCATTTTGATTTTTTCCTTTAGTGCTCCCATTTCATTTATTAAGTTAAAAAAAACTCTTTAAAACAATTCTTGCAAAATTCATGACACTTCAATATATTCAATTCAGCAGCTTTAAGCAATAGTACAATTCTTTTAAAGCAAAGAAAAAATCATGGCAGTTCAATAAGCTCAATTCAACAATTTTAGATAATAGCAGAATACTTTTAAATTAAAAAAATCATGACAAATGTCCTCCATCTCTTCTAGCAATTCTAGTTGAATTTCTGTGTAAGCTGTGGGTTTTTTTTTTGTTGTTGTTGTTGTTATTTTTGTTTTGGGGATTTACTTGTTGATACTGTGTAGACATTCTTTTCTTTTGGGTCTGTGCCTTGAGCATCTCTGTTACCACAATAGTTTTTATAGTCTTTTTATGTTTGTTTGTTTGTTTGTTTTTTTTTTTTTTTTTGCATTTTGGAGGGCAGTTGGGGTTAAGTAACTTGCCCAAGGTCACACGGCTGGGTTTTTATTTGGGTGTGTGTTAAGTGTCTGAGGCCGGATCCGAACTCAGGTCCTTCTGACTCCGGGGCCAGCACTCTACTCACTGCGCCACTATGTTTGTTTTTCTAACTACCTTCAGACTTGATATTGAGATTGAATTCTGTGTACTTTTGGAGGGAAGATCTGATCCTAAGGCCAGAGATGGAAGTACAAGTTTCCCTTTGGTCTGGAATTCCTAACTTCATTTTTCTTCTGAAGGTTTCAGACTGGGCTAGAAGCTGGAACTGAGACCCTGACCCAGTACTGGAGTCCATGTCACACAGATGTTGCTTGCTTCTTAACTTGCTCTTCTCTCTATAAACTGCTGAGGGCCCAAGACTGCTCCTTACCTTTTCCGGCCACCTTTTGGTGTAAATCCTCTCCTCAGTCCACTTTGGATCTGTGACTAATAACTGGGTAGTGAGTGACAAAGCTATCATTCGGTACACATTCCACCAGCCTGCAGGAAGTCTCAATGACCCAGTACGGATTTCAGAATTCTTGTCCTCAAGCACAACTTCTGCGTAAACTGCAGTGTTCTTTGTGAGATGGCTCCTGGCCAGGCTCTTCCCACAGATCTCTCTCTCTGTCTTCCTTTCCTGACCTGGGCTGGAAAAATGATTCACTATGACTTTTTCTTGCATTTCTCCATAATAATTCAATTTGGAACATTTTCTAGTTGTTTGGAGGAGTTTATAGGGGAAGGTGTAGCTCACTGTACTTCTTCCTATATTTCCTCTTCATCTGTGTATGAAATATGGCTGGTTAGAAAAATGTATTGGATCAAAAAGATGTGTTGATTGGCATGTCAGTGGGACATCCATACAATTTTAGAGAAGCTTACTTTTTATAGGCTAGCCTTTTTATGCTCTAGATGACTGGAAAAACTCATTAGTGGCTTGTGTCCTATGGACCAATCAAGCCTCAGTGATTTGTACTCTGTCTTTTATTTGTACTTTATTGCATAATTTTTTACAAGTACATATATATTTTTCTCCTACTGCCACTTGCCCACAATGGAAAACTAAAAATTTCAAAAGAAAAACAACCTTTATAGCAAATATGTGTAGTCCAACAAAACAAATTTCCATGTTGTCCACATAAAAAAATTTTATTTCTCATTCTGCATTTTAAATCATTACTTCTCTGGTCTACATGTTTCATTTTTAGTCCTCTGTCATAGTTTATCATTGTACTGATCAATATTATAATATTAATATTTGTCAAATATTAATATGAATAAATATTTATTAAATGCTATGTTCCAGACACTGTGCTAAGTACTGGGAATACAAAAAAGGGTAAAAAGCACCTCCCACTCTTGAGTTCACAGTCTAATGGGGGAGACAAAATGCAAACAATTACATATAAACAAGACATACAGAAAGGAAGGGTGGTAGCTTTAAGGGGGATCATGAAAACCTTCCTGTAGAAGGTAGGATTTTAGTAGGGGCTTTGTAGAAGCCAGGGAAGCCAGGAGGCAGAGATGAAGAGGGAGAGAGTTCCAGGTAGGGGAGAATAGCCAGTAAAAATGCCAGAGTTGGGTGATGAAATATCTTGTTTGAAGAATAGCAAGGAGTCCAGTGTTACTGAATTGCAGGGTATATGGAGGGGCTGGGATGGGGTGATGGAGCATAAGGTATAGGAAAACTGTAAAGGTAGAGAGGGGCAGGTTATGGAGGGACCTGAACCATAGAATATTTTATATTTGATTCTGGAGGTGATAGGGAGTTCTAAAGCCTTTCAAAAGTTTTGTTATAATCTTCTTGTCATTGTGTAAATTGTTCTCCTATTTCTTTCTACTCATTTACTCTGCATCAGTTTGTAGAGGTCTTCCTGGTTTCTTCTAAAGCCAACCATTTTGTCATTTCTTTTGGCTTAATAAGGTTTCATTATATTCACATACCATGAATTCTTCCTTTTAGAGAAAAAAAAAACACCTAACCTATGTCATTGTTTAGTAGGTTTTTATTTGTGTCCAACTCTTCACAACCCCATTTGACGTTTTCTTGGTAAAGATACTGGAGTGGTTTGCTGTTTCCTTCTCCAGTTTATTTTATAGTTGAGGAAACTGAGGCAAATAGGGTTAAATGACTTGCCCAAAGTCACACAGCTAATAAGTTTCTAAAGCTAAATTTGAACTCACAAAGATCAGTCTTTCTGACTCTAGGCCGAATACTTTACCCACTGAACCACCTAACTGTTCACATCACTAGCCTCTGTTACAGAGATCATAATACATATTGTTCCTACATCAAGGGGATTGGGCTAGAAGGCTCCTTCTCAGCTCTGATTCTCTGAGATGATGAACCTATAAATTTCCTTTCCAGGTGTCTATAATAGTGAGGCTTCACCCTTTAGACTTTTCTCTTTTGGGGCTCTTCTCTTTGGGGAATATTTGTCAGTGCTTTCTCTCCTTTGAAATTCTAGTACATGGAGGGTCATTCTCCCTCTTCCTTCTCTGCCTCACCCTCAACCCCCATTTGCAATAGTAGAAACAAATGCATTGCATGTGGGAACCAATTCTGATAAATGGATATTCCAGGCTTTGGTGTCTGTTCCAGGAGTTCTAAAGTCTAATTAGTTGCTGGCTTCCCAGATTAAGGAGATTTTTGTAACTGTGGGTTTCTCAGAGAAGTAAACCATGACTGGGATGATTCTGCAATACAAAGACTAAAGAAGTCTAAGCAGTCAAAAGTGGTTCCTTAAATAGACAAATGACCAAAGGACATGAACAGTTCTTGAAAGAAGAATTGGAACTATTAACAAGCAGATGAATGCTCTAACTGAAATACAAACTGAAACAAGCCTGAGGTTTCACCTCACACTCAGCAAACTGAGAAAGATGACAAAAGGTGTTTATAGTCTATGTCGGAGGGGTTATGAAAAGACAGGCACACCAATGCTGAGCTAGCAGTTTCAAATAAGCAGGCATTTTGGCTAAGTTGTTGTAATGGGAATGGGAATTTGAAGATCTTCCCTTCCCCTTAATAGACCTGGGGGGAGTTGAAGACCCCCCCACCCTGCTTTGAAAGTAAACTCTGCCCCCTAATAGGCTGAATGTAATCACATGGAGCCTATGATGGAGGGAATTTGCTGAAGGGAAGCAGAGCTGGTCAGAGCTAGCCAGATGATGGGGAAGAGAGGAGCTCAGGCAAGGATATAAAGAGGTTTGTGAATAAATATTGATCTTGTATTGGTTTGCAGGAAGGCTGAAGGATGCCATGGGTCTCAGTGTTATTATGGCTTCTGAATATCTTTGGTACTATGATGGAATTGGCTTACTGGTTTTGGTATTTGGTTTTCTGGTGTCTAAATAAATGCTTCAGTTCTGTCCTCTATCTGGAGAGTTTGGTACATTTTGCGATCAAACATCTTGTGATAATTATAGTCATAGTGTTTATCATGATCATGGGCACTGTAAAATACTGCATTGGCACTACAGTTGTCCATGCCAATTGACCAAGAGATTCCACTCTTAGTCATGTATTCTAAGGAGGTCATTGATAAAAAGAAAGTTCCCATACATATCAAAATATTTATAGCACCACTATTTATGGTCCAGTCAATTTAGTTCAATGTTTTTCAGTAGTGCCCGACTCAGGAGTGAGGAGCCTGCGGCCTCAAGTCTCTGGTCCAACTCTTTGTAACACTATTTGGTGTTTCCTTGTATATGTTCTAAAATATTTATGGCACCTCTCTTTGTAATGGCAAAGAACTGGAAATTTCAGGGATGCTCATCAATTAGGGAATGGCTAAGCAAGTTGTGGTATATGATCATGATGGAATACTACTGTACTATAAGAAATAATGAACTCAATGACCTTAGAAAAACATGGAAATACTTGCACAAAATAATGAAGAGCAAAAAAAGCAGAACCAAGAGAATGTTGTATACAGTAACAGCAACATTGTTTTAAGAACAACTTTGAGTGACTAAATTGTTTTGACTGTTATATATACCCAAATTGACTACAAAAGATCTATGAAGGAAGATGCTGTCTGCATCCAAAGAAAGAATTGATAAATAGAAGTATGTATGGAATGATTTTATATATATATACACACACACACACATACACACACATAGAATATGTATATATATATATATATATATGCACCCATATTTGTGGATATATTTTTACAAATGTATATATATACATATTTGTGCATGTGTATATGATTTTACATATATATGTATATAGATACACAAATACATATGTGTATCTATATAAACATATATGCATATATGTACATGTATACACCTTTGCGTCTAGTGGTATCTTTCTCTAGGGGCAGGGGAAGGAAGAAAAAAGGGGGAAAAGTTACATGATAACATATATTTAAAAGGAATAGCAAGTTGTACATAATAGATTTGTGATGTCATGTGCAATCATCTTTTTTTCTCCCCTATTCTACTATGTTATGGAAATGCTTGTTTTATTTCTTAAGTTCAAAATAAAATAAATAAATAAATATATTTTATGGGTGTGTTTGAGGTCAGATTTGAACACAGTCCTTTTTGACTCCAGGTCTGGTACTCTATCCACTGCACCACCTAGCTGACCACATCAGCTAACATGGGTTCAATAAAGACAAATCATGGCAGACTATCTTCCTTTCCTTTTTTGATTGGGCTATCAGAGAAGTAAATCAGAAAAAAAATTTCTTTGACAAGAAGGGGGGCTGGGCTTGTCACAGAGCTCCGACCTCAGCTTTGCTCTACACAACCCTTTTGTTAAGAGCTTGGGTGCTGGCATAGATGAGATGCTCATTAAATTTGCAGATAGCTTGAAACTAGGAGGGGAAGGATAGCTAAAATATTCTTTGATGGAACTGGGATATTAAAGATATCTTGGTAGGTTGAAATTAAAATTAATCTTAGTGGAGTTATTAAATCTTCCTTGTAGTTTTGTAATCATGGAAGGAGTTGAGCTGGAGCTGGAGATGGCAACCAGAATGAAGTGCTAGACCAGAGGTCAGGAGAACTGCCTTCTTCTAATCCTGGCTCCAAAGCCTATTCACTGTATAATCATGGACAAATCTCTTAACTTCTTTGGGTCTAATTTTATAAATCCATAAGGATGGGGATGCACTTGCTGATCTGTAATGTTCTTTGAAGCTTGAAGGTCTAGGAAATATCATGTGACCATCTGAATGTTTTTATGGCCATGTTCCCTGTTAGTGCGGTGATTCATTTACTAGGGGTGAGGCAGCATTCATTAGCAAACATATATGGGCAACGGGTAACATTTAACCCCTGTGTCACCTCAAACCAATTGCCCTGCCTTTGGAAGAATCGGCCTAGGACTTAGGTGGCTAAAGATTTTCAGGGCCTGTGATCCAGACTTGATAACAAACTGATAATAAATGATAATATTGCTGAGTCCTTGTTTATCCTGTTACAAGAGTTTCAGAGTTTCTCTCATTTTGGAGGATAATTCATGAGATTTGGAGACAGGCCCGATGAGGGATTAGAACTGTGGAATGAGCACTGGTCTCTGAGTCAGAAAACTCAAATTGCAGTCTAGAACTTACTAACTTTGTGATTCTGGGCAAGTCACTCAAACTCTCTAAGCCTTGTTTTACTCATCTAGAAAACGGGGGTAATAATACTTGCTTCATCTATTTCAGAAAGTGGTTGTTAAAAAAAAAGATATTTGAAAGACAAAGTGACGTAGTGTGAGTTTATAGTAATTAAATAATTATTATGCATCTAAATTAGGAAATGAAGTGCCGTCACACTATTACTATATTATTTATTAATGCCATTAGATACTCAAGTGTTAGTTATTTGGGTCCTCTTAGGAGAATTTCCACTTAAAGTACTGTCTCGAGGCTGTAGGCTCCCCATGCCTGACTAGATTTTCAGAGCTGAAAAGCCCTTTTTTGATTAGCTATTCTCTATGATTTGACATGTGGTAGCTAGGTGGCCAAGTGGAGAGAGCACCCAGCCTGGAATTAGGAAGACCTGAGTTCAAATTTGGCCTCAGACACTTACCATCTGTGTGACCCTGGGCAAGTCACTTAATCCGTTTGCCTTGGTTTACCTATCTGTAAAATCATGATAATATCAGAATCTATGTGCTAGGATTGTTGTGAGGATCAAATGAAGTAAAGTCTATTAAGCACTTAGCACAGTTTCTGTTACATAATAACTTATATAAGCGTTAGCTATTATTATCATGTGAGAAAAGTAAGACTTTTGGAGGAAGGGAAAAAGCATTTATATATTGCCTACTATGTGTGTGTGCACACATATGGTGTATATAATATACATGTTATTAATACATTCTAATATATGCTATATATAACAATACATAACTATACACATAATGTATATAATATACACATTAATACATTCTAATAGATGCTTTATATAAACGTAACACATAACTATAGCTACATATATAATGTATATAATACACATTATTAATACATTCTAATATATGTGTTATGTATAACATAATACATAACTATAACTACACACATATAATATATATAAGATATTATCTATCTGTCTATATATATTTATGTACACCACATATGTATCCCTTTGAGATTTATAATGCACTTTCCTCACAGCAGTCATATGAGAGAGAGGAAACAGTTCAAGCGTTATTTTTCTCATTTTAGGGATGACAAAACTGAACCTTGCAGAAGTTAAATGATCTGCCCATTGTCACCCAGCCAGTAGACATCAGATCTGGGATTCCAAACTCCTGAGTCCTGACTCCATGACTTTTTCTGTAACTCTCAGCTCCCATGGGTAACGTGCTAGAGTTTGGCCAGAAGTGCAGACCTGACCCCTAGCCCTGAATCAGTCAGCAGTCTAATTCTCCAGAGACCCTGGGACTTTCCCTGAGTTTTGACCTCTCCTCCCCTTAGTGGCTTAGTTTTAAAGGCAGGACCCCCTCCTTCCCCCAACATGCCCTCCCATCCCCAGCCTCCAGGGCCCTGGCTCTGCCTTCCTCTGGAAATCAAGCCACCCTTGGGCTGCCTCAGCTCAAGGGAAGTCTGACTTCCCCCCTGGTATTTTTAACCTAGCACAATAAACATTCTATTCCTCTTTGGACTGGGCAGCACCAGTGGGTGAGAGCAAGTCACGAGGGCCCTGGGCTACCGCCACTGTTCCCTGAGCCTTGTTTTTATTATTAATAAGTGACTCCCCTCCCTGACCCTCCCCCCCCTCCCAGGCTGGGGAGGCTGCCTCTCTTCCTAGAGGGGCTGAACCTGCCTTGGGTTCCACAGGCCAGACCAGGCCAGGCTGGGCCATGAGCAGTTTGGAAACCCACGTAGGGGAGGAAGGGCTTGGGCTGGGGCTGGGAGGGGGTGGGGCAGAGTGTGGAGGGGAGCCAGGCTTTAGAAAAAAAGCTCAGCCTGGGGAGAACAATAGGCACCATTGCTGCCCTTGGGTTGTTCATGGAGCCGAGCTCTGCCACCCGTGGATCGGGGCCATGTCAGTGGGCCTTTTGTCTTTGGCCAGGGCTAGCATGTTATGGAGGGAGCAAGGGAGGGAAGGGAAGGCAGGATGATGAAGGAGGAAAGGAGGAAGAGGGAGCAAAACTTGGCCTTCTTCTTGGGGTGTCTGTTGTCCAAAGTAGGGGCACCTCACTAAATGGAGCCTGTTCTGCTTTTCCCTCACCTCTGTCCTTCCTAGAATCAGACTGTTAGACCTGGAAAAGTCCTTAGATATCAACAAGTCCCTTATTTTACAGAGGAAGAAACTGAGGCCTGGGAAGGGAAGTGACTTGTTCTAGCCACAGAACTGGGATTTAAATCACTCTTTGGCTCTGGTGTTGCTTTAGCTGCTTAGAAGGCCTGTAGCTTCCCATCTCCCCTTCTTCTCCACTTCCCCTTTGTACTCCTACCTCTTCATCTCCTCTCTCCCTCTTCCTCCTACTCTTCTTCCCTCCTCTTTCTCTCTTCCTTTTACCTTTCCTCCCTATCCCTTCTTGCCCTCTACTTCCTCCTTCCCACTCCATTCCTTTCCTTCCTCTTTTCCCCTCCTTCCACCCCTCCCCCAACTTTTCCCTCTCCTCAATTCCCTAACTGTCCTTCACATCCCCCTCATTGCTTCCCCTTTCCCTCTTTCTCTCCACCTCATTTCCCTCTCCCCTCATTTTCCCTCTCTTCCCCTCCACTTGTCCCTATCTTCTCTCTGTTATGTAAACAAGAACTTAGCATTTACTGTGTGCCAGGCACTGTGGTAACCCCTGGCCATACAAAGGCAGAAACAATCCCTGCCTTCAAGGAACCTAAATTCTCTCCTCTCCTCTCCCTTCTCCCTCTTCTTTCTTTCCTACTTTCCTTCCTTCCTACCCCCTACCTCACGTTGTACTTACAGTCAGGAGATCAGAATTATTATACTTAAAAAGATATTATCATCCAATTCCCAGTTTTAAAGTGCTTTCACACTTGGATACAATCATCATGTTCCTCCCGCCAACCAAAAAAAAAAAATCAGTAATAGGTATGCAGGACAGAAATTAATAGATTCTTTTTACAAATATAGAAATAGGTAGGTAACCATTTTCAACTTCTTTGTTATGCTTCACATCCTTGTTATACTTGTTATACTTCACTTGCCATCCTCTCTCCAAAGTATAAAAGCCAAAAAAAATAACAACAAACTCCAAACCCTAAACAAAACAACCCACCTCAGTCATATTGGAAGAAGCATCAGCCTATTACTGAGAAAAGTAGTATGTAAGAAAGTATGTAGAAAGAGTGCTGAAGTTGGAGTTGGAAGATCTTTATTGGATTCCCAGTTTTGCTGTTTACTTAACTATATGACCTTAGGTAAGTTCTTTAACATCCCTGAGCATTGGTTTCCTCATATATAAAATAAAAATAATATTCAGAATTATACAATTCTATGAAAGGTGATATGGTTTAGGGAAGGGAATAATCGTTTATCAAATGCTAAGCACTTTACAAATATTATCTCATTGGATGCCCACAACAACCCTGGGGATAGGTGCTGTTATTATTCCCATTTTTACAAGTGAGGAACCTGAGGCTAAGTGACTTCCCCAGGGTCACACAGCAAGTAAATGGAAGAGACTGGGTTTGAACTCAGGAGTTCTTAACCATAGGCCCAGTGTTCTGTGCACTACACCATCTAACAGCTACCTCAGAGGGAGGATAACTTGGGTTCAAGTCCCTAACCTCAGAAACATCTTGGCTGTGTGAACCAGGGAAATTTAACTTCTCAGGGCTCTCCCAAAATAATCTAATAATTATTAAATAATATCTAATACTAATTAATAATTGATATCTAATACAATAATTATAAAATAATATCTAATATATAAATATTAAATAATATATATTTCCAAATTGTTTCTCCTCTTCATTATCCATCCTGATTTTAATAATCCAACACTTAACACAATGCCTGGCACACAGTAGTCATTGAGTACATCTTAATTGATTAATGGATGGATTGATCTTTAATAAAGAGAATTTTCTTACCCAAAGAAATCACAGATCTGGTCCAAATATTTGTTAAAAATTCATCTAAAATGTGGCACTTTTTTTCTGGGTGACAGTTTAAGTCTTTCTGGTTTTGCTTTTTCTTACAATTTTGCAATAACTAGCATGTTAATAATGCTTTCAAATTTGCAAAGCATTTCATGCTTATTCTCATTTGATCTTTGACAACAACCCTGGGAGGTAAGTACCATAATTGTCTCCAGGTTTTCAGATGGGGTTACTGAGGCTTCAAGAGAGTAAATGACTTGCTTAGGGTCATAAAGCTAGTGAGTGTTCAAGACACAGAGTACCCTCTGTCCAGCCTGCCACGTTGCCACCTCATCTTTTCTAGATAGAACTGAATACAGCTTCCGGATTAAAGATGGTGACATATCAAAACACTTTATTAGTCCCTGAACATGCCTAGATGACATTGAATCATGTAACTCCAGTGAAAAATATATTAAACAGCTTTCCATTTCATGGAATCTTTTTCTTATGATACCAAAATGATATTTTGACTCAATTAGTATAAAATTCTTAATGTACATCAAGGAATGCAATAAATTGAAAGCTTTGAGTTTGAAAGCAAAGGTCAAATAGAGCCAATGGACAATGGCAACATTTACCATACTTAAGTTTCCTCCAAGTAAGACAAAATTAGCATATATCTATCAAGGAGAAAGTTGTGTATCAAGGTATATCAAGGTACTTACTGGCACCCTGAAACCAAAACTCAATAGGAAGTACACTTTGAAAGCATTTAATGATAATGAAATACCAGTCTTAGTGCATGCTTTTGCAATTGCAAGAAGGATTATGACACAGTTGGAAATTATCTAACAATAAACTACTGTTGTTGTTTGTCCTCATTCTCGAAGAAGACCATGGCATCAGGAAGGTGATGCCATGACTTGCAAGTGAATTGGATTTAAGTGAGGGAGCATTGTGCAAAGTCACCAGCCTCACTTTTTCCTCCTGAGCCATCTGGATCCAGGGGCAAGATATAGATTAGGATGACTCATGACTCAACAACAACAACAGCAACAAAACTATGCTATAATAATAAAGCACAAGGCCCATCATCTCACAGCAGTTATAGAGATTTTCACAATTCATTAAAAAGAAGGAAAAGGACTGAATGATATTCTCAGAGTACATGATAAACAGGTTAAAAACTTAGAGAAATGCTTTCAAAATAAGTGGTCATCACTTTATAATCTTCAGTAAAGATTGACAGTGAACGCATGCCACTGGATTTGTTGAATGGAACAAAAAGTGGCTTATCTTTGAAACAGCTAAGATAGGTAACCCAGTCTCCAACTCTGTTCCTATGGGACTCTCTCCTTGGTGGAGACCAAAGGTCTAAACCTGTGTGAAAGAGGGGTGGAATTGGTGAGACCTGGAGAGGGGAAAGCTCTACAATCTTCATTAAGTTTATTTCAACCTTCAGGTCTTTGAGGGGCATTACTGGGTTCCTGCTTTGAGAGAGAAGATGGGCAAGGTCAACTCCATTTCAGGGAAAGACTTTGGTAAGACATGAAAGGAGCTGGAAGTCTCCATCATGTTCACATGGTGGTCAGAAGAATCGATACAAGGACACTCTCAAGGTCTCTCTCAAGAACTTTGGAACTTTGTGTGGGATGGGAGACACTGGCACAAGACCACTCCAAGAAGGTGCTTTGCTCTGTGAACAAAGGAGAATTCAAACAACTCAAAGGAAATGCCGGATGTGCAAATTTTGCGAATCCACCCATATATTTGCACAGACTATTTGTACTTGACTTGTGGAAGAGCATTCTAAGCTTGTATGGGTCTGATCAGCCACAGTCAGACACACTAAAACTTGACTTCAGCATAGTGATGTCCTCTTTAAGAACAAAGGACAACAACCACCAACCACCAATCACCTATCCTCAGCTTGCTACACTAGAGACTTTGGGGAACTTTCCCTTAAGTGAGATCTAGGGCTCTTTCTTGGTTGAACTGAATTCCCTTGCTCCCAATGGAAGAACTCCTTCATTCTATATTATCTGGTATATATTCTCCCATGTATACCTTCCCTGATTTCTGTTTTCCTGCTGATTTGGATAAATGAGTTTTCCTTGCTATTTGTATTCTTTGTGGAACTGGTATTTGGTGTGAAGCCTTGGATACAAAGTCTACGATCTTGCTTCCTACCAATAATGAAAAAGAGATCAGAAGTTAGACTGAAGCTGAAAACAGTATCACCTAGGTCAATAATAATTAAGGAAGCAAATAGATAATAATTCTAGGCTGGTACCCCATCTCTCTGAGGAGGGTAGAGTGAAGACCTCTGGTTCCAATTTTCTATTTTCCCTCCTGGCAGTAATTAAGGTCTCCCTTGGAGAAGGGTGGGGGTGTAGAGTCTAGAAGCATCTATTCAGCCTCCCTTCAAGGCACATGATGTTTCTGTGATAATCAGGAGATAGCCCTCACTACACTTATGGCCTCACTACCTATGGGATCTCTCTACTGACACAATTCAACCTATTATATGTCAGCAAAGAAGCATCAAACAAATGGTTGTGTCCTGAATTTTTATTTATTTAAAATGGATGGGTTTATGACAACAATTATAGGTCATCACCACCAGAAATTACTAAAGGGTTATCCTTAAGGAGCTTAGACATAGCAATTAGGGCAAATTATGCAAGGAAACAATATCCCTGTTAGTTGCAAGCACATAGTATCTACCAGCTTTCCCTAACAAGACACAAATGGAATAACACGTCAGAACTTCATTGTCTTTCATCTTAAAGTTAAAAATACATTTTATTAGAATGAACTTAACAAACATGAATATTTTCACAAAGAATGGAAAAAAGAGGACTGTATATGAAAATGTGAAACTCTAGTATATACAATCTGTCTTTGGAAAGCTTGTATTAAGTTTGATACAATAGGTCCTGACATTGCCCTGCTGGTCTGCGTCTCTGTATGAGCCTCCTCTCTTTCCTCTTCTGAATACTTCTTGATGGTTCTCTTTTGCCTTTCTTCCTTTTTTGGCATCACTATCATTATCCCTTCCATTTCTTCATAACTCTTCTAGCAAAAAAAGAAGAAATCAAAACTCTTCCGTGTAACAAATAAGTAGAGCTGACCAAAATAAATCTACGTATTGGCTGTGTTTGATTGTGTTTCATTCTAGTCTAGTCTATCATCTCTCTGCCAGGAGGTAGAAAGCATAATTATATATGGAATCCAAGGGCTTAAGTAAAAATCCTGGCTCTGATCCTCAGATAAGTCTCTTCCCCTCTTTGGGCATTAATTTTTTGCTCTGCAAAATAAGTCTCAGGTTTTTTCTAGCTTAAACAGTCTAAGATCCTAGGAAGGGCAGAGGAGAGAGAGAAGCCGACTGAACAGAGTCTTGTGTTCTGCCAAGCTCAAATGAACACCACCCCAAGAAGAAAGCCAGTCCTGCTCCCGCTTCATCATTTTACTCACGCCTCCTGTCCTCTCTTCCCTCTTGTGCCTCTCAACTTCAGGTATAGGCCCCTCAGATGCCAGTACCATCCCCCCTAATGTTGCCTTCCATCCATTCTTTTTCTAAAGGGAGCAGGCTGTCTCTCACTGGAGGTCTCTGAGCACAAACTTGTTGTCTATTATTACATGTTGGTTTTTATTATACAAGGGCCTCTTATTCAAGCCTTGCTTGGACTAGACAAGTTCCTGAGGTCCTTTCCAACTATGAGATCCTATAGTTCGTTTGCCTGCCTTATGCCCTATTCTATTGAAACTCTGTGGCTAAAAGTGCAGCTCTGATGGACGGCCCACATTGTTCAAATGCCAGATGTACTTTTACCTAAAAACCAGAGAATTTGTATGGGCACTCACTCACAGGTCTGAAGGTCTCTCACTCTCAAGGTCTCTGAAGAACTAAAGAACTTTGGAATCAACTGTGAGACATGGGAGCCACTGGCACAGGACCTCCCAGAATGGTGTGCCTGCATCAAAGAAGGCACTGTGCTCTATGAGCAGATCAGAATTACAGTAGGTCAAAAGAAACATGAGATGTGCACATTTAGAGCCATCTCCACTCCAGATGTCCATGTGGACTATTTGTGCCCGATCTGTGGTAGGGCCTTCCAAGTTCCAAGCTCATATTGGTCTGATCAGCCACAGTCAAACACATTGTACATTGACTGCAACATAATGATGTCATTTTGGTCCTCTTTGAGCATGAAGGACAGTCAACAGTCAACCCTGTTCTACTTTATAAACTAGCTCCACAAGAAAGAGACCTTATCTTTTAAAAACATCACTCTATCCCTTTGGGTCTAGTATAACCTTGCAAATATATGGTTCTTCATAAATACTTATTGGACTTAATTTAACTGAATCAAATCAGGAGAAGTCCTTCTTGTGACTTTGCCCTAATTTCCTCTAAACAAGGGCATCTAAATAAATTCACTAAAAGAACAGGAGCAGAACTCTCTCTCTGTTTCCCTCCATGTCAATCCTAGCTCTTAGGAAAATTATGAAGTATTCTTCCATTTTTTCCAATACTTTTTATCATCATTTTCTTTCCATCAATTTCCCTCCTGCTACCTTTCTGTGCCCAGTGTTCAGGGTCTTGCTCTCATTCCCCTCTTCAAAACTTGGTTTCAGGAAAGATTCTGCTAAAATAATTCACATAATAAGGTGAATGATTAAATTTAGGTTCATAGGTATTGATGGATAGATAGACAGATAACTAGATAGATGGATGGATGGATGGATGGATGGATGGATGGATAGATAATGCTTATCATGTTCCAGGGATTGTACTGTTGGGGAAACATGAAAACAAACCAGACAATCTCTGCCTTCAAAGAGTTTATATTCTCCCGGCAAGGATAGCTGGAGGGAGGAGGAGAGAAAGGTTACCCATAAGGGCAATGGAGAGACTTAAGAAAGTGGCTTGGTGGTCTGATTCCTAGCTAGATAAGGCAAAAAGCTTCCCTGGCAGTGGGGGTAGGGCTGGGAGCCAAGAGCGGAGTCCTAGATTTAGAACTAGAAGGGGTCTGTAGAGGGCCTCTCATCAAACCCCTTCATTTTATAGGCCCAGAGAAATTATGTGTGTTGCCCATGATTACTCAGTAGTAATTGTTAGAGCTCCAAGTTGAGTTGTGGTCACTTGATTCCAATTTTAACTTTCTTTTCACTGCATCATGTTTGCCTCAGATATGTTTACTTTTAAAAGTTGTTCAAGGTATTGTGGGAGGGATCCTCTTATGGGATGAGAGGTTGGATTAGGGTTAGTCCAACTCTGGCTTTTTATGTTTTAACATTCTTTGTTCTAGGGATTTCCCCCACTCCAGTATTCTGTGTTCTCTGGCCTAAAATCCTACATTATAAAGGTCTTCTAATGCCAGCTTTCAATTATTCTGTAAACAAAGCCCTGATTAAAGAATTTCAGACATCAGTAAATCAGGACTGGGAGGTATTAAAGGTGTGTGGGGCAGGGAAGGAGTGGAGGGAACAGAGGGATCCGGGCAACCTTCATAAGAATGCCTGAAATCCCTCAAGATCCTCAATGTTTGGATATTAAATGTATGTGGTAACTGACGACTGCTGGAAAATAACATCCCAGGGTGGAAATGCTAGAGAAGAGTGTAGTTAGAGAAGGACAATGGGAAGGAAAAGATTCTGGTTGAAGTAGATCTGGTGAATGAGGTGTGGCCAGTAGGACTCTGGGAAAAGTTCCAAATCTGAGCAAGTTTATCAAATTCCTTTCGCTACCCACCCATCCCTGCATTTCACGGAAAACAGACAAGAAAAGGCTGGTCCAACACCCATGCACTGCTCTTCTTAGCAATTTGTCTCATAATATACAAGGTGTATTGTTCTGAAATTTAGGATCTCGATTATGCAGCCAAATCTCATTTAAATGGAATCCAGTTCACTAGGGCCCCTACTTAATCAACTCCATCTTCCCCTTCCACAGTACTCCCATAGCACTGAATGTCTGCATCATTTGAGTCTCAGAGACAGAGACAGAGAGACAGAGACAGAGACAGAGAGAAGAAGAGACAGAAAGAGAGAGTGCCAGAGAGACAGAGACAGAGAGAGACGCACACAGACAGAGAGAGACACACACAGACACAGAAAGACAGAGGCAGAGACAGAGAGAGAGAAAAGAACTGGTCTCAAAGCTAGGAAAACCTGGGTTCAAATTCTGCCGGTCACACATATTAGCTGTGTGACCCTAGGCAAATCCCTTAAACTCTCAATCTTGTCTCTCCAACTAGATCGTAAACTCCTGGGCAATAATGCTGATGCTTTATGCTTTTGTATACCATAGTTTGTTCAGCCATTCCCCAGCTGATGAGGAAATTCCCCAGATTCCCATTCTCTGCCACCTCAAAAATAGCTGTAAATATTTTTGTACGTCCTTATGCGTTCACCTTTCATTTGGGGGAAAACACAACAAAGGACTGGGAAGAACAAGACCTCAATTGAATCTCGGTTTAGTTAGATAACAAAAACAACAATTATTATTATACTATAGTGTTATATTATAATAAACAACTACTTACCATAATTAACATTTATATACACTTACTATGTGCTAGACACATTATGGTAAGCACTTTATAATTATTTAGTCCTCAGCCATTATTATCCACATTTTACAAATGAGCAAACTGAGGTTAGATGACTTGCCCAGGATCACCCTGTTAGTAATTGTCTTGAGGACGATTGTAAACTCAGATCTTGGGGGTGGAAGTACAACTCTCACTGCAGCATGACCTCCTTGTTTTTTAGTATCACCATGACCTTGAACAATTCAATTCTACAAATAACAATGCAATTTCAGTAGCACTTTAAAGTTTACAAAGTACTTTCCCCAAACAACTCTTGCAAGGGGATTGTGTAACTATTATCATCCCTGGTTCACAAATGAACTAATCAGGGTTCAGAGAGGTTAAAAGGTTTACAAAGCAGTGACCCTGTTGGTATGTGGAACCTGATCTCAACTTGTCCTCTAGTGGGGTTTCAGGCACTGGCCTCCTCTGGTGGGATTTAGGCTCTGGCCCCTCACTAAAGGGTATTCCAGATTCATCAACTCCTCATTGGTTCCTTGGTCTCTGTGACTAGGAGTTTGTATCAAGGATTTTAGGAAGTCAGGAAATGATACCTTTCACTAGGCTGAGAGTTGTATGGCGAAAGGTTTCACCTCCCTCATCCTTGCTATCTTCTATAGAAGTATTAACCAGTTTTAAAACCAAGGTCCCCTGACACCAAGTTCAGTATTCTTTCTACTATTTACACTGCTTACAATGTACAAGCGGGCAGCTGGGTGTTGCAGTAAATACAGCACCAGACCTGCAGTCATGAAGACCTTGAGTTCAAATCCAGTCTCAGATATGTACTACTTGTGTGACCTTGGGCAAGTCACTTAATAACCCTGTTTGCCTCAGTTTCCTCATCTGTCAATGAGCTAGAGTAGAGAAGGAAATGGCAGCCCACTTCAGTATCTTTGCCAAGAAAACTCCAAATGGGTTCAGGAATTGTCAAACATGACTGAAAAACAACTCGTCACAACACAATGTGTGAGACAGGATGCCAGCCATACAGTGTCCCTCTGGCACATGGAGTGGATCCCTAGGGTGAATTTATGGGAGAATGTGTGCAAGAATTGCCCAAAAGGCAAAGAACTGTGTGACCCTTGGACAAGTCACTTAACCTCAGTGTCTTCAACTGTAAGATGAATGCAATAATAGCACTTATCTTCTAGGTTTGTTGCAAGGATCAAAATAAGATAATATTTGTAAACACTTAGCACTGTGCTTGGCACACAGTATATGCTATATAAATACTAGCTACTATGACTTATAATGGTGGTAATAATATATATTTTTGTAAGGAATTCCTACACCTGGAGTTACTTCACTGACAAAATAATATACTTTATTTTTTTGGTGGGCAATTGGGGTTGTGACTTGCCCAAGGTCACATGGCTAGGTGTGTGTGTGTGTGTGTGTGTGTGTGTGTGTGTGTGTGTGTGTGTGTTAAGTGTCTGAGGCCGGATTTGAACTCAGGTTCTCCTGACTCCAGGGCCGGTGCTCTATTCACTGCACCACCTAGCTACCCTTCAAAATAATATACTTTACATATTCAGATAGATTGCTGGTATAGCGTGGGGGAGAGAAAAATGGAAATGTGAAGCTCGAATGGAATAATGGAGGTTCAGTGCTTTCTATTTTAATTCATTTTCACAAACATTTAAGTACTCAGCATGTGCAAGAACATGGTTTGTAACTCAAGTGCCATAAAAATGCTTGTTGAAATGAATTTGGTATCCTGATAGCTTCAACATATTATTTATATAAATGGTTGCAAAGGAAGTTGCTCAATAAATATGCATTAGTAACCAAATGATATTAGAGCTGGAAAAGACCTTTGAGTATAAAATATTATCATGTGAGGTCTGGGAGAGACTTCCAGGATCTACTATGACTTCTTTGTGTATAAAATAAATAGATTTTTTAACCTGAGCTCTTCCTTTATGGGAGTGACCTCAAAAGCTACTAGTAATCCCAACTATATCTGAATTATCTCCAAAAAATGGTCATCTAACTTCATGAATTATCTACATCTCATCTCCATAAAATGATTATCAAGCTATCTCTTTAGGAGATGTCATTAGAGGAAAATCCATTCCCTCCCAAAGCAGCTGGTTCCTCTTAGGGGCAACACCAGTGGTTAGGAAAGTATGCATTACAGTAATAATAATAATATATTATAATAAATATTAATAATAAACAAATATAATATAACAATTAATAATAATAAATATGACTTTCCACCTTGTACCCACTGCTCCTAGTTCTGCTCTCACTTCCTATCCTGGGGTCAAACACAAGTCTAAACCTTCTTCCTCAAGATAGTTTGATATTCTCAAAGACATGTCTTCCCTAAATCTTTTTTCTAGGTAAAGCATCCCTAATTCAAAGAATCATAAGATTGTATTTTTAAATGTAGAAAGTATTTTATTTTTCTGGGGGGTGGGTGGGAGAGGAATCGTGGCTAGGTGACTTTCCCAGGGTCACACAGCTAGTAAGTGTGGCTAGATTTGAATTCAAGTCCTCCTGACTCCAGGGCTGGTGTTTTGCCACTGTGCCCCTAACAAGGCACTTTAGACAGCATGTAGTTCTACCTCCTGATTTCAAAGAGGATATTGAGGCTTAGAGAGATCAACACTTGAAGGACCAAATGTGTCAATTGATGAAAGAATTTAAAATTTGCTATAATTTCTTCTCTCTGATGCACTTTAAATACAAATGATTACAAGCAGATATTATAATTTTACTTTGAAACAAAAGTTTTCACTATCTCCATAGTATGTTAAATGCACCATATCCTTTCAGGGTACAGCTTAGTCCTTCAAGATATTCTTAAATTCCTTGACTTGCTCAAGGTTATACAGATAAACAGAGCTAGAATTCACAGCCAGGCCAGTTGATTTCAAACCCCTCTCTCTTTACACTATGTCACATAACCTCTTTTTGGGTCAGATGAAAATCAATTCCTTTGGTTAAGTCTCATAGGGCAGGGTCTCCAGTACCTTCACCATTGCCTTTGCCTTCCTCTGAATATTCTTTGGTTTTCCAGTATCTTTTCTAAAATGCAACTCTCATCTCTACCAATTTGGACTATCACCTTCTTAATGCAGACTAGCATAAAATTGGGAATTTTTATTGTTATTTTGTACCACAAAGTCTTACTGAGATTTTGGATCTCAAAAATCCACAGGTTTGTTTTGTTTTTCCTCAAGGACCTATTGTCAAGACACTTCTCCCCCATGTTGAAGCTATAACGTTGATTTTTAAAAATCCAAATGTAGTGCATACCTTTTGACCCAGCAATACACTTCTAGGGCTGTATCCCAAAGAATCAAAGAAAAGGGAAAAGGACCTACATGTACAAAAATATTTATAGCAGCTCTTTTTGTGGTGTCTAAGAACTGGAAATTGAAGGGATGATCATCAATTGGGAAATGAATGAACAAGTTGTGGCATATGAATTTAATGTAAATACTACTGCTCTATAAGAAATGGTGAGCAGGTGGATTTCAGAAAAAACATGGAAAGACTTACATGAACTGATGCTGAGTGAAGTGAGCAGAACCAGGAGAACATTGTACATAGTCACAATAACATTATGCAATGATCAACTATAATGGACTTAGCTCTTCTCAGCAATACAATGATCCAAGACAATTTCAAAGGACTCATGATGGAAAATGCTATCTACATCCAGAGAAAGAACTATGGAGTCTGAATGCAGATTGAAGTATATTATTTCCCTTTATTTTTTCATGGTTTTTTCCCCCTTTGGTCTGTTTCTTCTTTCACAACATGACTAATGAGGAAATGTTTTACATTATTGCATATGTGTGTGTGTGAATATATATATATATATACATATATATATATTTATACATACATGCACATATAAAACCTATATCAAATTGCTTAATGTTTTAGGGAGGGAGAAGGGGAGAAAGAAAAATTTGGAACTCAAATTTTTTTAAAATGAATGCTAAAAATTGTCTTTACATGTAATTGGAAAAAAATACTATTTAAAGTAAATAAAATAAAATCCAAGTGTAGATTTTACATTTATCCCCAAGAAAGTTAATCTTATCAGACTTGGCTCATGGTTTTTCATTGTTCTTGGAGTCTGCCTAATTCTATTGTCCAGGCTATCTGGCTTTACATCACCCACAAATCTGAGAAATGTGCCTTCTATTCTATTCTATTTAATTTCACTTAATATACACCTATTTGGTCTGTTATATGTGAGGTACTGTATTAGGCCCTGGGAATAAAAAAGTGAAAATGAAATCACCTCTGTCTTTGATAAACCTCTTTTACTGGGGTGGGGAAAAGAAAAAGTGGGGACAACAACATGTACACAGATAAGTAAATCTAAAATATATAAAATTAAATAAAAAGATATTTCCAGTGGTGGAAGAAAGCACTCTGCTTTCCTTGAAGTTACTGGTAAAAATATTAAATAACTCTGGGCCAAAGACAGATGCCTTGAATCTTCCATTAAAAATTTTCCTCCGAGTTTACATTGCTTCATGAATTACTTTTTGGGTGTCTCATCTTTCAACCAGCTCAGAATCTATCTAATGTCTAACCTATATCTCTCCATCTTTTCTGTAAGGATGGCATGACAAACTTTGTCTAAATCTTTGCTGAGATCTGGGTATTCTATAACTATAGCCTTTCCTAAATCTAACTATTTAATTGTACTAGTGAAAAAGCAGTTGAAGTTAGTTTGGCATGAACTTAGGTATCATTAAATCTGTTCTTGATAAAGCCATGCTGACCTCGTGATCATAGCTTCACTTTCGAAGTGTTCATAAACCATCCCTTTATTCATGTGTTCTATGATTCCCTTAGTATCCTAGGGTGTGCTTTTTGCACAGGCCTAGGGACTTAAACACACTAAGGGTAGCTAAGTACTTTCTTACTATCTCCTTCCTTATCTTGGGGTTCAGTTCAATTCTTGAGTCAATTCACAACTTACCATTTCTGTTCTCTTTTCCATTCCAAAGATCAGCAAATAAAAGAGAAAGAAAATAAATGAAGGAATTATGCTTTTCCTCTATCATCCATTGTCTTTCCATCTGTCCTAAGCAGCAGTCTTATTTCTCTTTTGATTTTCCTTTTATCTCCTAACATAATTAAAATGACTCTTTTTTTGTGCTTAGCATTTATTACCAATCTCAGCTAATTCTGACCTTTAGCATTTCTGACACTATGCTTACTGGAACATGTTATCCTCTTGTATCTACCTTCTGTCATACATTCTTGCTTTCATCTTTTGTATGTGGCTTAAAAAAAATCTGGGTTAGTTGATGCATCCCTGTGTATCCACTCCAGTTTCTTTAGACAGATTTCCATTTTCCTCTTCACTGGAGTTGTTCCATTTTCTGTCTTCAGAATTTCATTACTAAGAATTTTTTATCCCTCTTTAGCTGACTGTCCCTTGTAGTATTTTAGGACATGGGATCTTATCTATCTTATCTGTTCTCCCTCTGTTTTCCCCACATCTACATTGCATGGTAGACTATTCTTGGCCTTTGCCTTTATCACAAATTTATCCTTATCTTTGTAGCAGGGGAGATAGGGAAGTCCCTTAAGAATTTGGTAGATCTTCCATTCCCCAAAAGGATGATCATCCATTGGATGATATTACAGGGTGTAGACCTTTGTTATACTGGATTACTTCCTATGGAGTTGAGTGTATACAATTGATCCCTTGCTAAGAGATATGTCCTTGTTTGGGGTTGACCCAGGGAATGGAACTTTCTTTTCTTGATTGATTGTATAAGGTCCAGGAGAATGGAATCTTTTTAGAGGATTCTCTCTGCTGCCACCTAGAAGAGCTTTAAGGAGAAACGGTTCCATCCAATCATTTTGGATGCTTCTCAAGCACCAGTTCTCCCTTATATTTTAAGACAAAGTGCCTTCAGTAGAAAATGGTAACTTAGAACAGAAGCATATTATCATAGAAGACATGCCTTCACGTAGCCCGAGGCTGGAAGCTCTTAGACTTCTCAGTTGCTGGTGTCTTTATCTGTTTTTCTGTTTTCTTTCTCTGAACACAGGTTCCTGAGAACACAATCCTGAGAAATGGATACTTCCAGCCTTGGCAGCTATCCCCCTGGTAATCCTGAATTTGAGCGTGCCTGAGTTCCAAAGATTAGTAGAAGATGCCAGCAGAAGGTGACTTCCTTATGGCATGCTCTCGGAGAAGACGGTAACAGGAAGGTCCCCAGTTGGAGGACTAAAGGAAGTCATGTCTTGCCTGACTAGGGGAGCCAAACTTTGTGAGTTGCTCAAATAAGGCTATTTGGACCTATTGTGTCTTCGGTTATTTGTTCATGTATGCCATTGAATATTTTCCATGTTATGCAATTTCTGTGGTGAAAGAAACAAAAACTCTGTTTCATACCTAATACCCATATTGTACATTGAGTATTTTTGTGGAAGGGGACCCTAATGTCTGCTTTGGGGAAGACCCTTGACATGAATCATATTTAAGTATGGCTTTTGGGGATTCGCCTGGAGTTCAACTCCAGAATGGGGACAGAGCTAGAGAGAAAAACTAAGCCCTCCAGGACTGAACCAGTGGGTCTATTTGAGAGCAGAGCTCCCAAAACTTAATGAGGGGCCCCAGGGTATATAACTCCGTTTCTGTTCCTTTTCCCCAGGAGCCCTCAGAGAGTGTAAATTTCTTAAAGGCAGGAGATAATCTCTCTTCTCATCAATGTCAAGGAAATTTAGCCAACATTGTGTCACTACATGTCATTGTGGGACAGGTAGGTGACCCAATGGATAGAGTGCCGGGCCTGCAGTCAGGGAGCTTCATCTTCCTGAATTCAAATCTGGCCTCAGACACTTACTACCTGACATGCCCCTGGACATGTCACTTAGCCCAGTTTCTTCATCTGTAAAGTGAGTTGGAGAAGGAAATGGCAAAGCACTCCATTATCTTTGCCAAGAAAATCCCAAAAGGGGTCACAAAGAGTAGGACATGACTGAAAAACCTAAACAACATATTGCACTTAGGATGCAAAGAAGAATAAAATAGCCTATCTGCCCCAGAAGGGCTTCTGGTAGAAGAGATAATGTTTATACACAAAGAATTGTAAGTCAAAGGAACACAGCAAGTACCCTAAGAGAAATGCAACCAAGATTCAAGAGAGGTTCGGCAGACTTTTCCCCAGGATATTATTTGAGCTGGGCCTACCCTTAAGAATGCCTAGGATGTCAACATATTTAGAAAGAAGGACATTCCTTATGGGATATCATTTGTAAAGGTTCAGGGGTAGAAAAAATTGAGATGTATTCAGGGGATAGTTTAATGTATTCAATTTGTCTGAAAGATGAAGTGTAGGGAGGGTAGTTGTGAGAAAGTTGGATGTATAATGTAGCATTTTATTGTGGATGGCCTTGAAAATGGCTAAGGGGCTTAAATTATATTTGGTAAGCGTTGATGAGTCATTGGATCTCCTTCTGAAATTACTATGTCACAAAATAAGACTTTAATAAATGGTTGCTGAGTGGATGCTGGCCATGGGGAAGTACTTCCCAACCAGGAAGCAGAACAACAACAATAAAACCATTACAAACACCAGGCACTTGTAGACACCTTACTTTAATTGTCCATGGATACAGAATTTCAAGTTACTTGAAATTTATATATATTGTTCTGATTTCAAACAATCAGGCTACAGATTCTTTTGCCTTGATTCTCTATCCCAGACCCTTCTCCTTGGCACAAGATAATTATACTTTTCTTAAACAAACCTCCTGTTTTGGTGTTTGGGGTCTATATTTGCAATTCCCCTCATTTTGACCTTTTTCCTTTGCTCAGGTGGAGGCTACACTGAGGGAATTGTTCTGAGTGGCTCAAGCAGTCAATTCAGTCCCTTTCCAGTACAGGTTCCTGGCTCCATTCAGAGCAGGGTCCTTACTATCACCCAATCCCCTATACCTGGGAAACTATTCTCCAAATACCATGTAACGGTATGGGCATAAGGGAGAAGGAATGAATGAGCTTAGAAATAGGTATCTCTAACCTGAGTCTGGACCCCAGCTCACCATCACTCATTCCTTCCATTCTATGTGTACCTCAGGGCTGTAGAGCAGCACAGACCATGACCCTAGAGCAGGGGTGGGGACCTACAGCCTCAAGGCCACATGTGGCCCTCTAGGTCCTTGGGTGTAGCCTTTTGACTGAGTCCAGACTTCACAGAACAAATTTCCTTAATAAAAGGATCTGTTCTGTAAAACTTCAATTCAATCAAAGGGCCATACTCGGGGAGCGGAATGCTACATGTGGCCTCAAAGCCACAGGTTCCCCACCTTTAATGTTAATAGGATATAAGAGCTTCCCCACCCATTAACAGGCCTCAAGTGGAGCCCATTAAGGGAAGCTTGCTTAGGGGAGGCTTTCTTGTAGGAAGGCTTTCACACCTTTTGTTAATTTCTAATTAGGCACTGAATCTTGAGGGCTGTGATTCCCTCTGGCTCTAAAAAGGGTATATATATATATATATACTTTGGGGGTTAGCATTTTGCTTGGGGGGTTTACTCATTGGAAGAGTATTCAAGTGATTTGGCCAGACAAGACTCTGGATAGGAGTTAAGGACCCCCCCAGCTTTGAAAAACCTATGTGTTGGTGCTTCTCTCCCTGGTAACTATAAATATATAAAGCCTTGGTCAGACAGTTGGATCTGTCTCTAGATCTGTGCTAATTTCTCAGACAGTTAGAAGCCCTGTCAATTGGTCTTTATTTCTCTGCTTGTATTTTCTCTGAAGTGCAGGGTGCTGCCTTTTCCCCTGAATTAGTGAATGTGATTAAAAAAGATTGTTGACCCCTTACACAGCTATCTTTCCTAGTAAAGCAGATCTAAGAACCTGTGCTAGCAGTCATCGGGGCATGCCAGTGTGGTTGCTGCTAGACCACCCTTGATCTAGACCCTCACCAGTACATCACTCATCCTTACATTATAATGAAGTTTGCCTCTTTGCAATTTCCACCCATTGTTAGTAGAGGTAGAAATTGCAGAGTCATATTTCAGCTGGATAGTGTATGTGTCTGCTTTAGGAGGTAGTAGGTTTCCCCTCACTAGAGGTTTTCAAACAAAAGCTTGGGTAACACCTTGTTGGGGATGTTATCAAAAGAATTCTCAGTCCAGTACTGATTCTACCAGATGGCATTTGAGGTCCTTTTGAACCCAGACTCTGTGATTCTGTCTCCATTCTTTTTACCACATATAGACTACTATGATCAAAGATATAGAAAAATTTTATTTCCTCATCTGTTAATTGGGAGTAAAAATACCTGCCTTATTACCCTGCAAGGCCATTGTGAGGAAATTGTTTTAGAAACTGTAAGGGACTTTGCAAATGTGAAATGTCTCTTTTTTCTCCTTTCCCTCTTCTTCCCTGGGGCCATAACCACCTCTATTTTTCTCTGCCAGTCTCCTTTCTGCAGGTACATTACAGATGCCTTGTTTCACCAGAAAGCATCATCTTGATGCCAGGGGACTACATTATTTTTTGTTTTAATTGTGAGTATGGAAGCATTCTGTGGAAGCAGGATGCTTTATGAACCCTTTGGTTGGGGATTTGAAAATGAATATTGCACTCAAAGGACATTTAAATGGAGGAGGAGGCGAGGACAAGGGAGCATGTGACTCTTGAATTTCTCCATAGGTACAGCTTGGATAGGAAGGATGGGCAGCCAGAATGAGTCAGGAATCAGATCTTTCACCTGAGAAGATTCATTATGTTCTTTTCCAGTCTGTTACCCTTAATTTTTTTTCCCCAATGTAATTTATACATTATTCAAACCCTTCTGTATGACATATGGGATGTGGGGTTTCCAGCAGCAGAAATCAGTGGCAGTGACTGATCTTTCCTGCAGAATTTCCAGAGTCATCGTTGAGGCCAAGTGTCTAGCCTGTACCTGAACAAAAATCTCTTTCACAACATCCCTGACAAGTACTCATCCAAGCTCTCTTTGAAGACTCCTAATAATGAGAAACTCACTATGGTTAGGAAGCTTTTATTTAAATCATACTGAAATTTGCTATTTGACATTAGTCTATCCCGGGTCCAGGAATTCTGGAGCCTGACCCTGAAGCCATGCAATGAATTTTGTCTTGCCAATAACTCTATGTTAGTGACTGACATAGTTTAGCTCAGGGTGATGTGGAACTTTATTGATCCCTTCTGGGTCAGTAGACCTGGAGGTCATTCTCAATTGAGGAAAATCAATCAATTAATCCACAAGTGTTTCTGGTCAATGTAAGAGAGAACAAACAAATAAATCCAAATAAAACCCTTCCTGTTTAAAATTATATAAAAGTAGAAAGGGCAACAACTCACGGGAGGCCTTCAAACAAAGGCTGGGTGACCATTTGTGAGATAGGTTGTTTAAGGGATTTGTGCTCAGGTCA